>CM039597.1:32098981-32448721 GCA_022457205.1 Saccharum spontaneum
CAACGTAAACGATCCGATAACCGTTGTGCTCCCTGTGAGTGAGCCTTTATCGAAGAACGTCTTGATGGATTACCAAGTACGAGTTCGGCAATTGATGCGCTTGAATGGATTGTGCGGTTGTGATGAATTATTGTGCCTTAATTATTATGAGAATTCTATTCTTGAAGACAGTTTGACATTTCGCCATAATTCATCTACAAATTTCCCACATCGTCAGTGCTCATTGGCTATGCATTTTGCAGATGTCGTACAATCTACGTCGGGGTCGTGGAAATGAGGAGGAGGACCAGCCGCCCCCTCCGCCACCACCTACTCCGGCTGAGTTAATGCAAACAGTGGTTGAGGGGCAGCGTATGTTGGCCGACGGCCTTGCGCCAACTGGCTAATCGAGAGGCTCGGCATGGTCGTCAGGGCCCAGAGCCAAACCAGTACAAGCGACTTCATGGACTTCCTGGATACAAAGCCCCCGCTTTTTAAGGAAGCGGAAGAACCCCTGCAGGCTGATGAATGGTTGAATACAATTGAGCAAAAGTTTCGTCTGCTACGCCTAACTGATGAGCTGAAAACGGAGTATGCTTCCCATCAGTTGCATGGTCCAGCAGGCATCTGGTGGAGTCACTATCGCTCCACGCTCCCTGCCAATGTCCGAATTGCTTGGGATCAGTTTAAGGCGGCATTCCGGGGGAATTATATCCCTCCAGGTCTGATGGCAATCAAGCACACAGAGTTTATGAGGCTGTCACAGGGAAACAAGAGCTTAACTGAGTACTTGCAGTCCTTCAACAACTTGGCAAGGTACGCCACGGAGTTTGTGGATACTGATGCCAAAAAGATTGCTAGTTTCAAAAGGGGCTCGGCCAAAGCTAATGAAGACTATGGGTACTAGCAAGTGTACCACTTTCAATGATTTCATCAGTGATGCTTTGACACAGGAGAACAACAATGCTATTTATTCTGCTTCTAAGAGCCGGAAAAGGGCCCTTGAGGCAAGTGCTTCTCAGTCAAGGGCCTCAGCTGCACCCAGGTCTTCTCCAACGCCGCCTGCTCAGAATACAAGGTTCCGTCCGCCACAGAAAAAGCCTGCTGCGAAAACTGGGTTCCGTAAGGCATATACTGTCGCTCTGCCAAAGGGGACTTCTGGTCAGAGTAGTTCTAGTGTTCCTCCTAGCAATATGCCTTGCTGGAATTGCAACAAGCCAGGTCATTGGGCCCGGAACTGTTCCGTACCCTAAGAAAAATGTCAATCAAGTGGTCGTCAGGGACATGCTCACTATAACAGCATTGAAGAAATTCCATCTGGTGAGTAGTCACGGCTGGTAAGTTCCTAGTTGACCAACACCCCGCAGTGGTACTTTTGATTCAGGTGCTTCGCATTCCTTTATCAGTCCTACGTTTGCCATCCAAATTTTGCACACAAGTTGCATACTGTTGAAGGTGTGGGTTATTGTATTAGTGCTGCAAGTGGGAATATTTCCACAAACAAAGTAGTGGGAACCTTAAGTTTGAGATAGAAGGGCGAAGTTATTCGCTTGCTCTATTGGTGTTACCGGGGTTAGACATAGATGTTACTCTTGGGCATGAATTGGATGAGTCAGAATGGGGTACTCATTGACACATCTGCTCGGGTGGTATATGCTCAGAGATCCTACCGATCAAAAGGGTTTTCTAGTTCAACTTCCCAGAAAAGTTGAGTTGTCGGGGGAAATTCATGCTGTGCAAGCAAAGGCGTTGGCTGAAATTCCCGTAGTAAAGGAGTTTCCGGACGTCTTTCCCGATGAATTGCCGGGACTCCCTCCGGATCGGGATGTGGAATTTAAAATCGAGTTGCTGCCTGGTACCGCACCCATCTCTAGGAGACCCTATAGAATGCCTCCAAATGAGTTAGCTGAGCTTAAGGTACAATTGAATGAACTTTTGAAGAAGGGGTTGATCCGTCCTAGCTCATCTCCGTGGGGTTGCCCTGCTATCTTTGTAAAGAAGAAGGATCAAACCTTGCGGATGTGCGTGGACTATAGACCTCTGAATGCAGTCACTGTCAAGAATAAGTATCCTCTACCGCGTATCGACATCTTGTTCGATCAATTGTCCAAAGCTAAAGTCTTTTCCAAGATTGATCTAAGGTCTGGGTATCATCAGATTAAAATCCGTCCTGAAGATGTTCCAAAAACAGCCTTCTCGACGAGATACGGCCTTTATGAGTATCTTGTTATGTCCTTCGGTCTGACTAATGCCCCAGCGCACTTCATGTGCTTGATGAATTCGGTGTTTATGCCCGAATTGGACAAGTTTGTGGTGGTGTTCATTGATGACATCTTAGTGTATTCTGAAAATGAGGAAGACCACGCGGAACACTTGCGTATTGTCCTCAGCAGATTGCGTGAGCATAAACTGTATGCGAAGTTCAGTAAATGCGAATTCTGGCTTCGGGAAGTACCTTTTCTTGGGCATGTATTGTCCGATGGAGGTATTATGGTGGATCCCACCAAGGTAGAAGAAGTATTGAATTGGAAGGCTCCTACTTCGGTTCATGAGGTCCGGAGTTTTCTTGGGTTGGCTGGCTATTATCGTCGCTTCATCCCGGATTTCTCAAAAATAGCCAAACCCATGACTCGGTTGCTGCAAAAAGACACCAGGTTTGTCTGGACTCCTGAGTGTGATGCGGCTTTTCACCAACTGCGAACCCTCCTAACCTCGGCTCCGGTTTTGGCACAACCGGATATCGAGAAACCTTTTGATGTTTACTGTGATGCCTCAGGCATAGGTTTGGGAGGTGTTCTGATGCAGGAAGGCCGAGTAATTGCATATACTTCACGGCAACTTCGGAAACATGAGGTGAATTATCCAACGCATGACTTAGAACTGGCCGCAGTTGTTCATGCTTTGAAGGTGTGGCGGCATTATCTGCTGGGCAATGTCTGCAATATCTATACAGACCACAAAAGCCTCAAATACATCTTCACCCAACCCGAGCTAAATATGCGTCAGAGAAGATGACTTGAGTTGATTAAAGATTATAATCTCCAAGTGCACTATCACCCAGGCAAGGCAAACGTGGTTGCGGACGCTTTGAGCCGTAAATCTCATTGCCATTCCTTAGTTGAAACTGATTTTCACCGATCCCGCCTGTTACATCCGGCAGTCTTGTACAACATCACTGTCAGTGGCACTCTCAGAAATAAAATCATCGAGCTCCAAAAGACTGATCCGGGTATATTTCACATAAAACGGAAGATGAAAGAGGAAGAAACTAAGCATTTCAGGTTAGATGACGAAGGTGTGCTGTGGTTCAAGGATAGATTAGTGGTACCAAAGGATCGAGAGCTTAGAGATCAGATCCTGTCCGAGGCACATTCTTCCAAGTTGTCCATCCATCCTGGTAGTAATAAGATGTATTATGATTTGAAACCACTTTATTGGTGGACCAAGATGCGGAAAGAGATAGCTGCATATGTTGCTAGATGTGACACCTGTTGCAGAGTGAAAGCTGTGCATATGAAAGCTGGGTTGCTTCAGCCACTTTCCATTCCAGGCTGGAAATGGGAAGAAATAAGTATGGATTTCATTGTCGGACTTCCTCCCACAGTCAAAAATCATAACTCTATCTGGGTAATTGTTGACCGTTTGACCAAATCCGCTCATTTCATCCCCGTGAGAGTGGACTATCGTCCTACTGACTATGCTGAGTTGTACTTCAATCAGATAGTCCGGCTTCATGGGATACCTCGTACTATCGTTTCTGATCGGGGTCCCCAGTTCACTGCTCGCTTTTGGGAGCATTTGCATCACCTTCTGGGAACCAAGTTAGTGAGAAGCTCTGCTTATCACCCCCAGACATCTGGTCAGACGGAACGAGTTAACCAAATCTTGGAAGATCTGTTGCGGGCATGCGTCATTTCATCCAAGGGTTCTTGGGAAAAATGGCTACCTTTAGCTGAATTCTCGTACAATAACAGTTATCAAGAGAGTATTAAGATGGCCCCATTCGAAGCTTTGTACGGTCGAAAGTGCCGAACTCCACTAAACTGGGTAGAAGCTGGGGAAAGAAGGTATTATGGCATCGATTTTGTCCAGGAAGCCGAGGAACAAGTCCGTACTATCCAGAAACACATGGCTGCAGCCCAAGCTAGACAGAAAAGCTATGCTAATCGTCGCAGAAAACCACTCGAATTTGAAGTTGGAGACTTCGTTTATTTGAAAGTTTCTCCAATGAAGAGTGTCCAACGTTTTGGCGTTAAGCGAAAGCTTGCACCAAGATACGTGGGTCCTTTCCAGATCATAGGCAAGAGTGGAGCTGTTGCGTACAAAATCCAGTTGCCTCCTGAGATGAGCGCCATATTCAACGTTTTCCATGTGTCTCAGCTTAAGAAGTGTCTTTGAGTTCCTGAGGAACAAGTTCCGTTAGGTGATATCAGGTTGGAATCCGACTTGACCTATGAAGAAAAACCAGTCCGAGTGATCGATACTCAGGAACGAGTAACTAGAAGTAAAGTGGTTAAGTGGTACAAAGTGATGTGGAGTAATCAGGGTAGTGAGAGTGATGCTACGTGGGAACGGGAAGATTATTTGCGGGATGGTTATAAAGAATTCTATGAAAAATGGTACGCTTTCCAAATCTCGGGATGAGATTTTTATAAGGGGGGAGGGCTGTAACACCTCAAGTGTTTAGTCCTTAATTGCATTGCATTTGCATAAGCATGACATGCATAATCCATGTTTAGTATTTCATGTAATGCAATTCATGTGTTTGTTTAGGGTTTGTTTGATTGATTTCACAAAGTATTTGATAGTTGGTGTAACAAAAAGGTAAAGTCATCAATCATGACCTACAACACCTTAGCTATACTTAGAGTAACATTTGGATCAAGGTTCATGTTGACCAAAATTACAAAATTGCCCTCCATGACAAGTTTGACCCCCATTTGACCATAGAAGGTTCTAGTTTGACCAATTAGAAAGTCTAATTTAGAGACTTTGCATGGAAGAGCACCCTTAAGCAAAGTTGTAAAGAAATTCATGAGGAACAAAAGTCTCAATATGACCATCTCATGAAAATGACCACAACATGCTCAAAAGTGGCCCACAAGTCAGCTAGTGGTGTAATTCCAGGACTTAGAATTTTTCTAAGTCTGGAATTGGACTTTACAGTTTCACTGATGCCTACTTTAGAAGCTTGTAGTTTGCAAATCAAGCCAAACCAGCCTTCACTCCTATTGACAAACTTGTAGATCACATGTAGCCCTACAACTTTGTCAATATTACCCAAGCCTGGTTCTCAATGGTTCAAGAGATATCGTGCCATGAACATGAGCTGTCAGTCGGTATCATTAACTGAACCCGGTTTCAGTATTCACCGAGCACTACTTTGAGACCATATAGTTTCCATTATAGACCGAATCAGCTCGAGCTCCAGTGGACAATTTTGTAGACGATATGTACCTCTACAACTTTACTAATTACGGATTGTACTAAATCGGCCTGGATTGGGAGTTATAGGTCGCCAAAGTCACGCTGTCAGGCTTGGCTTGACTGAAACCGCGATTCAAAATTTCAGTGAACGGAACGTGGCGCCTCGGCAGAAGAACGCCGCCGCGTGTCCTCCACGCGCCGCGCGCGACCTGGCGCTGTGGCCAGCTGCCGAGCGCATGATGAGCGCCTCTGCTGTCGCTCCAACCTCCCCCATTCATTTCCTCCTCCTCCTTCCTTCTCGTTTGCAAAAGGGAAAGAACCGAGCCGCCATTCCCCTTCTTCTCCGACGAGCCCGAGCGCGAGCTACGCCACACCACCGGCCGATTGAGCTTGCCAATTCCTCCGCCACGACACCCTCCATCCCCTGGACCTACCGAAACCCACGACTGGACCCTAGGTGAGCCGCATTCCCTTCTTCTCCGCCTCCGAGGGGTCGCCGGAGCCCGCCATGGGACCCCACCGTGGTCGGGGTGCCTCGGGTCCTTCTCCATTCCCCCTTACCAGCAAAACGGAACCCCCATGCCTCGGTGAAGCTCGTACCGAGCCCAAACCGCACTATCCTTCTTCACCGGCGACGGTGCGCCGCCACCGGAGGTCACCGGCCGCCGCGCACGGTGGCAGGCCCTCTCCTCCCCATCCCCATCCGTCCTACGGGTGCCAATCGGTGCGCCGGGTGACGGAGATCACGAGACCGTGCTCGGTTGGCCGCGCGAGCCCTTCTCCGGCGAGCTCGAGCTCACCGGAGCTCGCTGGGTGCCGGCTCCCCTGCCTACGGTCGCTGACCGCGGGGGTCCACCCGTCAGCGTCGCGCGCGGGCGGGAGAGCCGAGCGGGCCGAGCGCGCGCGGTGTGGGAGTTGTGGGCCGGATTTCGTTTCCGGGCCGGCCCAGTTGTCCGAAGTGAAAATGAAATTTTATTATTTTGATACTAATTTTTGTGCTAGTTGGGAAAATAGGAATCTAGGGTTTTAGTGATCCAAAAATCATGAAATAAATTTTGTTAGAATCTACTGGATGTGTAGTATTTTAGAAAAATATGGATCTGGCCTGAGATGTTTAAATTCTGTAAGAATTTATTAGATCCTTTAAATGTGTTTTGGAATGCATACAAATTTGTTTAATTTATAGCTTGAGCTGTATAGTTCCATAAATTATGAAATTTGGTGGGTAGGTTACTCTATGCTAGTCCTAGCTATGGTAAAAATTTGGGCATCAGTACATAAGTAATTTTCAAGTTATAAGGCTATCATCTTATTCTAGGAAATAATTGAAGTAATTTTTATAATTTTTCTACATGTGCAATGTTATTGTAAATTTTTGGAGAATGTCTTGGTACCCTAGAGTGTCTAAGAAAAATATGAAATCTGTTGTTTGATACTTTTCAATGTGATTTATGATTTATGCAAAAATCAGCCTTTTGGGCTTGTGAATTTTGTATAGGGAGTTTCTGTGAATAAAACTTGTTCAAATTTTTACTGTGGTCTATTTGGAGGTCAGAGAGTCCCCTGTAATTTTTGTAGAATTTTAGGAGCAGTTTACATATATGTTTGAAATTCTACCTAAATAATTAAGTAAATTAAGAAATGGGGTTAAATAAATATTCTAGTTGGTTCCACCTTACTTTCTGGTGTTTTATACCTAATGTGAACTGTTAGTAACATTAGTTTGGTTTTAGGAGACTTTGGTCATATCAACAAATATTTAACCTTTGTAATTTTAGGTTTTCTGGACAGCTGGAAGTATTTCTAAGTTTGACCTTTGATAAAATTTGTTGTTGGGAAACTTGTAAATACCAAAGTCACAGTAAACTTGATGAACTAGCTTGTGTCAAAATTTGGGAACATTTGGCTTAGTAGTTTGAGAGTTACTGTTGTTTTAAGTGGCAGTTCAGAATCTGCTACTCTCTGTTTTGAGAGGACAGATTCTGGAACTTGTGAAGTTTGACGTGGAAAACTTATGAGTTTGGGGTTGAGGTCTGAAAATGAATTGTAGAGTATTTCTTAGGCTTTCCAGATTGTCCTAGATCATATCTTTTGGAATTATAAATCTCCAGTTGTGATAAAAACAAGTAGCTGCTGTCCAGTATGCTCTATTGTGATGCCTTGTTGATTTATATGGTGTGACATCCTAAGACAAGTTACTTTTGTAATTGTTAGGTGTTAGGGCTTTAACTGAAGATGAGCAACTTTATCTTAGGTTAAGTAGATTAGGTGAGTACTTCTCTACCGGAGAGGAAATTTGCACCTACTCTTTTGAAGTGATTTGAATAGAGCGCTAAATTGTTGTAATGCATTTCATTCCGAGCATATTGCATCTTTCATTATGCATTCATGAGATTTATTATGCACTCATGCAATAGGTGTACCGGAGGGGGTAACGCTCCTCGAGTTCGAGCAGACGATCCCAGAGGAAGTACTGAGTCAACCGGAGGAGCAGACAGAGCCCATCGGCGAAGGAGACGCCGTTGAAGACCTCCCGGAGTGCCCAGATCACCGGCCTTCCACCTTCCTTAAAGGCAAGCCCCGGTGCATGCTGAACCCATCACTTTATAAAGATATCTTGAGTACTTTTAATTGTTTACTGCATTATGTAGTAGGAGTTGTATGAAAACAACTGTTGCATTATACCTGTCCTTGTCCAGATACTATGCCCTAATCCTAGATTAGGTGTAGGCACGTGTCAATGCTTAGCCCTGCTTAGTACGGTAGAAGTCGGGTGATTTCCGGTCATCCGCGAGAGATAGGACTGGGTCGCGAGTGGCTTATGGCTATCGTGATGGAACCATGCTTTAAAATGGAATTGAGACCGGGCGGGAGTTCGATGGTACATCCGCAGGACACTTCACGTCTTGGGTGTGGAGCCATGCCCGTCTGAGTCGTTTAAGGACCGATTCGCTGTACGTCCTTGAGTCATGTTGAACGCAGTCTAACACTTAGTTGGCCGGATAAGTCGTTCCGACCGCGAAGTCGAGTAGTATGGTTCAGGCCGGGAATCGAATGGTAGGTTGCTTCTTGGAGGAGAGAAAGGATGTGCTTGGGGACATTGGCGTGAGACCAAGGGGGGGGTTAGAGTCCCTAGCACCTGGCAGAGTGTCGCCCTTGGGGTCGCGACATCATTCGGACCCGCGATTCCTGAACTGTACGAAAGATGACCTGAGCAGCCCTCGCCAGGCGCGTCTCGGTGAGTGTTAGAAATACCCCTCCAGCTGGATAGGAATTCGATTCGAATCGCCGTCGCTCCCGGTTAGTGAGCACTTGACTTGAGCAGCGGCAACGTAGATCTCATTAATTAAACAGATGGTTAAGTGAATGATACAATGTTGCCACAATTTATACCTGCTATGGAATAATATGAATAATTGTTTGATGATAATCAAGTGCATGTTTAGTACAGGTGCTAAGGTAGATGACAGGTAAATGCTAAAAATAACTGCTAGTACAGGTTATAAGAGTTTCAGCTACTTATGCCTTTATGCAAAATGTGGTGTCAGCTAGCCTCTTGTGTAAGCCTTGCATAATCCTTGGTGCCTCCTTTATTTCTGGTTTTTGACGGGTAAGTCTAGCTGAGTACATTCCAGTACTCAGGGTTTATTCCCTCCTGTTGCAGATGACATGCTTTACCAGGGCTTCTGCAAGACTTGTCTTCACCCCGCGGGGGATGAGGACTAGATCACACGGGCGTGATCATCTTTATGTACTTTCCTCGTTCTTTTGTGGGGTGTCGATCTACCCAAACTGGCAGTATTTCAGTAACTAAAGTGTGTGTTATGCTTCCGCTACTTTCAAACTTGGTTTGTAATAATTGCTACTCCGTGGTGTTAACTTATTTCGGAACTACTTGTGAAATGTAACGTATGATGTGTATGTTGAATGATGCGATCCTGGTTGTAAGCAGTTTGGTTTGAAATCCTTCGTGATTTCGATTGACTACCGGGATTATATGGGCTCAAGTTTGAAAATTTGAGCGCTTCGGTGCTTGTTTTCGTACTTGTGCTCTTATAATTTGGTCGGTTCTGTTACAGTATTTACCTGCGATTGAACCCTATATTTCAGACCGTGTGGTAGATCACGGGAGTGACAGTCCTGTTGAGTCCTTTGTAGTCCACCTCCCGAGTATAGGGCAGGCAGAGCACAACTATTACGGAAAAGTGACAGCTATGTTCCACATCTTCTTTAGTAATATCACTATGCGTAGATGTAACCTTTTCTTGCCATGATTGCCAAGTGTAATTGCACTAATCATCGTATGCTTTGACTGTATAGTTAGAATAACTTAGGATTTATCCTTATAGTTCGTCCTAATCCATGCTAGTGCTATATGCTTAGAGTAATCTATTGAGATGTTTATCATTATTTGTGGCTATGTGCTTATTAGTTATCTCTTATTATTCTTTAATCATATATATATATTATTTATCTTGTGACACTTACCCTATATGAGAAGATCGATAAAGACATGGTTATGCTTTCTATTATCACATGTAGTGATGCTCATTGCTCAATATCCTTAGCATCCCATCCCAGTGGTAAAAATATAAATAACGATACTTGGATTACTCTCGGTTAAAATGCTACATCGGTATTATCTGTGCGCTTGCGGATTTCATATTTATTTCAGTGGAGCATTTGCATATTTAAGTACGAGCACCTTTAGTGTCATGCTGGGGATGACAACCTAGCTTAGGTGGCGTTAGAGGTGTCAACAATTTTCTACTTGGTGGGTGCCTGATAAGAATGACAGAAATATAAGAAGTATTGTCTTACCATAATATATGCATTAGGCTTCATTACGCTTACCTTGCCACTTCAAAAGTTAAGTGCCCTTGTCATCCATCACTGAATGATCAGAAAAGAGATCATATGAGGAAGGAATCCCTTTAATGAACATTGAAACACAAAGATTTCAAAGCACAGAAAGGGTAGTCATATTTTAATAAGAGTAAGGCACATGCTGACATTTTAGATTTCCAAAAGGCTAAGCTTTGAGTCCTTAAAGAAAAAAAGATTGACCAGGATTTGTTGTTGTTGCCCAGATATGAACTAGATCTGATCTAGAGCAAAGCCCAGAGGGCAGCTTGGCCTGTGGCCGCTTGGATTGAATTGGAAATGGCAAAAGCATCTCTCGGTTACAAAAGGGTGCTGCTGCTTATATAGAGCAGAACAGCTCCTACCTACTCCCTAGCATATTCTTGTAGCAAAAAGCAAGATGCTCTTGGCTACTTGGTTGCCAAGGCTTGTCCATGATCAACTTGGGAGCCAAGGCACCTCATAACTGCAGTAAAAGTAAAATGCAGAAGGTAAGATATAAGTACTAGGCTTAACTGACAATCTCCCCCTAAGCCTAGTACTGAGTGATCTGCTTCAAGCCAATTCGCCTCCTCATCTCCTGAAACTTAGCCTTGCCTAGGGACTTGGTCAGAATGTCAGCGAGATGATCAGTAGTGGCGATGTAGTTGGCCTTGATGCTTCCTTCTTCCAGACACTCTCTGATGAAGTGGTACTTGGTCCTGATGTGCTTGCTTCTGTCATGGAAGACAGGATTCTTTGCCAAGGCAAGGGCAGACTTGCTGTCCACCTTCAACTCCACCACCTCCACCTTCCTACTCAGGAGCTCCCCGAGCAGCCTGGACAGCCACAGGGCTTGTGTTGCAGCAGTAGTGGTGGCAATGTACATGCCTCGTAGCTGGATGGAGCCACCACCTTCTGCTTGATGGATTGCCAGCTAACCAAGCAGTCACCCAAATAGAACATGGTTCCACTGGTGCTCCTGCTTGTATCGAGGTCACCGGCGAGATCACTGTCGCAATAGCCGACGAAGCGCACTATGCCGGGAGCCCTTCTGTAGTGGAGACCGTAGTCCAGGTCCTAGCCATGTAGTGTAGCACGCGCTTGACAGCCTGCTAATGCTCCACTATGGGCCGCTCCATGAAGCGACTCAGGTACCCGACCGCGAACGCTAGGTCCGGCTGAGTGTGCACGAGGTACCGTAGGCTGCCAACGAGCCGCCGGTAGTGCGTAGGATCCACCTCCTCTGCCTTGCTCTCCCGGCTGAGATGCAACTTCTCCTCCATTGGTGTGGCGGCCAGATTACATCCCGCCATCTCTCCCAGCTCAAGGATGCGCTCGACGTAGTGTGCTTGGCGGAGGGTGACGCCCTTGGCATCCTGGCGCACCTCGTCGCTAAGGTAGAAGTAGAGGAGGCCGAGGTCGCTCATGTTGAACTGCTCCTTCATTGCGGCCTTGAAGCACTCCACCTCTTCTTGATCGGCGCCGGTGATGATGAGGTCGTCAACGTAGATGCCGATGAGCAGGACAGTGCACGCTGCCCCGCTGGTACACCACCGCCTCGTGCGTGCTCTACTGAAAGCCCATCTCCTTCAGGGTGGCATCTAGCTTCGTGTTCTAGGCACGCGGCACTTGGCTCAGCCCGTAGAGCGCCTTGCACAGGCGGTACACCTTGCCTTCTTCTCCGACGATGGTGAAGCCTAGCGGCTGGCGCACGTACACCTCCTCCTTTAGGTCGCTATTGAGGAATGCGGACTTTACATCCATGTGGGGCACCTTCCATCCTTCTTGGGCTGCTAGGGCGAGGAGTACCCACACGAACTCCATTCTCACCATTGGTGTGAACGCATCGTCGTAGTCGATCCCCTCCTGTTGGACGAAACCTCGCGCCACCAACCTCACCTTGTGCTTGGTCACCCGCCCCTTCTCGTCCTTCTTGAGCTAGAACACCCACTTCAACAAGATCGGACGGTGGCCACCGGGCATATCGATGAGCTCCCATGTCCTGTTCTTCTCCATGGACTCAAGCTCCTGCTTCATGGCGACCTCCCACACTGATTCGCCCTTGGCTTCTACATAGTTGGTTGGCTCACCGGCATGCGTGAGGTGGAGCTAGGCGAAGAGACGAGGAGCCAAGCCTAGAAGGCATCACCGATGATGTTGGTCACCGTGCGGTAGCGGAGTGGCTCGTCATCATAGAACGCGTCGAGCCGATCTTCATTGTCCTCCAGCGGCATGGTGAGCTCGATTTGGGATGTGCTCAGAGCCGTTGTCGCCGCTGGTGTGCTTTCGAGCTCCCCTGGAGCCGGTGATTGCGACGTGGTCGGAGCGTGCGGCATGTGAAAGCATCTAGGCCCCTAGAGGTTGTTTCAGCAATTGATGACAACACAACATTACCATGACTAACGTGTGTTTTGCAGAAACTTTGGTAAGTTAGGTCATGGGAATGGTGACTATTTTGGGCACTATGGTTTTCATGCCCCTTGATGGAAATCGTTTCAGTTTTCAAAGGATTAACGTCAAGATTAAGGACGGTTAGTTCCAGACGTCGAGGAGTTGAGTTACGTTCGGAATAGTCGTTAGGAGCTTCGCTTTTCTCCTTTGGCCGTACTACAAAGGGGGGCATGAGCGAGTAGCTTGACCTAGGTGAGTCTTTTTGTTTAGGTGTGGTGCACACTTATCAAACTTAGCACTAGGTAGCTCAAGTGAAGCCCAAAGTTCAGTTGGAAGAAACTCGGTTCAAGTTGCGTCGCGATTCGAAGTCTTTTGAGACATTTTTTCTCGACCGGACGCGGTCTCTGCCTTGATAGGACGCGTCCGGTCAGTACTGGCAGTCACCGCAGACTCAATACGATCGACCGAACGCGATTCTCCCATGGACCGAACGCGCAGATCATGTTTGAAAGTCCTATGTTTGGTGTTGGTAATTAGTGACAATGCCTAAGTACTAATCCTATGCCTAAGTTGTATGTAGCATATGAGGATTAGTACATTCCAAGGTTGGTGGCAAGATGGACATGGTGATCATGATGGCCACACTTGGATTTGGACGCAACCCTACGTGATCAAGGCAAAGGTATATGCTTAAGGGTTGTGTTTTAGTAACCAAGACACCTAGTGGGTGTGGTTACATTATAGGATAGATAGCCGTACTATAAAGAGGGGAATGACGCGGCTATTGAACTCCTAAGTGCCTCTAGGTGTGCATTTCATGTCATATGCATTTGGATAGAACTAATAACGCCTCGAAAAATGATTGTGAAAATGCTAACACACATGCACATGGTGATGGTCACTTGGTGATGTTAGCACGTTTGCGAAGGCGGTGGAGTTTAAGCGGTGGAGTTTAAGCGGTAGAGAGGGTTTGGGGTCCTCTCAGGCGTTTTCGAGGAATTGAAACGCCTATTTTCCACTACGCCGGAAGTCGGAAAAAGAAACGGAGGCAAACGGAGGTCATAGTGGTGACCGGACGCTGGACCGGACGCGGTCACTGTTTGACCGGACGCGTCCGGTCAGTGTCCAGTGTCTGCGCGTGATTCAGTTGTGTGATCGGACGCAAGGCGCGTCCGGTCATAGTCGATCGGACGCGTCCGGTCATCCAGGGAGCTTACTGGACTCCGACCGGACGCGGGCACTGTGGTGTCCGGTCAGTTCTTCAGCGCGTCCGGTCACTGCTTCGTTGTGCGCGACTCAGTGTTGACCAGCGCGTCCGGTCCGTTACAGGACCGGTGCGTCCGGTCGTGCCCGACGCGTCCGGTCGTTGCGACCGGCGCGTCCGGTCAGTGCTTCGCGAAACTAGCCGTTACGTGACCGGCGCGTCCGGTCAATTGGACCAGCGCGTCCGGTCAACGCGATTTCAGCTGGATCTCGTTCCTAACGGCTATATTCGAAGGGGTACGTCTATAAATACTCGTTGGCCGGCTCAAGGCTCTCACTCTTGCACTTTTGACATACTTATGAGCACTTTGAGCTAAGCAACTCCCCTCCCACTCATCTCTCTTGCTTGTTTGCATATTCGAAGTGAGATTGAGTGATCCAAGTGCATTTGCATTGTGAGATAGCATCTAGTTGGCACTTGGTGGTTGATTTGCTGCGGGATTCTTATTTCTCTTGGTGGTTGCCGCCACCTAGACGGCTTGGAGCAGCTTGGAGGCGTTGGCAAGAGTTGGTGATTGTTCTTGGCCACCTCCGGTGTTTGTGAGGGGTTTGTGCCTACCTCGACGAAGCGCCAAAGGCAACATTAGTAAATTGCTCGTGTCATTGCAACCTTTTGCCATTCGGTAGGTTCTTGTGGCGCCTTTTGAGAGGCTCGGTGTGAGACCGATTAGCCACCGAACCACGTGGTGAAGAGGGACACAACGGGGACTAGCGTGTCGGCAAGCACGTGAACCTCGGGATAAATCTTTGTGTCATCATTCTTATTGTGATTGATCGATCCCGGTGGTTGTGTATTGTGGAATTCATCTCTTGATCATATCGTTTGGTTGGCTCAATACTTCGCCCCTCGGTGATACCCTTCTAACTCTCTCTTGTATTAATTTCTTAGTTACTTTGCTAGAGTAGCTCTTTTGTGTAGCTTGCTAGTTGTAGTTTCCTTCTCGGTTTGACTTGTGCGGTTGAGTGCCAATATACTAGAATTGTGATTTGGATAGGTGGCTTGCAAACACCCCATAGGCTAAGCAAAACTCGCATCTCGCTATTTGTTGTATTGATAAACTTGTTTAGCTTGTCTTTGTAGAAAATTTTAAAAGGCTATTCACCCCCCCTCTAGCCATCAAGACCTTTCAAGTGGTATCAGAGCCGTGGTCACCGTTTGTAAGGCTTAACAACCTCGGTGTAAGATGGCTCAAGTTGTGTTCAACCATGTCAGGGGCAAGCCTCCATTCTTTGATGGTGTCTCATCTTTTGATCATTGGAAAAGAAAGATGAAGCAATATCTTGGCTCTATCAATGAGAAGGTTTGGGAGGTGACACATCATGATTATGCTATCATTGATCCCGACAACCTCACCAACAATGACCGCATCAACAACCAATGCAACACTATGGCTCTCAACACTCTCTACAATGGGATTGATGCAAAGGTCTTTGAGCAAATCAAGGATCTTGAAATGGCAAGTGAAGTATGGACAAGATTAGAGGAAACATATGAGGGCACTTCAACGGTAAAAAGTGCCAGGCTCTATATGCTCAAGGATAAGTTTGCAAGCTTCAAGATGAAGGATGATGAGTCCATACCGGAGATGTTCTATAGGCTACAAGTTATTGTCAATGATCTCAAGAGCCTAGGAGAAGATGTCAAGGACAAGGACTTCTCACATAAGTTCTTGATGAACTTACCTAAGAAGTTTGCTATCTTGAGGAAGATGATCCAAAGAGAGGGTTTGGACAAGGTGACTCCAAACCAAGTGCTTGGAGATGTCATGACCGATGCTCAATATGATGATGATGAAGATGAAGATGAGAAGAAGGAGATCAAGGTCAAGCAAGAGAAGCCCATTGCATTCAAGGCTTCATCTTCTAAGGGCAAGAGCAAGGTGGAGAGCGATGATGATGATCCATTCGATGATGAGACCATGGCCCTCCTAGTGCACAAGATGGGGAGGTTCATGAAGAAGAAAGGATATGGGGCAAGGAAGAGAAGGGACTTCATGAAGGCAAAAGAGGTGCTTTGCTACAATTGCAATAGCCCCGATCATGTAGTAGCAAAGTGTCCCTATGAAGACAAAAGATATAATGATGGGGAGTTGAAGTTGAAGAAGAACAAGAAGGACAAGAAGGAGAAGAAAGAGAAGAAGAGCTTCACTATCAACAAGAAGAAGAAGGGTGGTGGCTATGTGGTCACTTGGGATAGTGATAACTCCGATAGTGATGATGATAGCTCAAGTGATGATGAGAGGACCACTCGGCGAGCCATTGCAAGCATCGCCCTATCCAACAAGTCATCCATCTTCGACACTACATCGACATGCCTTATGGCCAAGCCTACCAAGGTAAAATATGATGATAGTGATGATGATTCTTATGCTAGTGATGGTTGTAGGAGTGATGATGATGAGGATGAGGACTACTCCAAGGATGATCTATTGGGCATAATAGATCAAATGAGCAAGGGCTACAAGAGGACAACCAAGAAGTGCAAAATCTTGGAGCAAGAGCTCATTGCCAAGAGCAATGAAAATGATGCCTTGATGGAGGAGCTTGTTGCTCTCAAAAAGAGTAAGGAGTGCAAAGGAATTGAACAAGAGCTTAAAGCTCTTAGGAAATCCTTTGATGAGCTAGAGGCTTCTCGTGAGTGTCTAAAGGAAGACCACGAGGACCTTGAAGTTGCTCACACTAGGCTTAAGGAAGCCCACTCCTCTCTACTTGAGCTCATCAAGGAGAAGAACCTCAAGTTGGAGAAGCTCATGAAGGAAGCTAAGGAGGAGCAAGTGATTGCCACTCGTGATATTGGACTAACATGTGATATTATTGATGATTCTTTATTTGTTTGTCCTACTAATGCTTCATGTAGCTCATCATCATCCACCACAACCAACTCTACCTCTACTACTAGTGATTCATCACTTGTGGTTGAGAATGAGACTCTCAAGAGAGAAGTGGATGATCTCACCCGCGCACTAGGCAATGCCTATGGTGGGGATGCCCGCTTGCTAAAATGCTTGGGTAGCCAAAGGTTCTCTCTTAACAAAGAGGGTTTGGGCTATACTCCCAAGAAGGGCAAGGCGGCCTTTGCTACTCCAAAGCCTCGCTTTGTGAAGAGCAATGGTCGTTATTGCAATAGATGCAAGCAAGTTGGGCATCTAGAGATTAATTGTAATAAAATGAACAAGAACAACAACAAGTTTCATGCTAAAATGGATTACATTCCTTTTGATTCTTGTTATGTGCTTACCAAGGGTGAGAAAGGTGTGCATGCTAGGTTTGTTGGTACACCAATTGTTGGTCCAAAGAAGAAGGCCATTTGGGTACCAAAGAGCTTAGTTACTAACCTCCAAGGACCCAAACAAGTATGGGTACCTAAGAAACATTAATTTATTTTGTAGGTAAATTACAAGGCCAGAGGAAGACATTGGGTGCTTGATAGTGGGTGCTCTCAACATATGACCGGTGATTCAAGAATGTTCAACTCTCTCAAATCAAATGATAGTGGCATTGATAGTATCACATTTGGTGACAATAGCAAGGGTGATGTGAAGGCTCTTGGAAGGATTCCAATCTCAAATGATCATAGCATTTCCAATGTGCTCCTAGTTGAAAAGTTGAACTTCAATCTTCTCTCGGTTGCTCAATTGTGTGATCTAGGTTTCAAGTGCATATTTGGTGTTGATGATGTGGAGATAGTTAGTGTTGATGGCTCCAATTTGATCTTCAAGGGCTTTAGATATGAGAATCTATACTTGGTTGATTTCAATGCTAGTGACACTCAACTCTCAACATGCTTGCTCACCAAATCAAGTATGGGTTGGTTATGGCATAGAAGACTTGGTCATGTTGGCATGAAGCAATTGAATCATGACTTAGTTAGAGGCTTGAAGGATGTCACATTTGAGAAGGATAAGCTATGTAGTGCATGTCAAGCCGGAAAGCAAGTGGGCAACACTCATCCTTTGAAGAGCATCATGAGTACCTCCAAGGCATTTGAGTTGTTACACATGGATTTATTTAGGCCAACTACATATACAAGCATTGGTGGCAACAAGTATGGCTTTGTGATTGTGGATGATTTCACTAGATACACATGGGTATTCTTTCTTGTGGATAAGAGTGATGTATTTGACATATTCAAGAAGTTCATCAAGAGGGTGCAAAATGAGTTTGAGACCACAATCAAGAAAGTAAGAAGTGACAATGGAAGTGAGTTTAGAAATACAAGAATTGATGAGCTATGTGATGAGCTTGGAATCAAACATCAATTTTTGGCCAAGTATACACCTCAATCAAATGGCTTAGTTGAGAGGAAGAATAGAACCTTGATTGATATGGCAAGATCAATGTTGAATGAGTATAATGTGAGTCATTCATTTTGGGCCGAAGCAATCAACACGGCTTGCTTCTATAGCAATCGCCTCTATTGCCACAAATTCCTAGAGAAGACACCATATGAGATCTTAAATGGAAGAAAGCCCAACATTGCATACTTTCGGGTATTTGGTTGCAAATGCTACATCTTGAAGAAGGGCACTAGATTGAGCAAGTTTGAGAAGAAATGTGATGAAGGATTCTTACTTGGTTACTCCACTACTAGCAAAGCTTATAGAGTTTGGAATTTGGCTAGTGGTTTACTTGAGGAAGTTCATGATGTTGAGTTTGATGAAACAAATGGCTCTCAAGATGAGGAAAATAACTTGGATGATGTGAGAGGAACTCAATTGACCAATGCTATGAAAGAAATGGATATTGGTGATATTAGGCCAAAGCAAGTGATTGATATGGATGACAACAAAGATCAAGTGCTCCAAAGTCCAATTACACAAGCTAGTGGGTCTCTAATGGAAAATCAAGCTAGTACATCATCTCAAGTGCAACAAGATCAACAAGTGGCTAGTTCATCATCTCCAACTTATGATCAACATCAACATCCAAGCAATCAAGTCCAAGTGCTTCAATCAACTAACATTGCAAGAGACCATCCATTGGATTCCATCATTGGTGACATACAAAGGGGAGTTCAAACTAGATCAAGATTGGCATCATTTTGTGCTCACTCTTCTTTTGTGTCAATAGAAGAACCCAAGGACATTGATAAAGCATTAAGAGATCCGGATTGGGTAAATGCAATACATGAAGAGCTCAACAACTTTAAGAGAAATGAAGTATGGGAACTAGTTGAGAGGCCTAAGGATCACAATGTCATTGGAACAAGATGGGTCTTTCGCAACAAGCAAGATCAAGATGGGATAGTAGTAAGGAACAAAGCAAGACTAGTGGCTCAAGGTTACACACAAATAGAGGGTCTTGACTTTGGTGAAACTTATGCCCCGGTTGCAAGATTGGAAGCAATTAGGATCTTACTTGCCTATGCGTGTGCTCATAATATCAAGCTATATCAAATGGATGTAAAGAGTGCATTTCTCAATGGGTACATTCAAGAAGAGGTGTATGTGGAACAACCTCCCGGTTTTGAAGATGACAAGAAACCCAACCATGTATATAAGTTAAGGAAAGCTTTGTATGGATTGAAGCAAGCACCTAGAGCATGGTATGAAAGATTGAGGGACTTCTTGCTATCCAAGGGATTTGTCATGGGTAAAGTGGATACTACTCTCGTCACCAAGAAGATTGGGAAAGACTTGTTTGTATTGCAAATATATGTTGATGATATCATCTTCGGTTCAACCAATCAAGATTATTGTGATGAGTTTGGGAAAATGATGGCAAAGGAATTTGAAATGTCAATGATCGGTGAACTTAGTTTCTTTCTTGGACTTCAAATCAAACAAATAAAGGAAGGAACATTTGTGAGCCAAACCAAGTACATCAAAGATATGCTCAAGAAGTTTGGCATGGAAGATGCAAAGGGCATTACAACCCCAATGGGCACTAGTGGAAGCTTGGATAGTGACAAGAATGGCAACATGGTGGATCAAAAGCTTTATAGATCAATGATTGGTAGCCTACTCTATGTGACGGCATCAAGACCCGATGTGATGTTTAGTGTATGCATATGTGCAAGATTTCAAGCCTCACCAAGAGAAAGTCATTTGAAGGCAACAAAGAGAATATTGAGGTATTTGAAGCATACACAAGATGTTGGATTATGGTATCCCAAAGGTGCAAGCTTTGAGCTAGTTGGATATTCGGATTCCGACTATGCCGGTGACAAAGTGGAGAGAAAGAGCACTTCCGGGACTTGCCAATTGTTGGGAAGATCACTTGTCTCATGGTCATCCAAGAAGCAAAATAGTATTGCACTATCTACCGCCGAAGCCGAATACATCGCCGCGGGTAGTTGTTGTGCACAAATCTTGTGGATGAAGGCAACATTGAAGGATTTTGGAATCGATTTTAAGAATGTGCCATTGCTATGTGACAATGAAAGTGCCGTGAAGCTAACCAACAATCCGGTTCAACATCAAAGAACAAAGCATATTGATGTTCGTCATCATTTTATTAGAGATCATCAACAAAAGAGTGACATTGCTATTGAAAGTGTGGGCACCGAAGATCAATTAGCCGATCTATTCACCAAGCCACTTGATGAGAAGAGATTTCACAAGCTAAAGAATGAGTTGAACATAATTGACTTCTCCAACATGAGTTGATGCACCTTCATGATATGATATGCCTCTCCTTCGAGTCCCAAGGTACAATTGGTTGACATATCATACATTCTATACTAAGGACATGTTTAGTGCATCTAGTCATGATTTCTTATGATCTAGGCTCATTCATGAAAATCAAATGAATTTGAAGTTTATATGGTGCCACTATTGTTTCCATGTCTTGTATAATCTAGTGGTAGCATATAACTTGTTTAAGTAGCTTGTGATCCTAAGTGTTTAATCTAGATCACTTGTCTAAATATTTGCTTCGACATGGTGCATGATAACCCTTCTAGTGAGGTGTGAAGAAGCTTGCCCTTGGATCAAACCGAAGCATTTTATTTATGCAAGCAATCTAGGTTGAATCATAAACTTGATTCTCACCCCATAAGTCAACATGATAATCTATCTAAAATTGGTCCCTTGTGGTCATTAGTGCCAAAGGGGGAGAAAATATTGTTCACAAAGATAGAACTCAAAGGGGGAGAAGCACAAAGGGGGAGAAAATGTTGTTCACAAAGAGAAAACCTAAAGGGGAGAATAATTGATAAAAGAAGGGGATCAACTAAAATTTTAAGCACACAAGTAGGGGGAGCAAGCTCTTAAACATGAATGTTGCATTTTCATGTGCACTTCATATGTATGATGCATAGTTATGCATTTCTTTTTCTCCGATACATTGTTTGTGTGGTGACTTGCTAGTATAATTTGATTGATGTATTGAGATACTAGCATGAATAGGAAGTAGTTAGATTTCTCTTGCTTCATGTTTTTTCAAAGTGGTACTAGAACCTTGTTTATAATTTTGATCTCACGAGGTTTCTAGTTATGTTTGTGCTTTTCCAAGTGGTATCTAACTACACAAGGTGCTAAGATGGTGTTTATCGCTACTCCGATGGTATCACGCTTCAAAGGTCTATAATCTAAAACACTTAGCACCTATTGGTAGTCAATGCTCCTAATCTTTCCTATCTAACATGTATGCTTCCAAAATCCAAACATATAGCATACATGTAGGGGGAGCCATTGCTATCAATTTGAATTCATGATCACTTGTCCATACTTCTTACACATGGTAATACTTGGACAATGTGACATGGGTTCAATCAAAATTTTATCATAATATCTTTGTGAAAGGGTTGTCACCAATTACCAACAAGGGGGAGATTGAACGTCCTATGTTTGGTGTTGGTAATTAGTGACAATGCCTAAGTACTAATCCTATGCCTAAGTTGTATGTAGCATATGAGGATTAGTACATTCCAAGGTTGGTGGCAAGATGGACATGGTGATCATGATGGCCACACTTGGATTTGGACGCAACCCTACGTGATCAAGGCAAAGGTATATGCTTAAGGGTTGTGTTTTAGTAACCAAGACACCTAGTGGGTGTGGTTACATTATAGGATAGATAGCCGTACTATAAAGAGGGGAATGACGCGGCTATTGAACTCCTAAGTGCCTCTAGGTGTGCATTTCATGTCATATGCATTTGGATAGAACTAATAACGCCTCGAAAAATGATTGTGAAAATGCTAACACACATGCACATGGTGATGGTCACTTGGTGATGTTAGCACGTTTGCGAAGGCGTTTTCGAGGAATTGAAACGCCTATTTTCCACTACGCCGGAAGTCGGAAAAAGAAACGGAGGCGAACGGAGGTCACAGTGGTGACCGGACGCTGGACCGGACGCGGTCACTGTTTGACCGGACGCGTCCGGTCAGTGTCCAGTGTCTGCGCGTGATTCAGTTGTGTGATCGGACGCGAGGCGCGTCCGGTCATAGTCGATCGGACGCGTCCGGTCGTCCAGGGAGCTTACTGGACTCCGACCGGACGCGGGCACTGTGGCGTCCGGTCAGTTCTTCAGCGCGTCCGGTCACTGCTTCATTGTGCGCGACTCAGTGTTGACCAGCGCGTCCGGTCCGTTACGGGACCGGTGCGTCTGGTCGTGCCCGGCGCGTCCGGTCGTTGCGACCGGCGCGTCCGGTCAGTGCTTCGCGAAACTAGCCATTACGTGACGGGCGCGTCCGGTCAATTGGACCAGCGCGTCCGGTCAACGCGATTTCAGCTGGATCTCGTTCCTAACGGCTATATTCGAAGGGGTACGTCTATAAATACTCGTTGGCCGGCTCAAGGCTCTCACTCTTGCACTTTTGACATACTTATGAGCACTTTGAGCTAAGCAACTCCCCTCCCACTCATCTCTCTTGCTTGTTTGCATATTCGAAGTGAGATTGAGTGATCCAAGTGCATTTGCATTGTGAGATAGCATCTAGTTGGCACTTGGTGGTTGATTTGCTGCGGGATTCTTATTTCTCTTGGTGGTTGCCGCCACCTAGACGGCTTGGAGCAGCTTGGAGGCGTTGGCAAGAGTTGGTGATTGTTCTTGGCCACCTCCGGTGTTTGTGAGGGGTTTGTGCCTACCTCGGCGAAGCGCCAAAGGCAACATTAGTAAATTGCTCGTGTCATTGCAACCTTTTGCCATTCGGTAGGTTCTTGTGGCGCCTTTTGAGAGGCTCGGTGTGAGACCGATTAGCCACCGAACCACGTGGTGAAGAGGGACACAACGGGGACTAGCGTGCCGGCAAGCACGTGAACCTCGGGATAAATCTTTGTGTCATCATTCTTATTGTGATTGATCGATCCCGGTGGTTGTGTATTGTGGAATTCATCTCTTGATCATATCGTTTGGTTGGCTCAATACTTCGCCCCTCGGTGATACCCTTCTAACTCTCTCTTGTATTAATTTCTTAGTTACTTTGCTAGAGTAGCTCTTTTGTGTAGCTTGCTAGTTGTAGTTTCCTTCTCGGTTTGACTTGTGCGGTTGAGTGCCAATATACTAGAATTGTGATTTGGATAGGTGGCTTGCAAACACCCCATAGGCTAAGCAAAACTCGCATCTCGCTATTTGTTGTATTGATAAACTTGTTTAGCTTGTCTTTGTAGAAAATTTTAAAAGGCTATTCACCCCCCCTCTAGCCATCAAAACCTTTCAATGTTGACTAGAGTCAAAGAGGGTAAGTGTCGTGATCGAACGCGGCTAGGAAATTGATTGGACGCATCTACAGTGCGTCCGGTCCATTTCCAGAGAGGAACTTCGTTGATCGGACGCGTCCGGTCATCTTCGATCGGACTCGTCTATGCATTCGGTCAAAGTACAGAAAGGTTCTAGAAAGGGTTTTGAGCGACCGAACACGTCCGGTCACCCCTGATCGGACTCGCCTGCGCATCCGGTCACTCAGCGCCTTTATTTTTCAATTCGACCATTGCCACCGACCGGACGCGTTCGGTCACGTCGACTGGCGCGTCCGGTCAGTACGAAAAATGCTGAGTTGGCACATAACGGTTGGGATTGACTGTGGGGAGTATAAATACATCCCCTACCCCTCTATTTGAGGTCTCTTGCTCATTTGTTCAGCTGAGAAATACCTTTCGTATGCAAGGAAGTGCAAGAGCTCTAGTGAGGATTGAGATTTGTGAATCCAAGATTAAGATCCCTCATTAGTGACTAGGGAGTAGCAAGTGTGCATCCACCTTCTCATTAGGCTTGTCGTGGTCAAGTGAGAGTTCTTGCTTGTTACTCTTGGTGATCGCCATCACCTAGACGGTTTGGTGGTGATTGGGAGCTTGGTGATCATCCGATGGACCTTGTGGATGACCCAACTCATCTTGTGAGTGGTTGTGGGCGATTCACTATGACGGAGTGTCAAAGAATCAGCCCGTAGAGAGCACTTGATGCTCGTGTGGATCAAGGGGGAGCTACACCCTTGCGCGGGTGCACCAACGAGGACTAGTGGGGAGTGACGACTCTCCGATACCTTAGGAAAACATCATCGTGTTCCTAACCCTTTACTTTCAAGCAATTTACTTTCTCGTGTTACTCTTGTTGCTTGGTTTACTTTCCTAGAATTGCCATGCTAGACTAGGATTAGAACTTAGGGTGCAAAACTTTTATCGATAGAATCACTAGGAACACTTGTAGGCACTAGGGGTCAATTATGGCTTAGTAGGATTTAATTTCGCAATAAATTTTAGAAAAGCTCAATTCACCCCCCCTCTTGGGCATCTTGATCCTTTCAATTGGTATCGGAGCTGAGTTGCTCCTAAATTAGGCTTTACCGCCTAGAGCAAGATGTCTAATGGGGAAGGACCACCTCCCATCTTTGAGGGAGATGATTTTCCATATTGGAAAATCCGCATGGAGGCGTACCTCAAAGCCATAGATGTCGGGTATCTTAGAGCCGCCACCGAAGGGCTTCCGGAAGTCAAGGATCCCGCTAACCCCGTTGGTGACGAGGAGAAGTACGACCGGTGCAATGCAAAGGCAAAAAAATGCACTCTACCGGGGCCTTGGCAAGGATATCTTCAATCATATGCATAATGCAAAAAAAACGCTCATGAATTGTGGGAAAACCTTTGTGCTCTCCATGAGGGAACTAAGAGTGAGCGTGAGGAACGCTACCATATTGCTTTGAAGAAGATTAATTTGTTTGAGATGCTTCCCAAGGAAAGTGCTAATGACATGTACACTCGCTTGAATGTTCTTGTAGAGGATCTCAATGCTCTCGGGCTCACTCAAATGAGTCCATCGGATGTTGCAAGGAGAATCTTGAGTGTTCTTCCCGTTGAGAAATATGGCCACATTGTCACCGTGCTTCACCAAAGCGATCACTCCGGAAAGATCAATGTTCATGAGATATACATGCATATCACTCCGGAAGAGGGCTCATCATCTTCCAAGAAGAAGGACTTGGCTTTCAAAGCTAGCCATGAGAAGAAAAGAAGAAGAGCCAAGCCATGATTGTGTATGAAAGCTCAAGTGAGAGTGACATTGATGATGCATCACTTGCTCTCATGGGGAGAAAGACCACCAAGATGCTAAAGAACCTTAATAAGAGTGGCATCAAGTTCGATGGCAAGAAGAAGAAGTTCTTCACATGTAGCAAAAGAAAGCCTATATCTAAAATGGATTGCTACAATTGTGGTGAACTTGGTCATCTAGCTCATCAATACCCTAAGCCTCCAAAAGACAAATACAAGAACAAGGGCAAGAAAAATAAATCTAGTGATGAAGAAGATGAGAAGAAGAAGAACAAGCCATACAAGAAGAAGGATGGCAAGAAGAAAGAATATCACAAAAAGGAGGCAAAGCTTACATTGTTGGTGATTGGCTCACCGACATTGAGTCATCATGTGAGTCCTCCGATGATGAAAGCGACGACAAGAAAGAGAAGGTCGCCACGTTTGTGATTGGGCCATCATCATTTTCATCGACATCTTCACCACCACCTTCACCGCCATCTTCACCATCATCATCCACTACTCACCTATGCCTCATGGCCAAGGGTGAACGAAAGGTACAAAATAATGAAAGTGATGATGATGATAGTGATAGTGATGATGAATTTGATGCACCTTCTTATGATGAACATGTAAAATTGCTCAACAAATACTCTAAAGTCATAAGAAAGACTATAAATGAAAATGATGAGCTTCAAAATGAAAATGAATCACTTTCATCAAAGCTTGAGATTGCACAAAAGACTAGTGATGAGCTTAAAGATCAAAATGAAATTATGACTTCTACTCTCAAAGAGCTCAAAACTTTCAACAAAGAGCTTAGAGATGAACATGATAAACTTGAGAAGAAGCACGATGAGCTCAACACTAGGCACAACTTGCTAAAAGATAAATATACTTTATTAAAAATTAATTATGATAGTCTTGTTGTTGCTAATGAGCTCTTTCTTGAGACACATAGTGCTACTAACCAAGTTGTTAAGATTGATATAGCCACATCATGTGATGACTTGATTATTGAGAGCATTGAGCAAGGCTCTAGTGGCAAAGGCAAGAAAGTGGTTGAATCCAACAACTATGATGATTATGTCAAGCTCAAGAGTGAAAATGAAATGCTTAAAGATGAGAACAAGAAGCTAAAAGAGTTTATGGCTCTTGAAAAGCAAACATCAAATGAGTCACTCATTGAGGAGAACAAAAAGCTAAAGTAAGAGAAAGAGCATCTCAAGACCGGTTTAACCAAGTTTACAAGAGGTCAATACTTGCAAAGTGATCTACTCATGAACACCGTCATAAAGATGGATAGAAGTGGTATTAGTTACTTGGCAAATCAAGAGAAGAAGGCCAAAACTCAACAACAACAAAACAAATCAAAGACCAAGCCTAAGAGATGTGTTGAGTGTGGACAAGAGGGCCACTTTGCTCATGAGTGTGAAACTCCACCACCACAACCCTTGCCTAAGCATGCTAGACCCTTTGCTTTCAATGCTCACTATATGCTTAGAAGAGATTCTAGTGGAAAGATGAAAGTCATATTCTTGGGTCCCCCAAACAAGAATAGGCATAAGAAAATTTGGGTTACCAAGTCACTAGTTGAGAAAGTCAAGGGTCCCTCTCAAGTTTGGGTCCCTAAACAAAAAGCTTGATCTCTTGTGTGTAGGTGAACTACAAGACCGGTGGAACTCATTGGGTTATTGATAGTGGTTGCACTCAACATATGACCGGCGACCCTCGTATGTTCACCTCACTTGAAGAAAATGGGGAATGTCAAGAGAAGATCACTTTTGGGGACAATTCAAAGAGCAAAGTCAAGGGTATAGGCAAGATTGCAATATCAAATGATCACTCTCTTTCAAATGTGCTCTATGTTACTTCCTTGAGTTTCAATCTACTATCCGTTGGGCAACTTTGTGATCTTGGCTATCAATGCTCATTCACACCAAATGAAGTGGTAGTATCAAAGATAGATGACAATCAAATGATTTTCAAAGGCTTTAGATATAACAATCTCTATCTTGTTGATTTCACCTCTGAAGATGCAAATTTGATGACATGCTTGTTCACCAAAACTTCACTTGGGTGGCTTTGGCATAGGAGGCTTGCTCATGTTGGAATGAATACTCTCAATAAATTATTGAAGAAAGAGTTAGTGAGAGGCTTGAAAGATGTCAAGTTTGAGAAGGACAAACCTTGTAGTGCATGTCAAGCCGGTAAAAAAGTTGCAAATACTCATCCAACAAAAGCTTAAATGTCAACAACAAGAGTGTTAGAGCTTCTACACATGGATTTGTTTGGTCCTACAACTTACAAGAGCTTGGGTGGAAATCTTTATTGTCTTGTGATTGTGGATGACTACTCAAGATACACTTAGACATTCTTTCTTCATGACAAATCTGAAGTGGCCACTTGTTTCAAGAAGTTTGCAAAGAGAGCCTAAATGAATTTGAAGTCAAGATAAAGAAGATAAGAAGTGACAGTGGCAAAGAATTTGACAACACAAACATTGAACCTTATTGTGATGAGATTGGGATCAAGCATGAGGTTTCATCAACGTACACTCCTCAACAAAATGGTGTAGTTAGAAAGAACCGGACATTGATTACCCTTGCAAGAACAATGCTAGATGAGTACAACACACCGGAAAAATTGTGGGCCGAGGCAATTAACACTGCATGCTATACATCAAATCGCCTCTCCCTACAAAAGTTTCTTGGCAAGACCCCCTATGAGTTGCTAAATGGGAAGAAGCCGGACGTCTCATTCTTTCGGGTGTTTAGTTGCAAGTGCTACATCTACAAGAAGCAGCAACACCTAGGGAAGTTCCAAAGACGTTGTGATATTAGTTTTCTTGTTGGCTACTCATCAAAGTCCAAAGCCACTGGTTTGGTTGAAGAAACATATGATGTGGAATTTGAGAAATCTAATGGCTCCCAAGGAGCAATTGAGAATTATGATGATGTAGGTGATGAACCATTGAGGGAGGCAATGAAGAACATGCCAGTGGGAGACATCAAGCCTAAAGATGATAAAGATGATGCTCAAATGGTCAATCCACAATCTTCATCATATGTGCCTCAAGATGATGACAAGAATGAGAGAGTTGAAAAATGAAGACACTCATGTCTCTCATGAACAAGCCGAGGCACAAGCTCAAGATGTTGATGCTCCCCAACCTCCTCCTCAAGTGGTTGATAGAAGACACTCACCTCTACTTCAAGCACATCCACAAGATCTCATCATAGGGAGTCCTACAAAGGGTGTAATGACTCGATCTCAAAAACTTGCTTCTTTTGTTGAACATCACTCTTTTGTCTCTTATCTTGAACCTAAGAATGTAGAAGAAGCTCTTCAAGATCCGGATTGGGTGAATGCAATGCATGAAGAATTGAACAACTTCACCCGCAATCAAGTTTGGACACTTGAGGAGCATCCAAAAGGTGCAAGGGTCATTGGAACCAAGTGGGTGTTCCGCAACAAGCAAGATGACCAAGGCGTAGTTGTGAGGAACAAGGCAAGACTAGTTGCAAAGGGGTTCTCTCAAGTTGAAGGCCTTGACTTTGGAGAGACCTTTGCACCCGTTGCAAGACTTGAAGCCATCCGTATCCTTCTTGCATATGCATCGCATCATGAAATGAAATTATATCAAATGGATGTTAAAAGTGTGTTTTTAAATGGCTTCATAAATGAACTAGTCTATGTTGATCAACCTCCTAGGTTTGAAGACCCTAGATATCCTAATCATGTTTATAGGTTGTACAAGGCGCTATATGGGCTCAAGCAAGCCCCTAGAGCGTGGTATGAGCGCCTCCGGGACTTCCTCATTGAGAAGGGCTTCACTATTGGGAAGGTCGACACCACACTATTCACCAAGAAGCTTAATGGGGAGATCTTCATTTGTCAAGTCTATGTTGATGATATTATCTTCGGATCAACAAATATAGATTATTGCAAGGAATTTGGTGAATTGATGTCGAAGGAGTTCAAGATGTCCATGATTGGTGAACTTACATTCTTCCTTGGTTTTCAAGTCAAGCAAATGGAAGAAGGGATTTTTATCTCTCAAGAAAAGTATACCAAGGATCTTCTCAAGAGGTTCAAGATGGATGATTGTAAGCCAATCAAGACCCCAATGCCATCTAATGGATATCTCGACCTAGATGAGGGAGGTAAACCGGTTGATCAAACTCTCTACCATTCTATGATTGGTAGCTTGTTGTACCTTATTGCATCTAGGCCCAATATCATGTTTAGTGTGTGCATGTGTGCTCGCTTTCAAGCATGTCCTAAAGAACCTCACCTAAGTGCCGTGAAAAGAATCTTAAGATATCTTAAGCACACCCCAAGCATTGGCCTTTGGTATCCCAAAGGAGCTAGATTCCAACTAGTTGGCTATTCCGACTCGGATTATGCCGGTTGCAAAATTGATAGAAAAAGCACATCCAGAGGGTGCCATTTGCTTGGGAGGTCACTTGTTTCTTGGTCATCTAAAAAGAAAAATAGTGTGGCTTTGTCCACCGCCGAGGCGGAATACATTGCCGCGGGGGCTTGTTGTGCACAAATCTTATATATGAAGCAAACTCTTCTAGACTATGGTGTTGTTCTTGATAAGGTGCCACTTTTATGTGATAATGAAAGTGTTGTTAAAATTGCCAATAATCTGGTACAACACTCACGCACCAAGCACATTGATATCCGTCATCACTTTCTAAGGGATCATATTGCTAAAAATGATATATCACTAGAAGGTGTAAGAAGTGAAAATCAATTAGCGGATATCTTCACTAAACCTTTGGATGAGGCTACCTTTTGTAGGTTGAGAAGTGAGCTAAATGTGCTTGATTCTAGTAATTTTAAAAAATAAGCTTGTGTTGTCCCTTGCATTGCATTGTAATATATGTCATGTTTAAACTTCTGTAATGCATCTAGGACTTGTCTAACACGGTTACGATAACCCTCTTTTGGAGGAGTGAAGAAGCCTAATCGTGGATCAAACTTGACAAGCAACCTAGTTTTATCTTCTTGCTTTGCATTGCATATGCATGTTTGTTGCTTTGTCATTTCTTTTTGGTTTTGCTTTGAGCAACCTCTGTATTCGTCCATGGATAGAGAGAGCATTTGATGCTCCCAAGGGTTTATAAACTCTATTGCATGGTCATACGTTGCTCCTCGGGTGTTTATCGCATATTTTCTTAAAAATAATACTAGCCTAAGGCAAATTTATTTTGAAAACTTGAGGGTTTGAGAGAACTCACTCATATCAAGTTCTAATTGGTGTTTATTTGTGTCTTTTTATATTGGAACTTGATTGGGAGAAGTCGCGTCAAAGATCGGAAAGAGAAAAGGTGAAAATCGTTGACCGGACGCTAGGCCGGACGCTGGACCGGACGCGACGTTGCTCGACCACTGCGTCCGGTTCTGAACATCACCTGCACGTCCGGTCATGCGAAGGTGGTTCTCATGGACCACTGACCGGACGCTGGACCGGACCCGACGCTGCGACCACTGCGTCCGGTTCCGGACTTCATCTGCGCGTCCGGTCGCGCGAAGTTGGTTCTCGGGTGGACTTCTGACCTGACTCTGTCCGCGTCCTGTCACCTCTAAACAGACGCGTCCGGTCGGTCTTGTACCTTACTAGACTCTGACCGGACACCTCTACATCGTGTCCGGTCAGTCGAGGAGCGCGTTCGGTCAGCCCTTGAAAAGCGGATCTGAGTTCTTTTTCCACCGATCCATCGGTAGTTTTTCCTTTCTTCCTCTTCAACGCGCGCCGCCACTCCTCCTCCTCTGCTAACCCTAGCGCTGCCACTGTGCCACCGCTCCTCCTCCACCGCAGCCATCGTGCGCCGCTCCTCCTCCACCGTAGCCACCGTGCGCCGCCGCTCCTCCTCCGCTCAACCGCGCGCCGCCGCTCCTCCTCTGCCTAACCCTAGCACCGCCGCTCCTCCTCTCGCTCCGGCCGCCACCGCTCCAGTAGAGCAGGCCAACTGCGCCACGCCACCATACCTGCCCTAGCCGCTGTCTGCCCTTCCCATTGTCATCGTCAAGCATTGTAGCTCTCCTTCATGACTTTTTGATCGGCTTCAGCATTTTTCCGGTCTCAATTCTTAGGCGTGGTGCTACATCATCACTTTTCTTCTCGCTTCACAGGGCTTCCTCCATCTTAAGGTAGAAACTGTTTTGCCTCGCTCTGATCGTACCTAAAATTGCTTGCCTCCAATAGGATCTCGTAACCCTAGAAATTATATTGCTTATTGTCACACTCTCTATTCCATCCAGTGCAGCGAGTCGGTTCTCTCTGTTGTTTGGCACTTTTGTCAGTATTAAATTTGAGGCCAAGCCTACGGATACGGATTGAGGCCAAGCCTCACGAGAATTAGTTCATCATCTTGATCCTATGCAGTCGTGAGTTGATTCAGGGGAATTCTTGCTTGGCAGTTCATCTTTTCAGTGCCAGTTGTTCTCAGTCATAGAGACTTGTCAGCATGGCCCGCTGCAAGAATGTTGGTGGAGCTCCGAGTGACGGGGACGGAAGTCCTCCACGTTTGACAGAGGTTGCCCAAGGCAAGCGCAAGAAGATCGCCGCCAAGAAAAGAAAGAGGACGCTCACAGAGGCAGAATAGCACAAGCAGTGGCTAACGCTGCTGATCAAGCTGAGAGAGGAGGCAGAGGCAGTGGTATTCAGATTGGCGAGCGCCGCTTTCACCTTGAGGGACGACAGCTTGGTACAGAGGCCACCGAGGAGACAGAGGAGCAGCCTGCAGAGCAGACAGAGGAGACACAGGAGCAGACACTACACACTCCACCGCGTCGTCGCTCAGGATGAACATGTGCTCAGGTGACTCCTAGGCCAAAGGGTCAGAGACGTGGAGGTCGTCCACCTCCTAGAGCTCGTGGTCAGCCCCCAGTTGAGCACTTTGACCTGAGGGGACCTACAGCATGACAGGTTCAGGCTCTTTGGTTCGTCGAGGTTGCTCGGTGGTTCCCACCTCAGTGGGACACTCGAGCTTCAGAGGGATTCTACACACCTCTGCACAAGGACTTTTACAGAGCTTATGTTGATAGTGGGATTGCTTTTAGACCACAGAGGGTTTGTCGACTAGAGTCACTTGTTGCAGTTACTGGCGAGCAGCTCCGTCCCCATATTTCTTTTCTACCAGGATTGTCAGATCTTCTGGGTTAGACAGGAGCATACTACGGCACATGGGTCAGGGAGTTCTACTCTTCACTTTGGATAGACACCGCTCACGCGTTCATCCACTTTGCATTCAGAGGTCATGACAGCAGGCTATACAACACTAGGGTACGGGAGATTCTTAGGCTCCCGGCTTCAGAGAAGAAGATCCACCAGCTTTGTTTTGGTCAGACACCACCACCGAGGCGTCCACACGGTGGCACTGTGCCACCTACAGACTTGGTCAGACCGTGCTTTCGCGAGCCGTTTGGTGAGGGGTCTAGATGTACACCAACCAGTTTGACTCCTATTGCTAGAGTTCTTGATGCTATTGTGAGGAGGACACTGCTTCCGAGGTTGGGCTACCAAGAGGGTTTAACACGTATGCAGCTTTGGGTAGTTCATCACCTTATCTCTCAGACTCCGTTTGATATTTGGGATTTGATGCTCTGTGAGATGGAGGATACTTTAGCAGAGGGCTTCAAGGGTCACCATCAGCTACCCTATGCCCATTGGATTTGTTTTCTGATTTGGTGTGCTTGCAACCTTCCAACTGAGATTCGAGCGGAGATCTCCGACACCACGATAGCCTTCCCTGAGTATGACATACGACAGCTATGGGCCTCTATCACCCGAGAGCAGGCACCTAGACAGAGTCAGCGTTAGAGAGCAGAGGTACCTAAGACTGCAGCTGAGCAGGACCAGACTGTTGAGGGACTTGCAGAGGTAGAGCTTGCCGACTTAGATGCTCAGCCAGCCGATCCAGACAAGGACGACGCCACCGACAGCACTGATGATGACTATCAGCCACTTCCTCGGTACCGCTCTCCTCGTTCTCACGACCATGAGGCTGGTGGTTCCGGTTTAGCCTCACGCACAGACCCAGCCATGGTGGCTATACTTGGGAGGCTGACACAGGCTTAGGAGAGGCAGGAGATTCAGCTACAGAGACAGGCTCAGGACAACGCAGCTGCATTTGCACAGATTCAGGCTCATCAGGATGAGTTTCGGAGACAGCAGCTAGAGATACAAAGGCAGCAGGTAGCTACCCAGTAGCAGTACCTTGAGCTCTTGAGACACCTTGTTACTGTTGGGGTTCCTCCACCTCCATCTCTCCTTACTCTAGCATTATAGTCCATTGGGCTTCAGAGTTAGGGACCACAGCCAAGCTTTCAGTTGGCCTCATCTCAGCAGCAGGTGCCTCAGATGTTTCAGTCCCTAGGCTACACTCCTATTCAGACAAGATTCACTCCATCAGTTCAGCTCAGGCCTCACCTTCTAACTGGCACTCCATTCTCTACTGACTTGAGTGCGTCCTACAGTGAGTTGACCGGTCAGCCGACACCCTTCCAGACCACAGTTCTGACCACTACAGAGATATCAGCTTTAGAGACAGTGGCTCCTTTAGTGACGGGGACCGGGACTACGGAGACAGTTCCTTCGTCGGTTGCTTCGACTGATCCTCCCACGATTGGTACTCTTCAGGCTCAGGTGATAGAGACTGCGGCTCTCGTAGCTACTACTTCATCAGCTCCTGCTCCTGAGTTACAGCTTGCTGACCCACACACTATGTAGATCCAGACCGCTTCACTTCCACGTGTACCTACAGAGGGTCAGCATGACAGCTCAGAGTCAGAGGAGGACACTTCTCAGTTTTTGATCACTCCACGCTCCTCAGCACCCGACTCGACTGCTTCCATTCCTCCTTCGGACCCTTAGATTTTTGGCTCTTAATGCCAAAGGGGAGAGCAGATTTAGGGGGAGTTGCGAGAGAGGGTTTCGGTTTCTTTGGCTCTTTGTGTGCTACTTTCATGCATCATGTTTATATTCCCGCACTTGCATTATGTGTCGTGTGTGCTTGTGAGATACTTGAGTATTATGTTGATTATCTTGTATCTATTATATCATGTCACATGATTGGTTCTAGCTCATAAGGTTTTGCTTCCGTGCCTTGCTTCGATTTCATATGAGCTATGCTTTTGTGTACTAACTCTTCTTGTTTCATCTTATGAGTACACCCTGTTGGCTTGGAGCACATAAGCAATAACCCCTTGTTCTTATTGCCTTTTGCTTATGTGAACCAAGCATGATCGAAAACCTCATCTCTTAAATCTACTTACTCAAGGTGTTGTCATCAATCACCAAAAAGGGGGAGATGGAAAGCATCTAGGCCCCTAGAGTTGGTTTCGGCAATTGATGACAACGCAACATTACCATGACTAACGTGTGTTTTGCAGAAACTTTGGTAAGTTAGGTCATGGGAATAGTGACTATTTTGGGCACTATGGTTTTCATGCCCCTTGATGGAAATCGTTTCGGTTTTCAAAGGATTAACGTCAAGATTAAGGACGGTTAGTTCTGAACGTCGAGGAGTTGAGTTACGTTCGGAATAGTCCTTAGGATCTTCGCTTTTCTCCTTTGGCCGTACTACAAAGGGGGGCATGAGCGAGTAGCTTGACCCAGGTGAGTCTTTTTGTTTAGGTGTGGTGCACACTTGTCAAACTTAGCACTAGGTAGCTCAGGTGAAGCCCAAAGTTCAGTTGGAACAAACTTGGTTCAAGTTGCGTCGCGATTCAAAGTCTTTTGAGACATTTCTTCTTGACCGGACACAGTCTCTGCCTTGATCGGACGCGTCCGGTCAGTACTGGCAGTCACCACAGACTCAATACGATCGACCGGACACAGTTCTCCCATGGACCGAACGCGCAGATTGTGTTGAATAGAGTTAGAGAGGGTAAGTGTCATGATCGGATGCGGCTAGGAAATTGATCGAACGCGTCTACAGTGCGTCCGGTCCATTTCCAGAGAGGAACTTCGTTGACCGGACGCGTCCGGTCATCTCGGATCGGACTCGTCTGTGCATCCGGTCAAAGTACAGAAAGGTTCCAGAAAGGGTTTCGAGCGACCAGACGCGTCCGGTCACATCGACCGGCGCGCCAGGTCAGTACGAAAAATGCTGAGTTGGCACATAACGGTTGGGATTGACTAAGGAGTATAAATACATCCCCTACCCCTCTATTTGAGGTCTCTTGCTCATTTGTTCAGCTGAGAAACACCTTTCATATGCAAGGAAGTGCAAGAGCCCTAGTGAGGATTGAGATTTGAGAATCCAAGATTAAGATCCCTCATTAGCGACTAGGGAGTAGCAAGTGTGCATCCACCTTCTCATTAGGCTTGTCGTGGTCAAGTGAGAGTTCTTGCTTGTTACTCTTAGTGATCGCCATCACCTAGACGGTTTGGTGGTGATTGGGAGCTTGGTGATCATCCGGCAGAGCTTCTGGATGACCCAACTCATCTTGTGAGCGGTTGTGGGCGATTCACCGCGATGGAGTGTCAAAGAATCAGCCCGTAGAGAGCACTTGATCCTCGCGTGGATCAAGGGGGAGCTACACCCTTGCACGGGTGCTCCAACGAGGACTAGTGGGGAGTGGCGACTCTCTTATAACTCGGGAAAACATCGTCGTGTTCCTAACCCTTTACTTTTAAGCAATTTACTTTCTCGTATTACTCTTGTTGCTTGGTTTACTTTCCTAGAATTGCTATGCTAGACTAGGATTAGAACTTAGGGTGCAAAACTTTTATCGATAGAATCACTAGGAACACTTGTAGGCACTAGGGGTGAATTATGGCTTAGTAGGATTTAATTGTCATAATAAATTTTAGAAAAGCCCAATTCACCCCCCTCTTGGGCATCTTGATCCTTTCAACGTGGTCGGAGCATGCGGCGTGGTCGGAACGCTCGACGTGGCCGAAGCGTGCGGCGTGGTCGGAGTGCTTGACGTGGTCGAAGCGCTCGACGTGGTCGGAGCAGGTGACGTGGTCGGAATAGGGTGCTCGATGGTGAACTCCTTGTCCACCGGAGCTAGACTCCCACCTCCCTTGTTCCAGTCCCACCTGCGGCTCTCGTCAAAGATGACGTCGCGCGACCGCACATGCTGAGTTGCAGAGTCGAGGACACGATATGCCTTGGCGCTGTCCACGTACCCGATGAAGACGCCGGGATGGCTATGGTCGTCGAGCTTCTTGAGCTAGGTGAGGTCCTTGGTGAAGGCGAGGCAGCCAAACGTGCATAGGTGCGCCACCACCGGTGCCTTACCGTGCCATGCCTCGTACAGCATCATGCCGCTGAGCGCCTTGGTGGGCGCCTGGTTCAGGAGGTGGACCGCGGTCACCACGGCCTCCCCCAAAACTACGCTGGAAGCCTCCGCTGCTTCAGCAAAGCTCACGTCATGGCGACCACCGTCTGGTTTCTCCTCTCCACGACGCCGTTCTGTTGCGGCGAGTAGGGGCTCTATAATGGCGCTCAATGCCCTCCTCTGCATAGTAGGCCACGAACTCAGCGACGGTGATCTAACGCCCATTATCAGTGCGTAGCACCTGGAGCTTCCACCCGCTCTTCTTCTTCGCCACGGTGAACTCACGCCCGTAGCTTGTTTTCTTGCCACTTTGGTAAACCGAGTGAACATCTCAGTTTTAATTATGTTTTAGACAGCAGCAATTCTTTCTTGATTTTGGGCACTCTCACCTTCTTTTATTTAGATTTGGCATCTAGAATATCAATATATGATTCTCCCACTTCTTTGCCATAAATAGACAAATTCACTACTACAGCACAGGGATATAGTAACATCAACTTGTGTTCCTATAGGTTAGAAAAAGTGTTACTAGCTCTCTTAGTAACACATTTTTTTGTGTTCCAATTGGCCATGTTACTACAGACTGATTTATTATAACACATTTACTTGTCTACAGGAACATTTTTCTATTATTACAATGATTTTTGTTGTAACACCTTTTTTCTAGTAACACTTCACATTATGGTAGAATACATAGTTTTTAACACATTTATTTATCTATCAGAACATTTGCATAGTGTTAAAGTGATTGTTTGTTGTAACACTTTTTTAGATTTAGTAACACTTCTACATTATGGTAGAGCACAATATAGAACAAAGGAACCCATGGTTTGTAACACTTATTTATATCTATTGTAATATATTCAGATTATGAAACAAATATTTATTTTGCCTATACATGTGGCACACAAATTATTACAGAGTCACGCAAACATAACACATTAGAAAATCACATAAACCATAAATTTCAATAATCATAGCAAAATCCACATATTGTAGGATGATTTCAAACATTGTGCTTGTTCAAATCAAATCATAGTATATATAAATAATAATGATATGGCTCTAGAGAGCAAACACACATAGCCCATACTAGAAAGAAAAATTCAAGAACTATCTAGGATTCATAAAGTCCATTACTTCTTCTTCCATTCTTTGTACACATTGATGTAGGAATTCAACTATTAATCATTGCAACCTGCAAAGAAAATGTAAGTTGTAACATTACAAATTAGGCCACATATGTACATGGATGTAAAGTTAAGAAAGCTAGTTTGAACATGCAAACATCGAAGGCCAAGCAATTGGGACTCCTTTAGCTTGAGCACCACCAGTATTGTTGCACCTAGGCATGGGCCACACCAATGGCTCATCTTTTGTTATAGGATGATTGATACACACTTTGTAGAATTGACTTCTTGTCTTAACTCCACAACAATGGCTTTTGGATCAGTGCTCAAGAGAGTTGCATAGGTCACATTAGCCTTATTAGGATACTTTGAAGTCATTAGTAGCACCATAGACCGAACCTACATTAATTTGACATAATCTCTTAGTGACCAATAACCCTTAGTAGTACATCAGGATCATGCAATTAGAATAAGTGATTTTATGTTCATCTACCTTCATTAGAGGAAGTTGTTTATGTGTTTGACGCTTGTAGCATGTATCCTTGTCATGAGCCATCACCTCCTGGTGTGCAATGGTTGTAGTCTCTTCAGGCCCTCCGTGATGACACTTACACATATAAAATGAAGTATGAAATAATAAGACAAAAATTCTACTATAATTATAGCAAAGTGTGGTTCATAGATACCTTTTGTTTCTTTGTTATTCTACTTGTGATGGACAAAAGTAGACTGTCATCATCACTAAATTTAGACTCTCATGTTTCTTTATTCTAGTAAACAAAAAAAGACAGTAGCATGAGTTAGTATAAACAAATCCTTTGTGGATAAAATAAGTATTAATTTCACAAGCAAGTGAGTTTACCAATTCATCCCTATGTAGGAATTCATCAGTCCGCTTGGGTGCAACACATTGAACTCTCTAAAAATTTAAAAAAATATTAAAGCCAAGATACTAGATTAGGTAGAACATGAAAAATAGAGCAAATACCTTTCTTTTAGAATGCACCGCTTGATTCTGAGAATTGTTATGATCACTCCTAGCACAGTTTTCCTAGAAAAGATATAAAGTTTGAGTAACACGTTTCAATATGGAGTTACAATTAGAATGTACATTATTACCATTGTTGCTTCTTGGTTCTCATGGTGCCATTGATTGTTTTTTAGTTCTACAATAACTTTATCTTGCATTCTAGAATGCCCTTTGCTATATCAGATGATGAGCCATCTATTGAAACTATATTAATGTCCTTAAAATGGTGTGTTGTTCAACCATAAAATTGCTTAGGAACTAGAAGAAATCCCATGTTGTGCACTTGTCCAGGTTTCTCTTCTCCCAACACCTATTGTAATGCATTACCTTCCCATGCAACTCCTCCCTCACTATTTTGTGCTAACTCTAGTTGTGTGTCTACAACACTTTCCATTTGAACCTACAAACAAGAATCCATACATTAGAAAACAAAAACAATTTTATATTTGCAAAAAAAAATTCCCATGTGTATGTAGCATATCACTGGTTCATTTATCCATTTTTCCTTTTTCCTATGAAATACTAAGTAAACCATTGCTCTATGTGGTTGTTTTTTCAGGATCAGCTTGCCTCTGAAAAATAGCAGTAAAGGAAAAGTAAGAAGAATCATATATAATTTTAAAAGATGACTCACCATGTCCTCATACCAACCAGCATAACTCTTTGTACCCATTGTATGTGTTGTCTTCTTCATTTCATAACTTATTTTGTTCTTCTCACTAAGGGTCTACAAGAGAAGTAAATTAATAAATAATAAACCATTATACATATAGAAATCAACAATGGTCACCCTGTTCGTTTGAGCTATTCAGCCAAATCAGCAGCTATCCAGTAGTGTTTTTCTCTCATAATAAACCAGCGAACAATACTTTCAGCCACAATAAACCAGCGAAACGAACAGGCTGGGTATAGATATGACTGTAAAAAAATGCCCAAATAGCGTAAATAATGGTGCCTTACTTTTCCATCTTTGGACTTCCAATATTTTACTAGGGCCCTCCATTATCATTTGGACAACGCCCATTCAAAATAAACCATTTATTCTTTGGATTAAATAGTGCCTTTTTCAATGTTGCCTTGTATTTTCTCCAATCTCTTCCAATTGATTTCAATATCCATTTCTCACATGAACGAGGATATAAGAACTTTGTCTAAAAATAAGAAAGTCACTAATGAATGAATTTGACTTCATGACATGTTAACAAGCATATATATACTTAAATTGACAACATTAAGTCTTGTAAAATTGAGCTGACCTATACCAATTGAATTATGGTTTATGCATTGTTTTTCTTAACTTCTCTCCAATCTTTGGCACCAACCGGACAGTAACCACCATTTCCAATGGGTTGTCCAAGCATATTACATCTTACTACTATCCGATCTCCTTCAAGTAGATCCCAAACATGTGTTAAAACGGTTCCCTTTCGCTTATTAGGTACTTCATCGCCATCACCTATTAAAAACAGAATGATAGTGATAGTAACTAGTTAAGATGCAGTCCAAATGAATGAGATTGATCTAACTACATTTCCATACATTTCCATTTCCCATAATCCTTGATCAACTCATTCAAGCTGAAGGAGCATATCTCATCTCTATCCATTTCCATTTGCACATGTTTCTGTCCTTCAGCTGCCCCAATGCATTCAAGATTTATATAGTCCAAATATCCACCGCCATGTATCACAATCTAAATAAAATTTAGCATCAATAGAAAAATAAGAATAAAGGATAATTCACACCTAAGTATTTCAACTAAGCAATGACACTAGTGTTTTCTCACAGATTTGCAAACTATATTTACAAAAGATTTCGGCAAGGTACTAAAATATTGTAGATCATTTTTAATTAAGTTCCATGTAAGGCAGATGACAGTAGTAGATCCACCATCAATTCCTTATTGTATATTGGGAACTCTTTTAAGTGAAAAATAACAAATCAGATAAATCCTCGTGTCACCGAGAATATTGTTCTATTAGACTATCACTACGCAGGAATTTCGAAGAGCAGTACCGAGAACGCACACAACATGGCTACAGCAAGGCAATTGACGCACAGATCATATTCGCTGCGGCGGCACCGGTGACCCGCGAGTCTCACATCTGATGCCTCTCTAGAACCCGGGGGCGTGGATTCATAGCTCGATTCATCTTTACCTTAACAAGCCGACGAACTCATGGGACAGGAGAGCATGTCCGTGAGGCTGGTGGAGAGTAGAAAGGGGCGCAGGCGGTGAATCTCCGGCGAGGTCTAGGAAGGCGAGGGTGGACGACGGAGCAGCTGTCGCGGCGCGAGATGAGCGGGGCGGGCGGCAGCGGCAGGCGGTAAAAGAGAATAGGCGCGCGCTGGGGAGTTGCAAATTGGATCTCTCGTTCTATTTGAGGTCCTGGGGAGACGGTTTTTTCTTTTTTATATAAAATATAAAATTAATTTGCTTGACTTATTTTTTTCTTTCCCCGTGTCCAGTTTCTTTCTGTTTCTTTTTTTTTGTATATACATCGTGGCTTCCCCATTCCATGTTTTTTTTATTTTATATGTTTTCTGGAGTATCACTATTTTTCCTTATAAACATGAAGAATTAATAATAAATACAATATTGCGGGACCTTGAAACCTTGACCCTTCTCTAATAGACAAATATATTCCCACCACTAAATTGTTTTACCTAAGTAGATACCAAAGCATTTTTCATATATTTCAATTTATTTCTTGATAAATATTTACACATTTATTAATAATATTTATATAATTTTTTTGATACATTTAATTTTTGAAATGTTAATTAATAAATATATCATTTTCTATGAGTTGGGGGTGCTCTTTGCTTGGTACAGGAACAAGATGTGGCTTCTCACGGTGGCTGGTACCATGTAGGAGGGAGGCGGCTCTAGTAGGCTGGCGTGGTGGCGGCAGGTCAAGCATGCCTTTTACCTTGCCGCTGACACAATGATCTCCTGCTGGTGGCAGTTGGCTGTGGTAGTCCATGATGTGACTGGTTTGGACTTGGGTGTCTGAGGGTTTTTGGGTGAAGGCCCAACGAGGCCCTTGGCTTTGGCCGATAATGGTGATACCTTTGGTAGCACATCCCTCGTTGGAGGCATTATCGTGAGCGCCCCTTACCCTTTAAGAGTTTTGTTGAAAAACCTAGGTTGTTCTGTCGGCGTTGTCGGCATCTACGGATGTCGTTACCCTCCTTGGAAACTGTCGATGTTTGATCACTGATAGCCTACCACAGGGGTACCCGGGATATTTATTTGGGCTTCGGCGTATGCTGGAACTCGACGGTGAACGCAGAGACAGTCGATTTATACTGGTTCGGGCCCTCGATCATGATCGAGTAATAGCCTTTACGTCAAGTCGGCGTTAGCCTTTTGGATTGATTGTGTTGCATCGTTCGTTCATACAGGGGTGCCCACAGCCCCTCTTTATATCGGTAGAGAAGGATGTGGTGCAGTTACAATCCTACTCGGATCCAAAGGTGTCATGTACTAGATATAGAAGATACTTTCCTATAGGAGTCTAGCTAGTCTGGTCTATTCTACTCGGATTCGGTGTAGTAGTCACTGCTCTCCTTCTTGTTTCAGTCTGTGGGTCAGGCCAGAGCGCATGACTTGTTGTCATATCGCTGGGAACCCTATGGGTCCCGCATCAACAAGCCCCTGAGCATTTCATGGTTGAACTCGAAAACCTCCTTGTTTCCCTAGCCGCGTTTGGTAAAACAAGCCCGGTCCGGGTTCTTTCGAAGAGAAGCCTTCAAGTGGTATTTTCTTAAAGAAGTCTCCTGAGTGATGTGCGCTTTTATTCGAAAAAGCGCACTCAGTGAGTGTAGCCCCCGAGCCTCTCGCTATTTGAAACAAAAAGTTGGAGGGTCTTGGATCTTTATCGTCAGAAAAACTAAAAATCTCTCCTGAGGATATGTACCCTGCATCCCCCGAGCATATATCCGGGTTCTTTTGTTTAGGAAGAACTCGGATAGAGGATCTCTTGTCATGTTCTCAGGTAGCCTGCTTTCTGTCAGTGGTAGTGGTAGGTGGTAGGTGGTAGTTGAGTTGGTTGAATGCTACGCAGTCACGGATTGCACAGTATTGGCATATTCTTTCAGATATACTGTCCTTGAGTACTGTGTCTTCACGCATGGTTGCTTTTCCTTTGCTGTTTTCTGTCACTTCTTTGAGTCTTTTGTTGTTGGTGCACTTGTTCCATATACACCACTTCTTGGCCTATAAATACCCTGCTGGCGGGCTATTGTAAATCGGCAAAGTCTTGGTGTAGAACTTGTAGTCTTGCAGCCGTGAATATGATAGTTTGTGAGATTGAGCTGCCCCTTGACGTGAGTCAGAAGTCTTATATTGCTTGTAGTGGATGGAAGAAGTCTTGTGATAGAGATTAGAGGTAGACTAATCTCATGGCAGCATTGCATCGGGTAGTCCATCCTGGCAGGTGGAAGAAGTTTTGTGATGTGGGATGCGTTCCCTTATCTAGCAGTTCCGGGTTGATCCTTCCACTCTGCATTACGACTATCCAGTGCAGATCAACATCTGATCTAGGATCACATCGGGCTTGGGTAAACAGATGCCTGTGAGCCTCACTTAGTCCATGTTGTCATGCTGTGCCGCTGACACCGATCTTGGATGCACTACGCTCCTCCTTTGAAGAAAATAGTGTAGCCGAGTAAAGTGTGTTCTGCCGAGTAGCAACTAGAGGCACGTAGTCGTTTCCAGAGCCATGTTCTTTATGTGGTCCTTGTTGCTACCTTGTTCGTCGTAGTACCGAGTTCGTTGGGTCTTGTGAGATCTATAATCTTGTATCCCTTGAAGATATTTGTAATAGAAATAATCTTATTTTCTGAGTTGTTGTCTCCTTTTTTGCTTGTCTGAGTGCTTGAGTATCATTCGGGTTGTTTCTGGAAAATCTAGGTTCTTTGACAGCGTTCTGTATTCTATTCTATGTATCTTGCGAATGACGAGTTCTTTCTGAGTTGAATGAGTTGTAACAATTTGGTAAAAGCGCAGTGTGAACGGATAAGTCTGAAATCTACTCGTTGTACTGTTTTGTTGTGAAAAGGCGTGCAATATGTCACTTCGGTTGCATCCTATATTCAATGCGTAAAAGGTGAAAACGATCCGTTGGTTTAACAAGCCATTTGGGCCACGTTTTACCATTGTAAATCTATATAAGGGGTCTTCTTCATCATTTTCCTTACTTGCCTTGGCCTTCTAGCATTCTGCCTTCGCCAAACCCTAACCTCCCTTCAGAGCTCCACCGCCGTCGTCGCCGATGCTCAAACACCACCACTGCCCACACATTGCCGCCGCCCTCTCCATGAGACTAGAGCACCGTCATTGTATGGCAAGAAGAAGGTGTCAAGCAGCAAGTCGAAGGAGGTTCTGGTGGACGAGGAGGAGGCGCCCAAGGTGATTGAAAATCAGGAGTTTATCGCCATGAGGGCTGTGGAGAACATTTGGCCTTCCCCGACTACCAGAGGATCAGTTGTGGCAGTTGGTCAGTGATGGCTTGATCCAGGATCAAGGCTTAGCTGATTAGAAGACCCCTGGTGAGCACTGGGTTCCTTTCTCTAGCCCTGGTGAGATCGTTCTCTTCGTCTCCTTCATCCATTCTAGACTCTGCCTCCCAGCATCTCCTTTTTTTCATTATTTTCTTCAATACTTTGGTATTTCCTTAAACCACCTTACCCCGAACACTGTCCTCCATCTCTCAGTGTTCGTTCATCTTTGTGAGACTTTCCTTGGAATCCTTCCTTCTATTTCCTTGTTTCGCTATTTCTTCCGCCTGAAACCACACCCTGGAGTGACAAAACTTCTCCTCTAGGTGGTTGTGGGATTCAATTTCGGCAGGGTAAGAAAGGTTTGTTCTTCGATTATGACTTGGTTGATTCTATCAAGGAGTGACGTTCCGAGTGGTTTTATGTTGGGAACATGAACCCTCCTCTTGCTATTCATTCAAACTCCGGTCCCGTGGTCAATGACCATTGGGAGAAGGCCCCTCTAACGAGTGAGGAGCTCACGAAGATCAAGCCGCTGCTTGAGAAAATTTAGACTCTGAAGTAGCAAGGCCTGACTGGATTCGGGATTGTTGCCAGCTTCCTTCATCGTCGGGTTCAACCTCTGAAGGCGAGGGAGAACTATGGCTTCGAGTACTCTGGAGCTGAGGACCCATCTCAGATGGTTCTAGCTCTGGAGTTGACAGAAGAAGAGGTGTTGGAGCGCCTCATGAAGGTCTTGAAGGGGGTGACCGTCGTCCCTCATACGGTCCTAGAGTACCGTGTCAATCATTCGCCCCCTTCTATAAGTTGTTTTGCTCTTCACGAGTACTTTTCTCCTTTGTTTCCTCCTAGAGTACCATGCAACCTGTCAATTTTTGCACATCTTTGACACATTGAGGAGGGCCAGTCTCTGTTATTGCTCGAATTTGCTTGGTACTGGCCTCGATTCCATGATGACTGACCAAGAATCCGAGTTGTTGTCCTAATGGTACTCAAGTAGTTGTCCTAATAGTACTCTGAATACACAGTTGTTTGGGTTCAATTACCACTTCCACTTCTTCAGATTCTCTAAAGTTTGTTTTAAGTCTTCAATTAGTGTGTCTGGGTTTTTTTATCTTTACTACTACATCGTCCACATATGCTTCTGTGTTCTCGCCAATCTGCTCACCAAAGCATGTTTGGATAGCTCTCTGGTAAGTAGCTCTGGCGTTCTTGAGTCCAAACAACATGGTTTTGTAGCAGTAGGTGCCGAACGGAGTGATGAAAGATGTCTTGCTCTGGTCTTCTTCATTTAATGTGATCTGATGATATCCTGAATAGCAATCAAGAAAAGACAATAGGGTAGATCCTGTTGTTGAATCAACTATCTAATCAATGTGTGGTAGTCCAAACGGATCTTTCGGGCAATGTTTGTTGAGATCTGTGTAGTCGATGCACATGCGCCACTCAGCTGTGTTCTTTTTCTATACTAAAACTAGGTTGGCCAGCCAATCTGGATGAAGGATTTCTCTTATGAACCCTTCCACCATCAACTTTGCAATCTTCTTTTTAATCGCCGCCTTTTTGTCAGGTGAGAATCATCGTAGTCGTTGCTTCATAGGCTTGGATCCTTCGTTAACACCAATTCTGTGCTCAGCCAACTCTCTCGGGACACCTAACATGTCGGCCGGCTTCCAAGCAAAGATATCTTTGTTGTCTCAAAGAAAGTTGGTGAGCATGAGTTCCTATTTTGCCGAGAGGTGGGCACTGATGGTTGCCGTTTTAGAGGGATCACTAGTACCCAGGTCGATTTGCTTCACATTAGCTTCTTTTGGAGGAGCGAGGATGCTAGGCTTCTTGGCTGGAATCTCTAGTTCTTTCGGATTGATTTCAACTGCTACGGTTGCTATCTCTTCTCTTTTGCTGGCTGTTTGTGCACTTGTTACGATCTGGACTGCTTGTACATCGCAGTCGAAGTCACGCTTTAGGTCGCATCTGAGGGAGAGGACCCCGTTGGGCCCTGGCATTTTGAGCAGGAGGTATGGGTAGTGTGGTATCGCCATGAACTTAGCTAATGCTGGTCTTCCAAGGATAGCGTGATATGAAGATTTGAAGTCTGCAACCTCAAATTTGATGAACTCTATACAGTAGTTTGAGGGAGTACCAAAAGTAACTAGTAAAGTGATCTATCCAAGTAGTATGGCTGCCTTGTTGGGTACTATCCTGTAGAAAGGAATGCTTGTTGGAGTAATCATCCCAGCGAATTCTAGTCCCATCTTCCTTAGTATTTCTGAAAATATTATGTTGAGTCCGGCTCCCCCACCGATTAGCACCTTTGTGACAATCATACCAGCGATTGTTGGATCTAAAACTAGTGGGTAGTGGCCAACGTTTCCCACGCTAGTCCATTGATCCTCTCTTGAAAACTAGATTGGATACTGCGACCAATTGAGATACCTAGGAGTAGCTGGTTCTGCCACCATGATGGTTCGTAGAGCTAGCTTGTCCTGGTGTTTGCTCCTAGAACCCGGAATTCCAGCAAAGATTACTGCTATTGCCCCCCTTTGATTGCTGAAATCCCTTATCCCCTGGGTTGTCCTCATCTTTCTTCTAGTTATCTTCTTTCTTATCTCCATTGTTGCCCACACCCTTTCTTGTATATCTATCAAGGAAGATGCGGCAATCTCCAGTTGTGTGATTTTCTTGAGGGTGCCATATACAATGCATATTCTCAATGTCCTCAAACTTCTTGAATTTTGAGAATTTTGTTGATTTGTTAGCCACAGCTACGGTATTGTCAAGTCCACACTTTTAGTCTTGATGTCATTTTTTCGATGGTTTTGCTTGTCCAGGTTGTCTCGGTTGTTTCTATCTGGGAAACTTTCTCGTGTTTTCTCCTCTGCAGTGATCATCTTTTCTATTGTGCGTCTAAACTCTTCATTGTTTCTTGGGTTCTCTTTGCAAAAGTCTTGAAACTGCCACTTGGCCATGAACCCATGAGAGAAAGCTTTGATTACTTCTCGTTCAGTGATGTCAAGTACTTGAGCACGTCGTTCACCAAATTGACGATAATAATCTCTGAGGCTTTCGCCACCTTTTTGTTTGAGTCCCTTCAGTTCTACATGGGTGATAGGGTGCGTGATGATGCCTGCGAAATTTTCACAAAAAGCTCTCTGCAAGTTCCCCACCCCTAATTAATCCAGGACATAGCATATCAAATCATTGGAGAGGCATAATCTCTAACGCTATAGGGAAGAAGAGTGCTTTGATGTCATCATCTCCACCGGCTAGTTCGATTGACTGAGAGTAGATTCTGAGCCACTGCTTGGGTTCGATTTTACCATCGTATTTGGAGTGGTTAGAAGGTTTGAATTTGTGAGGTAACCGTACTGAAAGCATCTAGGCCCCAAGGTTTGGTTTCGGCAATTGATGACAACGCTTTATTACCATGACTAACGTGTGTTTTGCAGAAACGTTGGTAAGTTAGGTCATGGAGGTTATAACTGCTTTGGGCACCATGGTATTCGTGTCCCTTGATGGAAATCGTTTTGGTTTTCAAAAGAGTGACGTCAAGATTAAGGACAGTTAGTTCCGGATGTCGAGGTGTTGAGACACATTCGGAATAGTCGTTAGGATCTTCGTTTTTCTCTTTTGGCCGTACTATAAAGGGGGGCATGAACGGGTAGCTTGACCTAGGCGAGTCCTATGGTTAGGTGTGGTGCACACTTGTTAAACTTGGTGCTAGGCAGCCCTAGAATAGCTCAAAGTTAAGTTGGAAGCAACTTGGTTGAAGTTGCGACGCGTTTCGGAAAGTTTCGGGCTGTTTTCCAACTGACCGGACGCGGTCTTCGGCAGCACCGGACGCGTTCGGTCAGTACGTTACCGCGGCTAGGGTTTCGGTTCAGACCACCGGACACGGTCCTCGTGAGGACTGGACGCAGTGGTCAGTGGCTGACACGTGTCACTTTGAGGGAACACCCGTCGAACGCGACCTGGCTGTGATCGGCACGTCCGGTCACAGTCTAGTAAGGTCCAGAGAGGACCGGACGCGTCCGGTCATCAATCGTCGGACGCGGCCTCGCGTCCGGTGCTCTTACAGTAAGGTCCCTTGCACGATCGGACGCATCCGGTCACCCCAGACCGGCGCATCCGGTCGTTCAGTTAAAAATCGCGTTTTGACCGTTACGGGCGACCGGCGCGTCCGGTCAGTTCGACCGGCGCGTCCGGTCAGCCCGTGTCAGAACATAACGGTTCGTTTTCTTTGAGGGGTGTATAAATACAACCCCTCCACCTCTTTTAGAGGTCTCTTGCTCATTCAAACATCTGAGAAAACCCTTTAGAGTGCAAGGGAGTGCAAGAGCTCTAGTGAGGATAGAGATTTGAGAATCAAAGTTTGAGATTTCCTCACTAGTGATTAGAGAGTAGCAAGTGTGCATCCATCTCCTCATTTGGGCTCGTTGTGGTCTAGTGAGAGTTCTAGCTTGTTACTCTTGGTGATCGCCATCACCTAGACGGCTTGGTGGTGATTGGGAGTTTGGTGATCATCCGGCGGAGCTTGTGGATGACCCAACTCAAGTTGTGAGCGGTTGTGGGTGATTCACCGCGACGGAGTGTCGAAGAATCAACCCGTAGAGAGCACTTGATCCTTGCGCGGATCAAGGGGGAGCGACACCCTTGCGCGGGTGCTCCAACGAGGACTAGTGGGGAGTGGCAACTCTCCGATACCTCAGAAAAACATCGCCGTGTTCCTTGCCCTTTACATTCAAGCATTTACATTCTTGTATTTACTTTCATTGCTTGATTTACTTTCCTAGAATTGCCATGCTAGACTAGGATTGGAAATTAGGGTGCAAAACTTTTGTCGGTAGACTCACTAGGAACACAAGTAGGCACTAGGGGTGAATTCCGGCTTGTAGGATTTAATTCTTGCAATTAATTTTTAGAAAAGCCCAATTCACCCCCCTCTTGGGCATCTTGATCCTTTCAATTGGTATCGGAGCCGTGTTGCTCCTAATTTAGGCTTTACCGCCTAGAGCAAGATGTCTAACGGGGAAGGACCACCTCCCACCTTTGAGGGGGATGATTTTCCATATTGGAAAATCCGCATGGAGGCGTATCTCGAAGCCATAGATGTCGGGTGCCTTAGAGCCGCAACCCAAGGGCTTCCCGCTATCAAGGATCCCGCAAACCCCATTGGTGACGAGGAGAAGTACGACCGGTGGAATGCAAAGGCAAAAAATGCACTCTACCGGGGCTTAGGCAAAGATATCTTCAATCGTGTGCGTAATGCAAAGAACGCTCATGATTTGTGGGAAAATCTTTGTGCTCTCCATGAGGGAACTAGGAGTGAGCGTGAGGAACGCTATCATATTGCTTTAAAGAAAATTAATTCTTTTGAGATGCTTCCTAAAGAAAGTGCTAATGACATGTACACTCGCTTGAATGTTCTTGTAGAGGACCTCAATGCTCTTGGGCTCACTCAAATGAGCCAATCGGATGTTGCAAGGAGAATCTTGAGTGTTCTTCCCGTCGAGAAGTATGGTCACATTGTCACCGTGCTTCATCAAAGTGATCTCTCCACCGCAACACCGACACAAGTATTGGGGAAGATCAATGCTCATGAGATGTACATGCACATCACTCCGGAAGAGGGCTCATCATCTTCCAAGAAGAAAGACTTGGCCTTCAAAGCTAGCTATGACAAGAAGAAGAAGAAGGGCCAAGCCATGATCGTGCAAGAAAGCTCAAGTGAAAGTGATGTCGATGATGAATCACTTGCACTCATGGTGAGAAAGACCACCAAGATGCTAAAGAAGCTAAACAAGAGTGGCATCAAGTTCGATGGCAAGAAAAAGAAATTTTTCACAAGTAGCAAGAGAAAGCCCATCTCGGAGATGGATTGCTACAATTGTGGTGAACTTGGCCACCTAGCTCATCAATGCCCTAGACCACCAAAAGACAAGTTCAAGTACAAGAACAAGGGCAAGAAAAATGATTCAAGTGATGAAGAAGATGAGAAGAAGAAGAACAAGCCATACAAGAAGAAGGATTCCAAGAAGAAGGAGTTCTACAAGAAGAAGAAGGGAGGAAAGGCATACATTGTTGGTGATTGGCTCACCGACATTGAATCATCTTGTGATTCCTCCGAAGATGAGAGCAATGATGAGAAAGAGAAGGTTGCTGCTTTTGTGATGGGGCCATCATCTTCACCGATATCTTCACCACCACCTTCACCGCCTTCTTCACCATCATCGTCCACTACTCACCTATGCCTTATGGCCAAGGGTGAACGAAAGGTACAAAACCATGATAGTGATGATGATGATGATAGTGATAGTGATGATGAATATGATGCACCTTCTTATGATGAACTTGTAAAATTGCTAAACAAATACACTAAAATCATAAGAAGGACAAGAAATGAAAATGATGAGCTTCAAAATGAAAATGAATCACTCTCATCAAAGCTTGAAAATGCTCAAAAGACTAGTGGTGAGCTTAGAGATCAAAATGAAGTTATGTCTTCCACTCTCAAGGAGCTCAAAACCTCAAACAAAGAGCTTAAAGATCAACATGATAAACTTGAGAAGAAGCATGATGAGCTCATCACTAGACATAACTCCTTGAAAGACAAATACACCACATTAAAAATTGACTATGATAGTCTTGTGGTTGCTAATGAACTTGCTCTTGAGACACATGATGCTACTAACAATGTTGTTAAGTGTGATATAGCTACATCATGTGATGATTTGATCATTGAAAGCATTGAGCAAGGTTCTAGTAGCAAAGGCAAGAGTGTGGTTGAGTCAAACAACTATGATGATTATGCCAAGATCAAGTGTGAGAATGAGAAGCTTGCCAATGAGAACAAGAAGCTTAAAGGTTTGATGGCTCTTGAGAAGCAAACAACAAATGAGTCACTCATTGAAGAGAACAAGAAGCTCAAGCAAGAAAAAGAGCATCTCAAGACCGGTCTAAGCAAGTTCACAAGAGGCCAATATTTGCAAAGTGAGCTCCTCATGAACACCGTAATGAAGATGGATAGAAGTGGTATTGGGTACTTGGCAAATCAAGAGAAGAAGGCAAAAGCTCAACAACAAAGCAAGTCAAAGCCCAAGCCAAAGAGATGTGTTGAGTGTGGTCAAGAAGGTCACTTTGCTCATGAATGCAAAACTCCACCACCACAACCCTTGCCCAAGCATGCTAGACCCTTTGCCTTCAATGCTCATTACATGCTAAGAAAAGATTCTAATGGAAAGATGAAAGTCATGTTCTTGGGTCCCCCAAACAAGAATAGGCCAAAGAAAATATGGGTTGCCAAGTCACTAGTTGAGAAAGTCAAGGGCCCCTCTCAAGTTTGGGTCCCTAAACAAAAAGCTTGATCTCTTGTGTGTAGGTGAACTACAAGACCGGTGGATCTCATTGGGTTATTGATAGTGGTTGCACTCAACATATGACCGGTGATCCTCGTATGTTCACCTCCATTGAAGAGAATGGGATATGTCAAGAGAAGATCACATTTGGGGACAATTCAAAGAGCAAAGTCAAGGGTATAGGCAAGATTGCAATATCAAATGATCACTCACTCTCAAATGTGCTCTATGTTGCTTCATTGAGTTTCAACTTATTATCCGTTGGGCAACTTTGTGACCTTGGCTTCCAATGCTTGTTCACACCAAATGAAGTGGAAGTTTCAAAGATAGATGACAAGCAAGTGATATTCAAAGGTTTTAGATACAACAATCTTTATCTTGTTGACTTCACCTCCGAAGATGCAAACTTGATGACATGTTTGTTCACCAAGACCTCACTTGGTTGGCTTTGGCATAGGAGGCTTGCACATGTTGGAATGAGCACTCTCAACAAGCTATTGAAGAAAGAACTAGTGAGAGGATTGAAGGATGTGAAGTTTGAAAAGGTCAAACCTTGTAGTGCATGTCAAGCGGGCAAACAAGTTGCAAACACACATCCAACCAAGGCTTTCATGTCAACCTCAAGAGTGCTAGAACTTCTACACATGGATTTGTTTGGGCCTACAACATACAAGAGCTTGGGTGGTAATCTCTATTGTCTTGTGATAGTGGATGACTACTCAAGGTATACGTGGACTTTCTTCCTTCATGACAAATCCGAAGTGGCAAGTTGCTTCAAGAAGTTTGCAAAGAGAGCTCAAAATGAATTTGAAGTCAAGATAAAGAAAATTAGAAGTGACAATGGCAAAGAGTTTGACAACACCAACATTGAAGCTTATTGTGATGAAATTGGAATCAAGCATGAGGTCTCTTCAACCTACACTCCTCAACAAAATGGTGTAGTTGAGAGAAAGAACCGGACTTTGATCACCCTTGCAAGAACAATGCTAGATGAGTACAACACTCCGGAAAAGTTTTGGGCCGAGGCAATCAACACCGCATGCTATGCTTCAAATCGCCTCTTCCTCCAAAAGTTTCTTGGCAAGACCCCCTATGAGTTGCTTAATGGGAAGAAGCCGGACGTCTCATTCTTTCGGGTGTTTGGTTGCAAATGCTACATCTACAAGAAGCGTCAACACCTAGGGAAGTTTCAAAGACGTTGTGATATTGGTTTTCTTGTTGGTTACTCATCAAAGTCCAAAGCATATAGAGTATTTAACCATACCACCGGTTTGGTTGAAGAAACATATGATGTGGAATTTGATGAATCTAACGGCTCCCAAGGAGCAATTGAGAATTGTGATGATGTAGGTGATGAACCCTTGAGGGAGGCCATGAAGAACATGCCCATGGGAGACATCAAGCCAAAAGATGATGAAGACGATGTGCAAATCATTGATCCACCATCTTCATCACGTGTGCCTCAAGATGATGACAAGAATGAGAGAGTTGAAAATGAAGACACCTATATCTCTCATGAACAAGCCGAGGCACAAGCTCAAGATGTTGATGCTCCCCCTCCACCTCCTCAAGTGGTTGATAGAAGAAATTCACCTCTACTTCAAGCACATCCACAAGAACTCATCATAGGGAGTCCTACCAAGGGAGTGATGACTCGATCTCAAAAGCTTGCTTCTTTTGTTGAACATCACTCTTTTGTCTCTTGTGTTGAACCTAAGAATGTAGAAGAAGCTCTTCAAGATCCGGATTGGGTGAATGCCATGCATGAAGAATTGAACAACTTCACCCGCAATCAAGTATGGACACTTGAAGAGCATCCTAAAGGTGCAAGAGTCATTGGAACCAAGTGGGTGTTCCGAAACAAGCAAGATGACCAAGGCATAGTAGTGAGGAACAAGGCAAGACTAGTTGCAAAGGGGTTCTCTCAAGTTGAAGGCCTTGATTTTGGAGAGACCTTTGCACCCGTTGCAAGACTTGAAGCCATTCGTATCCTCCTTGCATATGCATCACATCATGATATGAAACTATATCAAATGGATGTGAAAAGTGCATTCTTAAATGGCTTTATAAATGAACTAGTCTATGTCAATCAACCTCCCGGGTTTGAAGACCCTAGATATCCTAATCATGTTTATACGTTGTCCAAGGCGCTATATGGGCTCAAGCAAGCCCCTAGAGCGTGGTATGAGCGCCTCTGAGACTTCCTCATCGAGAAGGGCTTCACCATTGGGAAGGTCGACACCACACTATTCACCAAGAAGCTTAATGGGGAGATCTTCATTTGTCAAGTGTATGTTGATGATATCATCTTCGGGTCAACAAATGAAGATTATTGCAAGGAGTTTGGTGAATTGATGTCGAAGGAATTCGAGATGTCAATGATTGGTGAGCTCACATTCTTCCTTGGTTTTCAAGTCAAGCAAATGAGAGAAGGGATTTTCATCTCTCAAGAAAAGTATACCAAGGATCTTCTCAAAAGATTCAAGATGGAAGAATGCAAACCAATCAAGACCCCAATGCCATCAAATGGACATCTCGACCTAGATGAGGGAGGTAAACCGGTTGATCAAACTCTCTACCGTTCTATGATTGGTAGCTTGTTGTACCTTACCGCATCTAGGCCCGATATCATGTTTAGTGTGTGCATGTGTGCTCGCTTTCAAGCGTGCCCTAAAGAACCTCACTTAAGTGCCGTAAAAAGAATCCTAAGATATCTTAAGCACACCCCAAGCATTGGTCTTTGGTATCCCAAAGGAGCTAGATTCCAACTAGTTGGCTATTCCGATTCGGATTATGCCGGTTGCAAAATTGATAGAAAAAGCACATCCGGAGGGTGCCATTTGCTTGGGAGATCCTTAGTATCTTGGTCATCTAAAAAGCAAAATAGTGTGGCTTTGTCCACCGCCGAGGCGGAATACATTGCCGCGGGGGCTTGTTGTGCACAAATCTTATATATGAAACAAACCCTCCTAGACTATGGAATTGTTCTTGAAAAGGTGCCACTTTTATGTGACAATGAAAGTGCCGTTAAAATTGCTAACAATCTGGTACAACACTCTCGCACCAAGCACATTGATATCCGCCATCACTTTCTAAGAGATCACGTTGCTAAAAATGACATATCACTAGAAGGTGTACGAAGTGAAAATCAATTAGCGGATATCTTCACTAAACCTTTGGATGAGGCTACCTTTTGTAGGCTAAGAAGTGAACTTAATGTACTTGATTCAAGTAACTTTAAAAGATGAGCGTGTGTTGTCCCTTGCATTGCATTGTATTATATGTCACGTTTATTTTATCGCAATGCATTTAGGGCTTGGCTAACACGGTTACGATAACCCTCCTTTGGAGGAGTGAAGAAGCCTAACCGTGGATCAAACTTGACAAGCAACCTAGCGTTACTTTATTGTATTGCATTGCATATGCATGGTTGTTCGTTTGTCGTTTCTTTTTGGTTTAGCTTTGAGCAACCTCTGTGTTCGTCCATGGATAGAGAGAGCTTTTTGACGCTCCTAAAGGTCCAAAAACTCTATTGCATGGCCATAAGTTGCTCCTCGGGTGTTTATTGCCTATTTTCCTAAAAATAATACTAGCCTAAGGCAAAATATTTTGAAAAATTTGAGGGTTTGAGTGAGGTCACTCATATCAGGTTCCAATTGGTGTTTATTTGTGTCTCTTTGAATTGGAACTTGATTGGGAGAAGTCGCGTCGGAGTTTGGATTGAAGAACAGCGAAGAACAGCGACCGGACGCTGGACCGGACGCTGCACCGGACGTAGTGATGCTTCACCACCGCGTCCGGTCCCGGCGTCCACCAGCGCGTCCGGTCATCTAGAAGACCAACTCCAGACCTAGTGACCGGACGCTGCACCGGACGCGCCTGTGTTGACCACCGCGTCCGGTCCCGGCTACCACCACCGCGTCCGGTCATCTGCGATGAATTCCCGAGCTCTCAGCGACCGGACTCTGACCACGTCCGGTCAGTCCACACCGGACACGTCCGGTCACTCCAGGAGCTTACTGGAGTGTGACCGGACGCTGCACCACCGCGTCCGGTCATAATGACCACCGCGTCCGGTCATCACGCGTCGAGCGGATCTGAGCCCCTCATAAAACCCTTCGTTTTCAATCTGTTTTTTCTTCATCCGATTGAATCCGCCGCCGCCACTCGTCCTCTCGCCGAATCGCCGCATCCTCGCCGTCGTGCTTGCCGTCGGCGAGCCCTCACCGCAGTTGCGCCGCGCCTTCCTCGCTCGCTCGCCCTCTTGCTCGCGCCCGCGCACGACCCCGCACGCCACCTCGCCCGAGCCGTGCCCGTGGTGCCCGCGCCACCGCCGCCGCGCCCGCGCGCTCCACCTCGCCGCCGGCGAGCCGTCCACCGCCAAGGGCCGCACCAGCCGCAGCTACAGCCCCTCCATCCGTGCCTAGCCACCCGTGCTCTCGATTTCCAAATCGCGGTCAAGCTATCTAGGGTTTGCTCTAACCCTAGCCTAGGGTTTGGTCGAAACCCTAGTTTTTAGGTGACGACTCGCTCGACTCTTCGATTCAAGTCACGTCAATTCCATTGTTAGGGCTAACCTTGACCGTGCTTATCCATTGATTATCTCGCTCGATCCTTTCAGTGCTCGATCGCCAAATTCGGGGGTTCTCGCGACCTAGGTCACCGCTTCCTCTCACCGTCGTCTCGTCGATCCGAGGTAGCTTCGCGTCACGTTTCACTTCGTATCTCACATGCTTGCTATCTAGGGTTTCGTATCTTTAGATATATACGTGCTTATAGTATATCTTTCTATTCCATACGTGCAACGAGTCTGTTGGTGTGTCAGGGTCAGATCTGTTCGCTAAATCCGAGGCCAAGCCTGCGGATACGGATTGAGGCCAAGCCTCTCGAGTGTCAGTTCATCATCTCACAGAGGTTCTCAGTCAGTTGATCAGCATGGTGCGTTGCAAGAACGCCGGTGGTGCTCCTGGTGACGAGGACAACAGTCCTCCCCGCCGTGATGAGATTGCGCGTGGTAAGCTCATCAAGATGGCAGCCAGGAAGAAGAGGAGGACGCTTTCAGAGGCAGAGGTTGCTCAGGCCGTGGCAGACGCTGCAGAGCAGGCAGATAGAGGTGGCAGACGCAGTGGCATACACATAGGCGAGCGTCGCTTTCACCTTGAAGGTCGACAGCTCGGCACTAAGGCCACTGAGGGTACCGAGGACACTGGACCTTCCGAGCAGATGTCAGTAGATCCACCCATAGAGCCGACAGAGGCTACAGAGGCTACACAGGCTACCGAGGCTCCACAGGCTACAGAGGATACAGAGGAGCAGCCAGCTCAGTCTCCACCACGTCGCCGCTCCACACGTGCTCGTACTCAGGTGACACCTAGGCCAGAGGGCCAGCGTCGTGGAGCACGTCCTCCTCCCAGAGCTAGAGGGTCACCCCCGGTCGAGCACTTTGACCTGAGGGGTGCTTCAGCACGTCAGGTGCAGGGGTTGAGGTTCGTGGAGGTCAGCCGATGGTTTCCACCTGTCAGAGATTCCAGAGCTTTAGAGGGTTTCTATACCCCACTTCAGGAGGATTTCTACAGGGCCTTAGTTGACAGTGGTATTGCATTCAGACCTCAGAGGGTATGTCGACTTGAGGCATTGGTTGATGTTGTGGGAGAGCAGCTCCGTCCGCACCTGTCCTATATGCCTGGCTTGTCAGATCTTCTTGGACGGACAGGTGCATACTGCGGCACATGGGTCAGGGAGTTCTATGCGTCACTGTGGATTGATCCTGCCCATGAGTTCATTCACTTTGCTTTCAGAGGCCGCGATCACAGATTGTACAGCTCTAGAGCCCGAGAGATCCTCAGACTACCAGCTTCTGTCACGAGGATCCATCAGTTGTGCTATGGACAGACTCCACCTCCCAGACGCCCTCACGGCGGTTCAGTGCCACCTACCGACCTGGTTCGACCCTGCTTTCACGAGCCTTTTGGCGAAGGGTCACGTCGTACGCCTGCTAGCCTGACGCCACTTGCCAGAGTCTTGGATGCTATTCTCAGACGCACTCTACTCCTAGACTTGGCTACAGAGAGGGACTGACACGTATGCAGCTTTGGGTTGTTCACCACCTCCTCTCACAGAGACAGTTTGACATCTGGGATCTTATCCTTAGTGAGATGGAGGACACCATTGCTGAGGGCTTCAAGGGTAACCGTCAGCTTCCCTATGCACACTGGATTTGCTTTATCATCAGATCTTCTATCCAGATGCCACCAGAGATCAAGGCGAAGATAGCAAACACTACTACTGCTTTCCCTGATTATGATATCAGACAGCTTTGGGCCTCTGTTACTAGAGATCAGGCCCCAGCGCCAGGACAGCGTGAGCGCCCAGATGTTCCTGAGACAGCAGCTGAGCAGGACGCCAGAGTTGACGAGCTTGCTGAGGCAGAGCTCGCGGACCTTGAGGCTCAGACTGCTGACATACCTGAGGATGTGACTTCAGACAGCACAGATGAGGACTACCAGCCCATCCCCAGGTACCGGTCTCCTCGGTCTCACGACCACGAGGCCGGTGGCTCTGGCTCAGCCTCCCGCTCAGACCCAGCCATGGTGGCTATCCTTGAGAGGTTGACCCAGGCTCAGGAGCAGCAGCAGCAGCAGATACAGCGACAGGCACAGGATACAGCTGCAGCACTTGCACAGATTCAGGCTCGCCAGGACGAGTTTCAGAGACAGCAGCTTGAGATCCAGAGGCAACAGGTTGAGATGCAGCGACAGAGTCAGCAGCAGTACATGGATCTCCTGCGCCACCTTATCACAGTTGGGGTTCCTCCGCCTGCATCTGTCATGACTCAGACTTTGCATTCCAGTGGTCCGTCGAGTCAGGGACAGCCGAGCTTCCAGTTTACATCTCCACAGCAGCAGGTTCCCCAGTCTTTTCAGTCCTCGAGCTTCACTCCTATTCATACGGGGTTTACACCGTCAGACCAGCCTCGCACGCACCTCCTGACAGGCACACCTATTGGTGATTTCAGTGCCACCTACAGCGAGTTGACTGGTCAGCCGACACCCTCGCACACTACTACGTTTCACACTTCGTCAGGGTTGTCGGCTCTCGAGGCAGCCATTCCTCCAGTGACAGGGACCAGGACTACAGAGACCATCCCTTCTTCAGTTGCCTCGACAGATCCCCCAGCTACTGGCGCACTTCAGGCTCAGGTTACTCAGACAGATCCACTTGTTGCTACTCAGTCAGTGCCTGTTCCTGCTCAGACCCAGACCGCTTCGCAGCCACGTGCTTCTTCAGAGGGTCAGCCAGATAGCTCCGACTCCGAGGGCGATTCGCTTCACTTCGTGATTACTCCGCGCACCTCGGCACCCGACACGACTCGGTCTGTTCCCCCGTCTGATTAGATTAGTTTTTTTGGCGCTTGATGCCAAAGGGGGAGAGAGAGTAGTTTCAGGGGGAGTTTTGTTAGAGGGTTTTCGTTCTTTGTGTGCTACATTCATGCATATCATGTTTACTTTTCAGCATTGCTTTCGTGTGACATTGTCGTCGAGTCGTAAACCTTGAGTCTTAATGTGTTATCTCGTCACAGTTTTAATATATGTCACCGTTTTAGTTATATAGCTCTAAGGTTGTGCTTCCGTGCCTTACTCCGATTTCTTATGAGCTATATCTTTATGTGTACTAACGCTTTTTGTCTTATCTTATGAAGTACACTCTTTTGGCTTGGGGCACATAAGCATTTCCTAACCTTTTGTGCTTATTGCTTTTTGCTTATGTGAACCAAGCATGCTCGAAAACCTCAACTCTAATCTTTTGAACCTTAGTGTTGTCATCAATCACCAAAAAGGGGGAGATTGAAAGCATCTAGGCCCCAAGGTTTGGTTTCGGCAATTGATGACAACGCTTTATTACCATGACTAACGTGTGTTTTGCAGAAACGTTGGTAAGTTAGGTCATGGAGGTTATAACTGCTTTGGGCACCATGGTATTCGTGTCCCTTGATGGAAATCGTTTCGGTTTTCAAAAGAGTGACGTCAAGATTAAGGACGGTTAGTTCCGGATGTCGAGGTGTTGAGACACATTCGGAATAGTCGTTAGGATCTTCGTTTTTCTCTTTTGGCCGTACTATAAAGGGGGGCATGAACGGGTAGCTTGACCTAGGCGAGTCCTATGGTTAGGTGTGGTGCACACTTGTTAAACTTGGTGCTAGGCAACCCTAGAATAGCTCAAAGTTAAGTTGGAAGCAACTTGGTTGAAGTTGCGACGCGTTTCGAAAAGTTTCGGGCTGTTTTCCAACTGACCGGACGCGGTCTTTGGCAGCACCGGACGCGTCCGGTCAGTACGTTACCGCGGCTAGGGTTTTGGTTCAGACCACCGGACGCGGTCCTCGTGAGGACCGGACGCGGTGGTCAGTGGCTGACACGTGTCACTTTGAGGGAACACCCGTCGGACGCGACCTGGCTGTGATCGGCGCGTCCGGTCACAGTCCAGTAAGGTCCAGAGAGGACCGGACGCGTCCGGTCATCAACCGTCGGACGCGGCCTCGCGTCCGGTGCTCTTACAGTAAGGTCCCTTGCACGATCGGACGCGTCCGGTCACCCCTGACCGGCGCGTCCGGTCGTTCAGTTAAAAATCACGTTTTGACCGTTACGGGCGACCGGCGCGTCCGGTCAGTTCGACCGGCGCGTCCGGTCAGCCCGTGTCAGAACATAACGGTTCGTTTTCTTTGAGGGGTGTATAAATACAACCCCTCCACCTCTTTTAGAGGTCTCTTGCTCATTCAAACATCTGAGAAAACCCTTTAGAGTGCAAGGAAGTGCAAGAGCTCTAGTGAGGATAGAGATTTGAGAATCAAAGTTTGAGATTTCCTCACTAGTGATTAGAGAGTAGCAAGTGTGCATCCATCTCCTCATTTGGGCTCGTTGTGGTCTAGTGAGAGTTCTAGCTTGTTACTCTTGGTGATCGCCATCACCTAGACGGCTTGGTGGTGATTGGGAGTTTGGTGATCATCCGGCGGAGCTTGTGGATGACCCAACTCAAGTTGTGAGCGGTTGTGGGTGATTCACCGCGACGGAGTGTCGAAGAATCAACCCGTAGAGAGCACTTGATCCTTGCGCGGATCAAGGGGGAGCGACACCCTTGCGCGGGTGCTCCAACGAGGACTAGTGGGGAGTGGCGACTCTCCGATACCTCGGAAAAACATCACCGTGTTCCTTGCCCTTTACATTCAAGCATTTACATTCTTGTATTTACTTTCATTGCTTGATTTACTTTCCTAGAATTGCCACGCTAGACTAGGATTGGAAATTAGGGTGCAAAACTTTTGTCGGTAGACTCACTAGGAACACAAGTAGGCACTAGGGGTGAATTCCGGCTTGTAGGATTTAATTCTTGCAATTAATTTTTAGAAAAGCCCAATTCACCCCCCTCTTGGGCATCTTGATCCTTTCACGTACCAAAGCAAGTCAGCTTGCAAAGCAAGGGAACCTGTCGTGTGCTCCGGCTTCTCTATACTCTGATTCAGCTCCTCCTTCCTGCCAGCTATCGTTTTGGTGAGAGTAGTTCTGTGGGGCTGTTTGGACGGGTACTCTGCTCATGCTTTCCCTCGGTTGCTCAACTCGATTACTTTGACTATGGTTCCTTCTGCTTTCTTTGTTGTGGCTTCCATTTGGCCCTAGTCTTTTGAAAGCGGATCCCCTTTGACTTTGATTTTCTTGTCTGTGAGATGCTGATCTTGCGGGTGGTCTTGAGCAGGTCCTCCCATCGTGTGCTCTTAAGGCTATCGACCAGAGAACCTCTCTGAGTCTTGCTCTTCATTGGGGTGAGAAATAGCATCGAGTTCTTCGGCTAGTTCTCTGATCCTGTCGTATGGAGAGTTGTTTGCCTTTTCAGCTGTGTATCTTTCTTCTGCTCCTTGTTTTGACTTCTTTCTATCATATTCAGCCAGGTCAGACTCGTATCTTGCCCAGGCTTCTTTGCGTTGCCTTGCGCGATGTCTACGACCTTCTTTCAACTTATTCTTCCTTTCCCTGGCACGCTTCTAGCTTTCAGTCTCACCATCGTATTATAGAGCGTTGGGTGATATGTTGGATTCTGACTCATCTGAGGACCTGACGTCGGGTGCTTTCGGTGGAATCAGAGGTGGTCACCGAATCATCACTACAAGGTTTTCCTCATGATGCAACGACCTAAAAGTGTTGCAATATGCCAAAAAGTGTTGCAATAGACAAAATTGCAACACAAAAATTTGGTTGGGAGGCATTGCCACTGATGTCGTAGCAATAAGTTTGCGCAACACTTTATTTTGGTGTTGCAATAAATTTTCCTCTATTGCAACACAATGGAGTTTTCTTGCAACACCATGAAGTGTTGCAAGCCATAGTACAAGCAACCACCGTAGGTGTTGCAATAGTAACTACTACAACACACTTGGTGTTGCCAGAGATATCTGTTGCCACATACCCAAAAAGTAGCAATAGGTACACTAGCAACGAGAATTAGTGTTGCAATAGACCCTAATGCCACACATCAATAGTGAAGCAATAGATGGACCCTCTATTGCTACACTATCTTTGTGGTTGCTATAAGTAGACCCTCTATTGCCACAATAGATATTTGGTTGCTACAGATGGCTTCTCTATTGCCACACTTGTCTACGTGGTTGCTATAGGTAGAACCGTCTATTACCATGACAAATGTTTTGGTTGCTATATGTGGTCTCTCTATTGCCACACTAAATAATGTGGTTGCTATAGGTGAACTCTATTGCCACATCCATTGTTTCATTGGTATGAGGTTTTTGCCACACCGTTTGTTTGTTGCTATAGCACATATTGCAACGCCAAATGATTATGCCAATAGTCCATATTGCAACGCTTTGTTTGGTAGTGACAAACAGTAATTGCACGCCGAACAATATATGATCAATGAAGCATTTAGGCATCAATTAAACCAAAATATGCTTTGTTCGTACAAATCATTAATGAAACCGAAACCATCCAATATCAAACTTAGTCGATAACACACACACAACTGAAACACATAAAGTATCTGACACAGATCACTATCTAGTTTCATCACATCAAAATCTAATGAGCTATGGAGCACTGCAGCAAAGGTACGGTTGCCTTGATGTTGATCATCCCATCAATCATGCGCTCCACTCAAACTCCATCTTGCTCCTGAAAAGAATTATAAACAATTGTGGTATATGCATCAGGTAAACTGAAATTGTATTATTTTGGCAACACCAGCATAGAGTCAACAAAGTAAGCAATTTGGAATCTTCAACTAAAGACTAGCAGGTTTGCAAATAAATTTATAGAATTATTCAAAAGTAAAATGCCCCATGTAAAGCCTATATGATCAAACCTACAAGTCAATCATGTATATATACAAAAAACACTCTCAGTGACACCAATCCGATTCAGAAATATTCACAGGTAGTGAAGTTACCAAAAATTCACCTGTGCATTGCCAGCTTGTTGTTTCCTTTTTCCTAATGCTCGTTTCTTAGCCGCATCATCCTTCAGTGCTTTTGTAGTAGTATAAGAAATTGTCGGATTCCCTCCATTGTTTTGGCCTGTTTGTGACTTATTCGCAGCACCCCTTCTAGTTGTGCGAGTATTACCGGTAGCTGTAGGTGCTGTAGATGCGAGTTGTGTTTGCGGCGTGTTGCTAGTGTGACCAGTACTTGTCCCTGTAGTAGCTGCGGGTTGTGTTTGTAGCGGGCTGCTACGTGGGTTATCCTGCAAATCAATAGTTGGAGGGAAAATTAGACCCATACTATGGACTATGACATGACAACATTAAACACTCATCAATCCTCAAACTTCCTGTTGATGTGATATTTCTTCACTTTCTGTTGTTACATTTCCTTCAACCATGTTTGTTGCAGCAGCAACCTTAGCAATTTGTCCCCCATCTTTGTTACCCTGCTTTTAAAGTTTGGTTAGAAAAATCATGTCTGGAGTTTGAAAGTACAAAAATGATGTTGTTTACACTTCAAAATTCAGCAGACATGCATAATGTCTACACTAAAACAATGCCTTTACAATATGTAAGAAATAAACTACTACCAGCATGGTTTGTAGTCAACTACCTGAGCACATGATTTCAATTCAACAAAATATGAAAAGATTAAACCAGCGGGTAGGTATACAGCCTCGAGACAGATAAACACATTAACTTAATCTCTTGGGCAAGTTAAGATTTTACATTAATATTACCTGTTGTAAGGATGCTTGTCCTTGTATTGCTTGCATCATTGACATAAACTCTTGCCTAAGTGCTTCTCTATCAGCCTCCCTTGCCTTCTTCATTTCTTCCATCTGACACCTATGTTCTTCCCTTTCAGCTTCCCTTTCAGCCTCTTGAGTTTCAAGTCGTTCCTGTAGCTTTGCAAACGCGTCGATCAGTGTCGCATCCTGACGGACACGGTACTGGTATTCCTCAGACAGTAGCTGCCTTCTAGTTGGGTACTTTGCCATGTATCCATTAGCATGGATCTTAGTTGATTTGCAGTTTATTGTTTCCTTGTAGGCTGTCTGGAAAATGTGATTTTGCTCCATGTCTGAGATGATGTTTATATCTCCATTTGTTTCCCTCTCTGAAAGTTTGCTGCTTGCATTATCCTAAGAGAGGGCAGTAAAAGTAGTTAATTCAAAAAGAAATTGTAGGAGTTCACTTTGCATCACTCAATAAGGTTTGTACAAACTGTTATATACTCACATATACATCCCTAGATTCTTGGCTTGTCCATTCCCCATTCTTAGTGTGTGTCATCATAAAAAGGTCCAAATCATTTGGCTCATCACCTGTTAGCGGGTCCCTCTAATGTGGCAAGAATGTAACAAATTAGCGTCATTCCATCATGTAAGGAAGCATGACATGTGCTTATGAAGTTATTACCTTCTCATAGCTTAACTGAGAAAAAGACTTTGATGCGGTCACATGGTTTATCTTTCGATTTTGCCGATTATGAGAATTCTTGCTGCTAATCCTCTGCACAAGGAGTTGTTTTAAAAAAAATAGTGAATTACTCGAAACATATCCTTTAATTTAGCAGGTGCAATTGGCAAGAATAAAATAAATGTCATCAAACCTGAAATTCATTGCTGCCAAAATACATCACCAGATAGTGCCATTCAACAATGTCCAATTCTTCTGGCTTGTGTCTCATTCTCTCATCATAGGTGGTGTATGCCCTGTATGTAGCACTAAATGTTGAGCGCCATCCTTTGTAACGCTCATTTGCGATGGTCCATATCTTTTTTCTATTTTCCTCATTATTCTCAATGTCCCACTTATTCTATTCAACAAAAAACATAAATACTATGTCACTTCTTAAATAATTTGGTAAATGCGTACGCAACCAAAAACAAATCAGAACTTACCATAATAGTAGATTATATTGACTTTTTTACATCTTCGTGGATATCTCTCCATGTTCTCACTCCAATGAGTGGTGCTTTTTTCCTTGTAAACAGTACTATTTCATCAATAATGTGCGTGTGTTCTCACCTGCAGCTCCTCCAATTCTAGAGAATTCGACTTTAAGCTTCCCACTGCCCTGCCTGGACCTCTTGTGGGAGGCTGCCAATCCTTTCAGGGTACCTCGTGCCTTCCTCTTTTGGGAGTCTTGTCAATTGAAACAATTATACAAATGCAAGAGATTAAACAAAATTGTTTACTAGGGACAACTGAACTGAACCTCAAAATAAAATCATAATAAGCATTACTTACTATTTCCCTGTGTTTTCTCACGCCGAGCATGAGATGGTAGGTTCAGAGGTGGTGTTGGATTGCTATCTTGACTTGAATTTAGTAAATCTATCTGATTCCTACGGTTGTCATATGCACCTGCAGACAATAGGTCACATGTGTAAGCTATAAATGGTTTGCGAATGACTGATTATAATTTGGTTGACATTTTGGGCGAGAAGGACGGCGAGGGCGAGAAGGGGAGGACACGTGCCTTTGCAATCGCAGTGGCTCTAGTGGTGGTGGTGGTGGTGGTGGTGCCTGTTTAATTTGAGGGGAGATAGTTCCATGGTGAATAAATTCTACAAGTAGTAGTAGTCGTGAAAGGTTTCTTAGCATAAGTTTCATAGTAGGGAGGAAAAAACAGAAAGAAAACAGCAAAAAAAATTCATCAATCAAAGTAGCAAAAAGCAACAATGTTAGAAAGGATTTTGGAAAAGTAGATTAAATATTAACAAAAATTGCTCCACAGGGGCTTTGAGCCCAGGAGCTAGAGATCACATAATAAAGACTAACCTTCCACTGGGTTACTGAGGTTTGTTCGATAGGAAGCGACCTTTATTTTACTTGTAGATGCGGAGCTTATTTTCTTAAGTGGATCGGCTGCAGCGGGCGAGGAGGGGGTCTTTCACGGGCTTGGGCATCTGTTACTCGTCCACACCAGAGACGAGGAAGCTAGCGCCGCGAACGGCCCCAAGACTACGAGCGCGGCCCATGCGGTTCGACCCTCTTAGATCCGCAACCTCTGCCGGCGCCCTTCCCTCCGCCACCAACGTCGCCTCGTTCCGGAGCGGCCGCCGGCCGGCAGCGGTATCAGTCATCCCCATCGGCCGTCGCCCATCGCCCAGCCAAGGCCTACACCCATCTGACTCCCTGCAACCTCAACCTGCTTCCCTTCTTCTGTCCGTCAGGTAAGGTTTTTAACTGACTGACTCCTTGTATCCTGATTCAGTGATTCGTTTGGGGTTTTTTTTTAGTTTATCAATTGGTAATTTAATTTTACCATTAATTAATTGTACAGCTAGGGAGGTAGAGGAAGCAAGAATTCGATGTGGATCGGATTTCCATTACATACTGATCATGTTTATTTTTTCTTCTATTATGTTGCCGGCAGTTCAGATAAGTGAGAAGATCGATTGAAAAACTGAACACAAGCAGAGGTACTGAAGGCAACAATATTTGCTGAAGTGTGGATAGCTGTGCACGAATGAGCTTCGCATGCCATTTGGAAGAAGCATCAGCCTGTTGTAAACTTGCGTTGATGTATACCTCGCAGATGCTGTAAAGGACCCAAATAGACTATCGTACACTTTTTTTAGCCTACTAGAGACAATGGCTTTTGATCTGAAATTGATCTGTAAGAGTAGATCAAATATATGCTATAAGATGTTGTATGCACATTGCAATTTTTGATTTGAAACTTGTATACAAGGTTAATTGGGATGAAGATGATAACACTACTTTGTTTGCTTTGGTTGTGTTTGAGGCCTGTCAGCCTTATCTTCTTCCCGGTTTGTTGTGCTGCTGCAGCCCGGGCTGTAAATTGTATTTTGTCCGAAAGCTCTCTTTCCGGTCTTAATTGAAAGAGAAAGCTGCAGGCATTTTACTTGAGAAAAACAAAACTCAGTGAGAAATTTGACAATTTTACCATCACCATGACAATTTTACCATCACCATCCGCATAGTTTCACAATTGAATAAGTATATTAGTGGAGCTGTAAGCATTTCAGAAAACATAAAATTGTCCAGCTTGCTGATATTTGTGCTTATGACGGCAACCAATCAACCTGCAGTTTGCAAACACTGAAAGAGTCCAGCCGTGGCCTTTCATGGAAAACAAGAGTCATTTGAAAGCTTCAAACACACACATTTGCATTTGCCGCGCACTTGCACAGTTCCATTTGCATACCAAATAGAAGCATAATGCTATTTTTATTTTCAGATGCTGAATGTGTGCTCTTGTATTTTATTTTAATTCTGGGGTCTGGACATCAATAATCAGCAAGAATGCAGAGAGAATCAACTGCGATACGTGACACAGTTGAACAAAAAAAATAAGTATTTAAACAAAGAAATAATCTTCTAGGCTTTCTACCACAACTGGTGCAACAACTCCATCGTCAATGTAGGTGTCATCTTCGTCATCATCATCCTCATCAAGTAAGACCACATCATCTGGTTCAGGAACTGCTTTGCCACGCACCTGATTAATAATGGAGGCATCACCAGTTGTGCCTTCCTTGTCTGCTCTTGTCCAATTTGACAAATCCTCATTTGGGCCTACTAAATTCATGTCTTGGATTCCCACATCAAGTAGATTGACTTCCATGTCACCCTCATTTTCTGCTTCTGGCATGGCAAACAAATTTCTTGGTGTCACTGCAACTACACTGGACCATCCCGGCTTGTTCACGAGGTTGACAAAAAACACCGGTTCAGCTTGTGTCGCCAGAATGTAAGGTTCACTTGAATATCGGAACCTGGAAGTATCGATATCAATAACACCATATTTATCCCTACTGTATCCTCTACTTCTGCTGGTACCGGAAGCCGGCACATCATACCAATCACACTGAAACAATACAACTTCTTTTTCTGTAGGGAATTCGAGTGAGATAATTCTTCTAATCACTCTGTACCAGGTCATGTTGCCAGTAGTACCATCACCCCTCACAAGCACACCACTGTTTTGTGTGACGAGGTTTCTCTCAATGGCAGTCGTTCGAAATAGCCAGTTATTGATGTAGCATCTATTGAACACATGAGCTCGAGGGTCCGGTCCTTGAGAAAGGGCATACATCAGTTCACTTGCTTCCCCTTTCTCATATAGTTTGGTGATCTGAAAACTCAGTTTGAAAATAAATGTCTCTATTAGTACATCGTTCTAACCATCACATGGAATTAAAAAAAATAGAACTAACCTTGTACTCAAACCACCTTACAAAGTGCTCCTCGTGTCGTTTATTAAGATTCCTTATACTATTTTTTTTGAGTTCTTCCATATGCTCCCTACATCGAAATAGCCAATTAATTAGCTGATGCCACAAACAAATAGTACTGTAACTAATGTTGGTATATTGCAACTTACTCGACCCATGGTCTGGCTTCATCACAGTTACTAATTATGTAGTGCCTCATCTTCCGAATCTCATCTCCACCAAATATCTCAATAGTCTGTCCTCTCCTCTTGTAATCCATTTCACCAAATATGCTTAGACCAGACGGTGGCTCATTCACGGCTGTACTTTCATGACGATCAGTGCGATTCAGCTTGGTGTCAACGTCGAAGAATCTAGAGCAAAATGTAAGGCACTCCTCGGCTATGTATGCCTCGGCTATTGAACCTTCTGGGTGCGCCTTGTTCTCTCGTAGGTTGCTTTCTTTTTTTTACTAGGTCTCGCAGGTTCCTGTTACGAGATTTTTTTAAGGCATATTTGTTATGAGATTGGTTGGGTGTTTTTTTAATTGAGAAAACAGAGTATCGCGGTGGAATCTATCTGTAATTTCTTTGGCGACCTCTGCCCAGCTCGAGTCCAACGCTGAGTCCAAGTTGGAGCCGTCGATCTCTGCTGTCACGCAGAGATCGAAACCAAGCAGGTGCTGTGGTCCTTTCTCATCCTGTTCAAGACCTGTGCGGCTGTATCGTTCTGTTCAAGACCTGTGCGGTTGTATTGTCCAATCCCTAAATTTGTCATATATTTTTTAAATGCAATGGACAGGCAATATAACGTTCACATATGGTGTTGGGTCCTAGACAAAGAAAGGCCCACCAAATACTTTGGTCTATAGCAACACAAATAAACCGTGGCAATAATAACATGATATTACATCCATTTAGGATTGTAGTGGCAATAAGTCCCTAACAATTGGAACGCCATAGAAGATTATTGCAACCCCAAAAAACCGTGGCAATAGGAACATGTTACTACAACCATTTCAGAATTCTTGTTGCAATAACCACCTAGCAATTGCAACACCACTGAAGACTATTGCAACCCGGAATAACCATTGCAATAGTTACAAGCAAAAGCAACCAAATCCAATATAGTTGCAATAACACCAAGTAATTGCAACGAAAATCAATACTAATGCAACTCTAAAGCGCCATGGCAATAACGCCAACTAATCGCAACACAATTCTAAAATGGTTGCAGTAGCAGACTTCTGTTGCAACGATAAACCACACATATTGCAACACATTTAGTTCGTTGCATTATAGGCGCATATTGCAACCATTTTTACGGTAAGGTTGCAATACGCCCCCCTATGGCAACCAAATTAGTAGTGTTGCAATCGTGCGGCGTGGCATTAGGGGGGAATCCTTGTAGTGCATGAATACTTCTTGAGCATGCGTTGCTTTTGCATATGTGACTACGCCATTAGAGTTGCTAATGATCTTTGTAGAGGAGTCAGTGTCGTAGAGCGTACTCCCTTCTTGGTAGGGTGGAATCGTTACTTCATTAACCAGTCGGATGTCACCACCTCCGGAGACAGAACTTAGCCAGTGGATGAGGCAATCTTGAGGAGTTATGGTCAGTACGAGGCCTGCTTGGGCTCCTATGAGTGGTACCCTCCGCACTAATCCGGCCGCTTCCTAGAGTAGAATCTGGCATAACTTCATCATGTTGTTGAGTTCAAATGGGAAAGAGCCCAATTTTATGGAAGAATTCTGAAGTAAGCTTGAATTGATCTCTTGATGGACTGAAGCTGTATTCCGGAGTCCCATCGGAAAAGAACCCGGTTTGCCATGAGAAGAACCCAGATTGGTTTCTGAGGCGGATTCCATTCCAGTGTCTGAGTTGAATTCGATCATCGGCGAAACCTGAATTGATTCAGACATCGCGAGACGTGAAAACCTTTCGGTGAGTTCCTATGTCGATCTCGTCGAAAGAGTGAAGTCTTTCTAGTTTTCTTGATCCTCGAGGAGTCGTCCTTGGAGCTTGCCTTCATCGTCTGCCTCGCAGATCCATGATCCGAAGGTGAAGGTTGATCCCGTCGAGAAGATCATGTTGTCGAGGTCCATCGAGCTCTTGGACGCAAATTTGCCGAAAGCCCCTACCTGGCGCGCTAGCTGTCGATGTTTGATCACCAATAGCCTGCCACGGGGGTACCCAGGACAGTTATTCGGGCTTCGGCGTATGCTGGAACTCAACGGTGAACGCAGAGATAGTCGATTTATATTGGTTCAGGCCCTTGATCATGATCGAGTAATAGCCTTTACATCCAGTCGGTGTTAGCCACAGCCCCTCTTTATATCGGTAGAGAAGGCTGTGGTGCGGTTACAATCCTAGTCGGATCCAAAGAAGGTGTCCTATACTAGATACAAAAGGTACTTTTCTATAGGAGTCTGGCTAGTCTAGCCTATTCTACTCAAATTCGGTGTAGCAGTCGCTGCTCTCCTTCCTGTTTCAGTCTGTGCGCTAGGCTAGAGCCCACGAGTTGTTGTTATATCGCTGGGGAACCCTATGGGTCCCGCATCAACGGAGACATCGTTGTGGAAACCTACTCCCTTTATTAGTTTACGTTGCTTCTGAGGATCATGGTTTTTGTGTTTCTTGCAGTGGTGGTTCTATTGTTGCCTCCTCCGTGATGTTGTAGTTTTTATTTTATTTTTTATTTTTGTAACTGCTTCTTCTCTATTAATATATGCTTGGCATGCCCCTACCAATAGCTCTTCAAAAAAAAACACATACCTTAATACCTATATGTATAATGACTATGTTCTACTAAAACAAAAAACTTTTGAATTCGATTTTGCTATCTGATCGGAATTCATTTCATCCTTAAGGCGATGATTGGTTTCTAGCATATGGTCGACCTTGCTAGTGAGGTGCAATCTCAACTTGTTTGGTATATCTCGGTGCTCTATTGGACCCATGGAGATTGGTTGTCAAGAAACGAATCTAAAATCTATTTTTCCTTGGCTAGGCGCTTGGCGTAAAGGCTTAGGCATCTGTGACAAATCAGCGACTATGATCTTTCCTTGCTGCAACTAACCAAACAAGGATCAACTCAACCTAGCCCTAATGGGCCACACAAACCAACCATGCCTCTATGGATTCATAGGACCTAACCCAAGCTAGCATATTTCTACAGGCCAGTCAAGCTCCGGGCCGTACAACAAATCAATCATGCCTTAAAGGCCAATTTGGTAGAGCTCCTCCTACTTCAGGTTCTCTTTGGAAGTTAATTCTCTGTGTGAAGTGATTCTCTGACTAAAATTGTTTCTCTAGGATAAACTCTATGTAAACAGTGATTCTAGGCGTGGAGTAAATCATTTTTTAACTTCTAGCCTCCTAGCTCAATTCAAAGAATTACTTCATAGAATTAGCAACGAATCACTTATGAATAAAAAACAATTTGGCACAGCTTCTCCTAGATTCAGCCTGGAAGTTGCTCTAGGTGCTCTACAAAACTGGCCCTAAGGGCACTCGCAATGTTTAGAGCTAGTTACTACCTCTAAGCCAATTACATAGCTTTTAACATAGATAGTCCTATGTGACACTCTCACATAACCTTGAAGTATGTGCAAGAGCTTAGCTCTTGATCAAGAGCTATATTTTCTCTCTTCTATTAAAATATAAGAAAAATGCTTAAGCTAGCTTAAAAGTCTATTGTTGGAGCTGCCCTAAGATATCCATGCAACTACTTGCTCATGTTTCTTAAATAGAGCTAACTAGGTCAAAATGTAATAGGTACAACAAAACAACTTCTCTAGGGATACACACTAGGACAATTACATGGAAAAATTAGGTTAATCTCGCAAATTTTCCAGTTCAATTTTCTAGATGTACTTACAAGGGTAGAGTTTTCATGTGTTCGCTCGTAAAGATGAGTGTGGACAAGTGGTATGAGCATCTGCATCTATTAGGGCTAGATAAAAAGCTTAATGGGCTAGCTTAGTGATCCATTTCAACATTGTTATGATTCACCTTTGTCTTTTCAAGTTCCAAATTAGTTCTTTTTTAAAGAAATTTAATTTTATCTTGGCTCGTTAAGCTTGTGTGAAATTGGGTATCAAACAATGAGTATGGCAAATAATAATATATCAATTTTGATGAAAGCTTGAAAAATGCTCTTATATGCAACCTGATTGCAAATAAAAATTGTTGAAACAAAAAATGTTGAGCTAGATAAAAATAGAACTCCTTTGGAGTAATAGAATATAATAAATTAAATTTTGTAGTGAAATGGCTATATGGAGATAAATAAGGTATTTTCCTTTTATCAAAAAATATAGGATTTTCCATGATTTTGGAGAATTCGATTTCGGAGTACACTCTAGAGATCGGTTGAGTCTCGAGTGCTCCCTCGTGTGTTCCTTCAATTTCACCACTCTCTTGCATCAAAAAAATTTCCCCACTCTCATTTGTCTTCCCCGCGCGAACCGCATCTTCAGCGGGGCAAATCTGTTTCCCACGGCACAAGAACTTATAGCCGATGAGTAAGGATCCACATGTTGTATGTTGCTAGTAGCATTAAAACTCAAAGAATTTACAGTAGACATCGGCTCTTGACCATATCCATAACTATGATGTTTATGATGAGGAGCATTAACAAAAGTACTAGCCAATGCAATATATATAGTATCATTATGACTAGCAACACCAACACGAGAGCTCATAGAACTTGCAAAATAATTATTAGAATCACAAGATGCATTTGCAAGCTGTACCTCGAGGTAATTATAGTAATTTTGTGATGCAACACCTTGGTACTCTATGATTTATAACTTGACCGCCTTGCTAAATTTTTCAATAAGCAGCACAACTTGTTGCAAAATCACAAAAAAAATCACAAGGGGTCAAAACCAAATGTGTTATGTGGGGACAACAATGTCAGTGCTGCTCCAGGGCTCGAGATGCTGCCAGGGGCGCATCCAATGAGGTGCATGCTGAGACAGCTGTAATCAATGGCACTTAAAGCTGCCGGTTAGGGGTTAAAACCCATGGAGCTGCATGCACAGCCAGCTGCAATCAATAGTAGTAAGCTGCCTGCTTAGGGCAGTCCCAATGGTAATTAATGAGTAGTTTCTATCTCTATTAATTAGCTTGACAACTCAGCATTTTGCTGATGTGGCATATGTATTAATGAAGAGAGAGAGGAGAAAAGAAGGAAACGATTTCTACATCAAGAAACGGCGTCGACCCTGGGTTCGAGGCCCGTAGACGCGGCCAATTCCGCGTCGGGTAGAAACAAGTCGTTTCTCGGGGAGTAACGGCGGATCGACTGCGCCGCCGCCGCCGCACGGCCTGTTCCATGCGCTCGCTTCCCTTCTTCCCGCCCACCTCCGCTTCCCGCGGTTCCTCTCGCGCGCCCTAGCGCCAAGTTGTCGCGCCTACCTTGCCCGCTTCCGCGCGCTCGAGCTGCCCTCTCCTGTGCAACTCTACCTTTGCGTCTCCAATTTCCATCGCGAGCTGGATTTCCCGCGCAGCTCCCGCCGCCGCCTCGCCATTCTCCCGCGCGCGCTCACCTGGGACTTCACCCGGCACCGCTGGCCCCAAATAGCTCGTCCCCAAGGCCCAAATTGCAAACCCTAGCATCCTCCGCCCCCAATCCATCCCTAATCTCTTCGACATGAATCCACTTTGGCCACCGTCCTCAAGTTCCAGGCGAGGCAGGGGTGCTCCGGCCGCCCACGCTGCCCGATCTGATTCGGTCCCTGGTGCTCCCGTCGCCCGTCCTCCCACTGCCCCTGCTGATGGATCCACTACGGCCGCCGACAATCCTGCCTCCCTGGCTGCTGCAGCATCTCCACCACCGCTTCCAAGTCTTCAAGCCACTGGTTTACCTGCATGGTGGAGAAGTTCGTCTCCGATGGGCTCCAGTGAAGGGTATGTTTACCTATCAGTTGTAGTGTTCCAGTGATGGTTGTTCTAGTGTTCCAGGCTGGGATCGGTGATGGGTAGCAAGGTATAACATATATATGCTGTTGTTTGTTCAGTATGAAATTGGCATTGGCTGGTTGAAGTAGTATGAAATTGGCATTGGCATCCTTTCCTGCAAGCAATAGGGCAGAGGTTGCCAACTGAATGATAGAGCTCTTGCACTCATGTCTGTCATGTTTTTGTCTTTTGCTTATGGATATAGGCTAAAATTAGGACAAGACATGCAAGCATGTGCCTTAGCTCGTAGCCTGTATCTTCTGGTATTCAATATCTTTCTAAAAAAAGCTTTTAGATCATTGATTAACATGAAATGAAATCAGCAGGATCACTGATATATGGGGTTGCTTGTAGTTGTAGCTATGACTTGAGAAAATTTAGAAGAGGGCTGAAGTGGTGGATTTGGAAGATAATCTTAACATTCGTCCTATTGGGCATAAGAAGGCTAAGGATGAAAAGTATGGGAAAAAGAAGACACCTCAAGCTTTTTCTGCTATTAGTGAGAAGCTAGACAAGTTCATTGAAGTAAGCACAGTGGCTAGGAAGGACCGTGAGAAGATGGCGGAGACGCAGCAAATTATGGCAAATAGTAAGGTTGAAGCTGCTAGGTTGAATGATAAGGCAGCAGAAAAACAACTTAAGTGTAAAATGTTGGACACTTATAGAGAGTTGTTGTTAACACCGACAACTAATCTAAATGCTAATGCTTTGGCTGAGAGGGAGAAAGAACTGGAGTGTATGAGGTTGGCCCTATTTTCTACTGATAATTAAGGTATTTGCTAAATACTATAGTGACAATTACTTGAGCATTGGATAGTATGTGTTAAAGTTTAACTTATTTGTGATAGCAGGTTTTGGAGCATTGTGATGGTGTCCAGAAGCTTGTTTGAACTGTAAGTTCCATCATGTTTTCTCCTTTCCCTCTGTTGTCAAACCTACTAGTGTGAAACTGTTGGTGTGAAAACTGTAGTATTTATTTGTGCAGCCCACTGTAGTATTTGTTTGTGAAACTGAAATTGGTGTGAAACTGACAATGAGTGTGAAACTAAAACTGACAATGAGTGTGAACAGCCCACTGCATCTTTGATTTGGACTATTTATTTCCTCGAAACTGAAAAAGTGTGAACAACCCACTACACTGTATCTCTCATCTGCATATATATGGACTACAGTGGTGGCTCTCATGGCATTCATATAGCCAAAATAATTAGGTATATATCTAATAGTAGATCAGCCTCTAGAGATATACATACATGTTTATTTTCACTTTAGCTCTGAATGTTTATCTATGTTATCTAAATTTGTTTGAAATTCATTGTTAATTTGCACTTGTAGCAGTATTGTGCAACCTGATGGCTTCTGGAACACTGTTTTACAGCTACCTGAGATGATACTGTTTCCTTGTAGGTGGTGGCTCGTGGAGATCCTGCGTGTGAACTGTGCCTCCTGGAGATCCTGGTGTTTTGGAGTATCTGTGCGACGTACCTGAGAGGAGATGGTGGATTTTGGAGCTATTTTGGGACTGCCCTCAACTATATATGCTACCTTTTATCTTTATTAATGATTAAGGATTGCTATGATAGATATATGTTCCCTGGGAACATATTTCATATTTCGTATTGCTATGATTGATATATAGTTATCTACAAACATCTGTATGAATGGTTGTCTGGAGACATGTTTGATGCAAACTCACTGTCGACTATGCATGTCGTGCATGCAACCTGATGATGCCACTTTATTTTAGTATAATATATCATATATCATGAAATTTTTTTATTCTGTTGCTTGCGGTGATATTCTGTGTTTGTTGCGCAACCTGATGATGCCATTGTTGTGCTTGTGCAATCAGCTACACGGGTACTTGCCATAGTTGATCTATTGCAGTTTTGTGCTGCATTTAAGTTATCTCTTAAAGGGCAATTATTGTAGAAACCATGGGTTGGGGAGAATGGTTTCTATAGCACATTAATTACTCTATTTCTCTTTTGGAAACTGTGTCAAGAAACTACCCATTGGGACTGCCCTTAGGGAGTAAAAAGTTAATGGCTAGGGGAGAATCGAGGAGCTATGACTCAGGAACTTCTATTTATATCTTAGGCCAGTCTTAGTGGAGATTTCATGTCACTGTTTCCAACACATCTATATTTTGTAAACAGTGCAGAAGAGTTTCATCCCCATGAAACTCTCTCTACTCCCATGAAACTCTTATCATCTCTTTCTTCATTAACATGGTGCCACATCAACATAATTAATGCCCATAAAACTCTGATGAAACCCCATTGAAACTGGCCTTATAACTAGCTGAGAATAAAAAAGTAAGAACAGACCTATTCCTAATTTCCATGTTCTCTCTTTATCTCTTCCCCTTCATCATAGGCGCACAGTGGAGAAACTCCGCGCCATTATCAACCCGAGCTACGAGCTTCATAATCGAGGGCCAACTACCTTGAGCACCAACGCCCTTGACAAGATGTGATTGGCCTTTTGACCCAAATGCAACGGTAATGGCGAGCATAAGAATATCAATCAATGAAGGGTAGGGCTAGGGCAAGAAGATTCGGCTACAAAGTAGAGCCGAAGCAAATTCTTCTCCAGAGGAGTAGCCAAATAGTGTCTTGACGCCGAATTGATTCTAGATCACACACCAGCAAGAGCTAGATCGTCTGGGCCACCATGGACCGAAGAACACAACAAGGATGTCACACTTCGGTAGTTAAGAACATAGAGGTTTACAAGCAAACCACCAAAGGATAACCAAGGTGGTTGTGTAACGAAGAACCGTCTAGTTTTCAAGAAAATTAGCAAAGAAACTGTCAAAACTCTTGCCCGGGAGGGACTCCGTCAGGGGTAAGAACGTCGCCGGGTCACCCTAGGTCGGTCAGCAAGCCTAGGATGCCATCATTGGTTGTTGGATCAAGGGATGAACAACATGAGGGATGGAAAAGAGGGTAAAAGGTCGGAGTAGATTGATTTTGACGATTGAGTGTTGGATCTTTCAACCGGTGAAAAGCATCATCAAACCAACCTTTTGTCCTGCTCTTCTTTTCTCCTGTTTGCAAATTGTGGAAGCGGAGTGGGCCACGTGATGAAGCCGAGGGTTTGGGCTTTGTACCTGGTCTTTGTTATGTGACGCTGAGACGCAAGGCCTGCCGCCTGGGCGAGCGCGATTAGCCGATTGCACCACTTTTCATAGTTCACATATAAGCATATCTTAAATTCATAGAGTGGGAGATAGAAACTGATTCTATAGATCACTATGCTATGTTTCTACATTACAACTTATAATATGATCTTCAACTCGCTCCCCTACGGCCGAAATGCAACACTTAAGTATATCTCTCATATAGCTGACAATAATATACAAATATAGTCCATATATTATCGTATTAGTTTAATTAATATCTGTCTAAATTATGATTATTAAAATGAATTCAATTCCAAGGATCTAAATGGGGCCTTATTAAAAAGCATGAACGTGCTGTTGAAGTACAAGGTGTTGGTTATCCCCTTGAGAAGATGTCTTGTTTGCTCTCGCTAAGGACTTACACGTTCTCGGATCTAGTTTATAGGAACCATTACACACCACTCATTTCCATTACGGTGGAAGACGGATGTGAACTAACCTGGGCGATGTCACTACTGCTAGGTTGTAGTTGATAGTGTAGGGAGGTGTGGGCGTATAGTCCCAACCCTCCTAAGACACGTAGTGACCTTAGCGGCCCAGCACTGCGTTTCACAGTCTCAGCACGCTGGTGGACTTCGGGGTGACTTAGGGCTGAGCAGTAGGGTGATATCGTTCCATCTTAAAGAGCAGCCTGGTATCAGCCTAGACGACGTACAACGTCGATGATGATAATCTCGTGTGTCCTGGTGATCGATCGATACACAGTCATTCTTGTACGACTATGGACATTTCCTATGGTGTCGCTTCACTTGACTAGTGAGAGGTGTTCTTCCCCTTCTTCCCCTGGGATTGTTTGGATCCTGCGTGAGCCGATGACGCAAGGTATGAGAGGGAGTCATCCATGTCACCTAGAGAGTGAGAGTGTGGTGAGATGTGTGAATGAGATGGATGGATGTGTGGATGACGCAAGGTTTGAAGTGCAGCATGAGAGAGCAAGCGAGTCCTGTCACGGCGAAGAGGGCAGCAACCCCCTCGCCGCCGGCGTCGAGGCTTCCCGATTCACCAGTCAGGGAGAGGGGGACTCCCCCACGTGGCAAGCGATCCTTCTCCCACCTTGGCCCAGTTGCCAGCCTCTCGTCCGTAAGGAAGGGACGTGGCGTATAGGGGTTGGAGCAGGCTACGGATCCGCATCTATGGTGGTCACGATTTTGGGCGCCACCGACTACCAAACCAATTACCCAAGATCCGTTGGAGGGAGAAGTGATCCAGGAGTTCTGGGGCCAGCTGTGGTTCGTCCCCAATTCCAAATCGAGATCTAGGGTTCGTGAGGTGAGGGACGAGAGCCTGGTGTGGATCCACCGCGATTTGTGGCTCGCCAAATCCTTCAAGCCCACAGATTGCTTCCCAGTCGGCGAGGGGGACAAGTGGGATGAGCCCCTTTCCAAGCTAAGCTTTGCCGAAGACATCTGGGGCAAGGGAGAGCGGGAGAGCTTCGTCGCAGTCGTCAAGGCTTCCATGGCTAGGAGAGGAAGAGGACGTGGTCCGCGTCCCCGGGGATCTGAAGAGAACTGGGAGAACTGGGGGGAGGCGGCTGGAATCAGTACCCACAGCATCCTCCGCCGTCCTTCTACAACCAACCTCCCCCGCCGTTCGGATTCTTCCCTAACCAAGGTCTAGTGCACCCTCACCCACCCCCTCAACACAGCTTCAATCGATAGTTTGAGGGTCCTTGTCCTAGTGGTGGAGGCAACCTGGGTAGAGGCAGAGGAAGACAGATGCAACCGGCTAGATAGCAGGCGGTGCAGCGTCTAAGTCAAGCTCTTCAGGGGCGAGGGCAGCAGCATGAGGAGGTTGTAGAGGGTGAGGCTTCCAGGCAACCCGAGTCTGTAGGGATCAACCTTGGGATGGATGCGAATAGGAATCTATATGTGGTTTGCTTCAACTGTGGTGATATGGGGCATCTGAGTTCATCCTACAAACGTCCTAAGGTTTGCTTCATTTGTTGCCAGACTGATCATGTAGTGGAGAATTGTCCAGAATGGCTCAAACCACCCATGGCTGCTCAGTACTATGGGAGTGCTTGTGTGGGACTAGGGTTCTATCATATTGATGTGGGGGCAAGGGGCAACAGGTTTAGCCACTGGAATGGTATGGATAACTTTGGAGTGCTCAACATTGTGGAAGGTCAGATAGATGAAGATGGGATTGTTGAGAATCTCAGGGAATTGTTTGACAAAGATTGGAATTGGCAACTGAAAAAACTGATGATGCTAGTTACATTGTCAGGTTTCCCCCAGTAGGAAGGTTGAGATGTTTGTGATTGGCAAGGCTTCTCTGTTTCAACTGAATAGGCCTAAAGTGGTAGCTTCTCTCGGTGTGTGGAATGGAGATGTGGAACCAGTGGGAAATCTGATTGAAGTGTGGGTGCAGATCAGAGGAATTCCCCCAAAGTGGGTGGATTGGGACACTATTAGGGAAGTTGCTTCAAGCTTAGGACTAATGATTGAAGTGGATTGGTAGGCAGTCTTCAATAGCTTTTTCAGCCTGGTCAAAGTGAAGATCCTATGTAAAGATCCAACAAAAATACCTAGAGCAAGACTTTATGTGTTCAAGACTGGGGTCTACAAAGTCTCCTTCAAGCCTGAGGGATTTGTTCAAGTTGATATTTCGTGTGAGGGTGATTCTGGAGGTGTAGAGGAATTGGAGGAGGATGATCTGTTGGATGATGATGATCCCAAAGATAATCTGAAAGGGGATGATGTTGAGCCAAAGCAAGATAATGGGCATGGGGCTTCTGAGGGAAAACTTCCTGAGAAGGCTGATAAACCTCAGGAGGGGGTGGTTCTTCGGGAGGTGGTACTTCAGGAGGTGGCAAGTCTACTAGAAGAGCCTTATTATTTGAAGATGATGACACCATTGTTCAGAAGGACAACCTGGCTATTGATTGTGCTAACTTGCTGGGGGCTATGGAGCTGGAAGGTGAAGATGTGGAAGAGGAAATATTAGATGAAGAAATGGAAAAGATGCTATAGGATGACAATGAAAAAACTCAGTTGCCTGGTGAGTGGATCTATGACCTGGAGTTGAAAAATCATAGTCACCTTTCTGTAGTTACCAAGGCCAAGAGTTGCAGTGCTGTGGAACAACAGGAGTTTCGCCAAGACCCCCCTTCTGATAACCAGTTACTGTCAGAAAAGGGAAAAGAGGTAGAAGTTGACATATCCTGGTCTCAACCAACTGCAGAAGATAAGGAGAGGCACCAACCAGAAACTTTCCTGTAAAAGGCAAAGAAGGCTACCAAGAAGCAAGATAGGGGGCCTGTGTTTCCTACCAGGAGAAGTAGAAGGATCATGGACAATGGCAAGACTGTGACTGAAAATGCTCAAGAGTTCGAGAGGAAGTGGAGTCTTGAAGACAATACAGGTAAAACCAAGAAATCTCCAAAATTATATGCTGTTTCTAAAAATTTGTTACTCTCTGTTGCCAAGGAAGTTGGCATAGATGTAGAGGATGGAAATCCTATTTTAGATAGGATGGTTGAACTGGACAGTTCTAGGTTAGCTGATATCAATGCTAGATGTAGCAAGACTGGGTGCTCCAGTAGATCAGTGGATACTGAGGCTTGTGAAAAGGAAGGGCACAACAAAAACAAAATAAGTAGTAGTGCTAACACTCTAGAAAAGGTTGTTCAGGATGGAAATGCTGATCAAAATTTGGATGACCAGGAATTTGGGTGGTCCAAAGTAGGTCCTAGGAAAAAGAACATGAAAAAGATTAAATGATAGGCTTATTTTGGAACATTAGAGGTTTGGGCAAAATTGGTAGGATTCCTGCCCTGATCAGTAGGATCAAAGACTCCCATGCTGATGTTGTTGGTATTGTGGTAACCAAGAAGAATTTTTTATCTTCTGGTCTTTTGAAAACTGTGTCTGGTAATGTTCCTTTTGCTTGGCATCATTTAGAAGCTAGAGGCTCAGCAGGAGGAATCCTAGTGGGTGCCAATTTGGATATTTTTAACATGACTGTGAAGGAGGTTTTAAAGTTCTCTGTTAGTGTTTTGTTGAGTAACAAATCCAATGGTTTTATCTGTAAACTTGTTGTGGTTTATGGTCCAGCCTATGATGATCTTAGGCAAGAGTTTTTAGATGAATTAGAGGTTGGGATGGGGTCCTGGAAAGGCCCAATCATGGTTGGTGGGGATTTTAACCTTGTGAGGTTTGCTTCTGATAAAAGTAATGGTATATATAGCCATAGGTGGGCAGATGGGTTCAATGACTGGATTAGTAAATGGGGCCTGATGGAGCTCAATCCCAGTAATAAAAGATTCACTTGGACTAACAATCAGGATAATCCCATTTTGGCTAAAATTGACAGGATTTTTGTCTCAGGGTGTCACACCCATTTTTAAGGACAAAATAGGATGCATAAAAGACTCATGTGCGCCCCAGGACATGATCACACACACAAGTAAACAAATTACATAGTATCATCACAGTCCTTGTTACATAGCGAATAAATATTTATCACATAGTCTTGAGCAATAAATAATAGTAACTAGTAGTAGATCTTCAGCGGAAACTCCAAACACAGGGACACGGTTGACTGGTTGACACCAAGACTAGTGCTCATTACGATAATCTTTCTCATAATCTTCATCTGTTATGGTGGAAATAGCAAGGGTGAGTCCATGTCTAACTCAACAAGTATAACACAGGTTTATGAGGCACAAAAAGGCTGGACACTGTTTAACTGCGTTTAGCTTTTAATCATCATATATTTAGCCATTAGGTAGCATCAAGATAATCCACTATCCGTTAATGAACCAATGATCAATTGTAATAAGGATAATGAATAGCATTAACATGAGTATAACAATAACAACAGAAATTAAGCATGATATAACAATTATGATAAACTATTCTATAAGAATCCCCAAGGCCGCTCGTATCCGTGAGCATGGCTAATATACCAGTTTTTGACTCTGCGTAGAGGTGTACACTTTCATTATGAGCCATAACTTCCAAATGCATGGGTTCGTGACTCCCCAAAACACCGAAAATCATATAAAGCCACTTAAAGGTTTGTCTAACAAATTAGGGCCATTAGATTCACTCGGCAGGCAGATGTAGAGCCCCCCTTCCTAGTGGCACACAACTCGCAGCCTATACACACAAAGGACAGGGGCTCGCCCTACACCCAACGTGGCAAACCATTCTTATGCCATTTAAGGTAACCACTAACAAGCTAGAAAAGGTCCTTTAAACAACTAGAGCCAGAGCCATATAGCCCTCATAGCTGTACTGTAAATCCCGGTTATCACTTATAGGTAAGTCCTTATGGAGAGTAACTAGAGCGACAACAATCAACACAACACAACGCTCTAGTCCCCTTTGTCAACAGTAATAAAATCATCTTAATGGTTGGTTGCTGAATCCATTAATCAAATTACACGATCATTGTTTATAATTAAACACTAGCAACAACTACCCAAATGCATAGCCCATAGATAACAAGGAATCAAGATACCAATCACTAAGTTATAATCTCTAAGGTTGTCAAGGAAAGCACATGCATATGTATGATAATTTCAGTGAATAGGTAACAAGGATAGTCCCATGTTATACTTACCTTGATCAAAGTGATACTCCGGATGACTCTCCTGATCTGGTTCAAAGTAATACTCCTGATCGTCTAGAAACTGCTCACCGTCTAAACTCGATCACCAATCAACAACATACATGCATTCGAGCAAACATACACGAAGCAAACAAAGAGATATAATTAGAACAGTACATCAACAGTAACAAAACAGTATAAAAGTTTATAAAACTCTTTTACATGTTCCTATAGATTTCCTATAGATAAATAATTATTCAAATATAACCTCGAAAATTAATTTTTCCAAACCTACTGTACAACTATACTAACATGTAGAGCTCGCAAATACAAACCTAACGCAACTTGAACGGATCAAATCGGAGTTAAAACGAAGATTTTATGACCAAAACAAGTTTAGTGGCAAAACTGTAAATAACAGAAAACGTATTTTTGATTTACCGGAAAGAATTACGCTTTCAAAACAAAGAAACGGATTTCTGATAATGCGCCATGGACCGCGGGTTCTATTAAGAAAAAGGGCAGGGACTCTTTAACAATTTTACCCGCAAAGGGGTAAGTTCTAATCTTGACCCTAGATCTAAGAATGGACGGCTGATATTGATTCCAGAAGAAAGAGAGAGGGAGCGCAGCCTCCATCACTGTCTCCGGCCAGTGGCCGCCATGGCCGGCCGCCGTGGTTCGGCGGAAAGCTCCGGTTCTCCCTATTCCGACCACCATCCACCCCAAATCCAACTCCAATCGGAAGAGGAGGTTGTTGGGCATTCTTAACGTCACTACCAAAAGTAGACTTAGTTTTCTAATTCTGATAACGGCGCCAAAAATGCCAAACCTATCCCTCATGCCACTTAAGCCAAGTTGTCATCCCCAGCATGACATGAGAGACGCGGTAATGAAATATGCATTTGCTCATCAAGATAAATAATAAAAGGGATCTGCAAGCGCACAGATTAATACCGATGTAGCATTTTAACCGGGAAGTATTCCAGGTATCGTTATTTATATTTTTACCACTGGGAAGGGATTTCTAAGTATCATGGTTGATAATGGAATGAGAATATGGAACTGAGTACACATCATTGCATGTATAACCGAGAGTATTTATCAATCTCTTTATACAGGTATAAATGTCACATTAAGTAAAGGTAAAGTGATAATGGTGACAAAGATAATTAATCTGATCAGCTAGCCACATATAATAATGATAAGGACCTCAACAGATATTCTAGCAAGTCATTAGCATGGAATTAGGATGAACTACAAAGATATTCCCTAAGTTATTATTAACTATAAAGTCTAGCATATCATAGTTAGTGTAATTATACTTGGCAATCATGGTGAGAAAAGACTATATCCATGCATAGTGAATATTAGCAAAGAAGATGAAGAACATAGCAATCACTCCCCTGTAATAGTGTTGCTGTGCCTGCCCTATACACGAGAGGGGGACTATATAAGAATCAACGAAGCTGTCACTATCGCGAACTACCCCACAATCCGGCATATAGGGTGCAATCGCAGATAAATACGGTATAGACACCACGTCTACACAATAATTATCATTCACCCACTGTACACATGGATAAACGCTATACGATCCTAGGCATGTATATAATTCCAATCTAACTAAGCCAAGCATATAACTATGATAAACTAAGAACAATATAATTGCAAATATAATTAAGTAGAGCAAAGTCATAACCAATATATTGAAATAGAACAAAGTCATATTCATAATATTGAAGAACAATGATGAACAATTGAAGAACAATAGAGGAATTACCAAGAATCCTCTTGACAGATTCGGGAACCAATCGAAGATTGACTCCTTCTAGTTCTAATCCTATGTAGCTATGCTAACTAGAGATCTAGTTGATGTGGTGGCTCTAGGGCTTGATCAGAGGCTCTCCTCCTGAATTAGGGTTTGAAGTATGAGACGAGGGCATCTCCTCCAGGGGCAGGGGCCTTGCTTATATAGCCCTTTCGGATGAATCTGGGCCGTCGGATCAAATCGACATTGAACGGACGGTTTTCCTTGATCCTCTAGGTCGGTGGAGCATAATCCTCGAGGCGGAGCCTGATTGGCTCCGGGGCCAGGGCGGGCGCCCTAAGGACTAGGGCGGGCGCCCTGTCCCCGGCTCTGTTACGCCTCCCGTTCGTTCTCGTGGCTTCTGGACTCTTCTAGATGTAAGATAATTACGTGTTCGGTTAATATCCCGTCATTAATCCGACATGTGGGCCTTTCTTCCGTATTTCCTGATAACCCCCTGCAGAAATAGATAAACAGCAAAACTCGTGGAATTCTGTCAGATAAAACCCTAAGTCTAGGTGTTGGTTTCATTTGGATCCTTTTCTCTATTTATTTGATAGTTATAATTGATACTTAAGGACCGTCAACAAACTCCCCCAAGCTTACCTCTTGCTCGTCCCTGAGCAAGGAGAGACTCAGTAGTTGCTGAAATGCCTTTGAATTTTGACGGTACACATGCTTTCAAATAGAGTCTCATCTCTGAGTTAAAGTAAACTGTCAAGACTTAAAACTTACTCATTATACCTTTCACCATGGGGCTTGCAACCGTCACCTTTGTCTTGAGCGGTTAAAAGATAGAACAGTCTAGTCAAGCGCCATGTCTCTTATTCTTGATTAGCTATAGCTCTTGGAGTTTTTTGCAGATTTTCAAATAAAACTCAGAGATTCCTTGTATGACTCTCTCAGGTCTCTCTTTTGTGGTATTTCTGGATCCTTACCAAGGCAGTAATGGTGTCTGCCTTCTCTCAAAGCAAAGTACGTAGTATTTGTGGTATAAGGCAGAGTGACATTGCCTTCTCTCTCATCCTATTCTAATAAGGCTTTTGATATCTGGAGCTCATCGGTGGGAGATAAAGTATATATACTTACAAGACATTTATTGCATAGTCAAACCATGGATCCAGAGAAACAAGCCAATAAGTCAAATCAAGATGTGCATGTGTGGCGAATAAATGGTGTATGGTGGCAGTGATGATAACAATGATGAAAGTCTAATTCTACTTTTGCTCTTTTTGAGGGGATACGTACCTTTCTTGCTTTTAAAGCTCTTGAGGAGAATGAGGTGCTCTATATTTTCTTTTTTTTCTCTCAGGTGGGTATCTTGTACCCCTAATTCTACTGTCGGGCACTTGTCCATTTTTACCTCTCTTCTCACACTTTTTTCTTTTTTTTCATCGAGGTTCCGAGCACTTGCTCCTTTTTATTTCCTCGTATCTTTTTCTTTTCGAGGTTCCGGGCACTTGCCCCTTTTTATTTCCTCGTATAGAGCACTCATCTCCTTAGAACAATATAGCAAGTGGTAGTAACCAAAATAGCTTGAACATTTATTTCACAGGGGATAACAAGAATGGGAAAATATTTTTGGCTATTCTCTCCCGGATTAGGAGTAGAATAATTTTATGTGGATCTGGAGATGAGAATGAGTGGATATATGTGGATGCGTACTTCCGGAGTAGAAGCAGCATGTATGAGTGATCGTACAAGTGAATCTTGATTTTAACCGCATGACAAGCTCCTAAGGGTCTACACAGCTTGACTACACTCAATGCTCATAAGCAGTAAAAAGTAAAGGTATGGCTTAAAGTCTAGCAAGCATGTAAGTATGGTTGTGGTAGGAACTTAAACTCTCATCATACAGGAACTCATCATGTAGCATTTTAAGATTTTCAAAGATAAAATTCTCCAGAATTATAGCATCTCTAGGAATAGATAAACAGCAGCTCAACCTTCCCATATCATATCCGTTAACAACTTAGACTTTAGATCAAGTTATCTTCCCACAAATTCAGGTTTAGAGCAAGCTTTAAATGATAACAGTTATGTAAACTTAGAGAGAGAGGACTTCAAATTTGAAAGTTAGGCAAAGCAACTATTCATCATATCCATGCTAGAGTTTTATTATTATCTAGATTCAGTTTAGCATAGCCACTTTATTTATTTATTAAAACACACTAAGCAAAAGATATAGGTATATATATAAGCACAAAATCTTTATTTGGTTTTTTTTCATAGTTATGTATATTTTTATTTTTATAGGGTAGAAGTATATATAAATATAAAGATAAAGATAGAAATACTTAGCAAGATAATGGGGGTGCTCTCCCCCAAGCTGGATCTTGACATAATCTCTTCTGATGTAGCTAGCAGATGGCGGAGGTGTATTTGAAAGTCGGCAGCACCCTGACAGCGATTAGAATGTCCTCTGTCTGCTAGTCTCCTTGAATTCTGTGAAGCTCAAATAGACAACAAAGCTTTGTGGAACTGATTAAGTGTTAGCATAAATATCTAGCCTTTATCATGCTGAGCCTCCTTGATTTTTTTATGTTGTTTTTTTTCTTTTATAAAGCAGAAGAAAATATTAATGTATTTATTATATATATATATATTTTTTATGCCACCACAGTGAATGTACTTATGGGTTTTATGCCACTCGCATACTCACATGGGGCTTTAGGGTTTTTAACATTTTTATTTTCTTTTTAAGATAGTATGAATATGATTAACTAAGCAAACTATTTAAGATAAAGTAAATAATTAAAAGGAAAGGATAACTACCAAGTTACCTCTTGGCAAGGCGTTCAGTGTTTTTAAGTCCTCCGAACGGGACTCTTATTCGTTCAGTCGTCCTGGGACTTGGTGGATGGTGTAGTCGGTGGTTCCGGCGGCGCCTCCTCTTCATGTACAACTGTCTTTTTTTTCCATACCTGTCTCGGTGCTTTGGTCTCCTCAGGACAGTGTTGGTTGAGTGGTATGTCTTCAGATCTTACCACTTCTCCTTCATAATCTGCCCATCCGTCCTTGATGACCTGTTGCTTCTGATTGTGGTTACGCCGCCTTCTTCTTGTCCTGACCTGCTTGGATTCTTCAAATACATAGTTAGGGTCAGTAAAGTAAAGACGTACCTTCTCAGAGGGGAAGTGCATGTGGACTTCTCCAGTTCCAATGTAAATGATTTCTTTGACAGTACTAAGGAATGGTCTTCCAAGGATGATGGGTGGATTGTATTCATCTTCTCCCATGTCAATAACCTGAAAGTCTGTATGGACAAAGTGATCGTCTATCTTAACAGGGACGTCAGTTACTGTACCTTCGACCTGTCGGAATGTCTGATCTGCCATCTGGAGCTGAATATATGTTGGGTTTAAGGGCATGGTTCCGAACAGAAGTTCATAGGTGACCTTGGCCATTATGTTGACGCCCGACCCAGTGTCGCAAAGTGTCTTGTAGAAGTGGAACCCATTAATGGAGCAATAAATGCTTGGCATACCTGGGTCGTCCTTCTTAGGCAAGAACGGTGACTTAAGTTGGCGATCTTGACCTTTGTGCACGACAGTGACCATCTTAGCTGTCTCGGTCCATACTTGCTTCTTGCTCTTGTTCCTCCTATTGGTCCTCTTCCTTGGTTCATATTGGGGTTGCTCTGGGATTTGTGCGGTCTTGTTCTTGAAGGAAAACGTTTCCTTCCTCCCCTTGATGTAGAAACTGATCTTGGCAGCACTAGCATAGATGACAGCTCCCGCGGTGTTCAGGATTGGTCTCCCTAGGATGACGGGAGCCCTCTCATCAGAACCGGTCTCTATCACTACGAAGTCTGTTGGAGCGTACGAGGAACCCACTCGGACACAGATGTTCTTCAATATTCCTCTCGGGAAACTCAGTGTCCTATCTGCAAGCTGCAAACACATGGTTGTTTCTAATAATGGTTGTAAAAAGAGTTTTTCATAGAGTACCCTGGGCATGATGTTGACGCTGGAGCCAAAGTCACAGAGTGCTTCTGGGAAGTCTCGCATGCCGATGGAGATCGGGATGACGGGGCGTCCTGGATCGCCTCTCTTGACCGGCAGACGGTCAGTACTTACTTCCACGATAGGGTTACTCCAGTAATCTCCTGCATCAAACATGTCTACAAGATTTGCAGATTCTAGTCCTTCCGGTTGTGATGGTATACCGGGGTTAGTAGCAGGAACAGCAGCAGCTATTTGATTCAACTGAGATTCAATCATTTTATTAAAGCTAATCTGGTTCTTGATGGCAGTAGAGAAATTATCCATTCTATTATTTATATTTTCTAGTATTTTATCATTAGATGCCAATTTCTTAGACAGGTTATCCATTAGCTTTCCTTGGTTGGATAGTAACTCTCTCAAAGGTGGATAATTATTATTATTATTGAAAGAATTGTTACCTTGGTAATTACCTGAGTAGTTAGGCCTCTGTTGATTCCAACCTTGATTCTGCTGAGGACGGTTGTAGTAGTTGTTGTTGTTATTGTTGATGTAGTTCACGTCCTCCAGCAACTCAGGACAGTGATTGCCCGAGTGTCCAGTACCTCCACACTCCTCACAAGTCATGTGGGAGTCGTAGACGTGCATGACTTCTTTCTTTTCTCCAGCTCGATCATCGAGCTTCTTCATGAGTAGGTCTAGCTTGGCAGACAGCATGTCTACCTCCTTGAGCTGGTGCATACCTCCACCTCTCTTGCGTGTCTGAGTTCTTTCTTCATTCCAACCTTGGTTGGATGCCATCTTCTCCACAAGAGCTGTGGCTTGAGGTATGGTGAGTGATAGGAATGCTCCTCCAGCTGCAGCATCTATGGTTTCACGGGCACTGTTAATGAGCCCATGATAAAATGTCTGCATCAGTAGCCAGCTTTCCATTTCATAATGGGGACATTCTAGGATGTAGTCTTGGAAGCGCTCCCATGCTTCTGGAACGGATTCATCATGTTGTTGCTGAAAACTTGTAATCTTCCCACGGAGAGCATTGGTCTTGCCCATGGGAAAGAATTTGGCCAGAAAGTTCGTGGAGCAGAGTGCCCACGTAGTGTTCTTCTCCTTTGTAGCATAGAACCACTGCTTCGCTCTCCCCAACAGTGAGAATGGGAAAAGGCGAAGTAGTATGGCGTCTCTGGGGACTTCAGCCATGGTGAAAGTGCTGCAGATCTCCAGGAAGTGTTGAAGATGAGCACTAGCATCTTCGTGTGGCTTCCCACAGAACTGGTTAGCTTGCACCATGTTGATGAGCCCAGGCTTGAACTCGAAGTTGCGGTCGATCTCCCCAGCAGGTCCAGTGCGGATGTTGTCCGTAGTGGGAGCTGAGAACTCGCGGATCGACTTGTTCGCCATGGCTTCGAATTCAGTCGACAAATTCCGGATGAAACTTCGGCGGTCTTCGGATTTGGATGAAGCTTTGTGCTGAAGTGTTGACGATGTCTTCTTGAGCTTGGCTCTTGTTCTTCTGAATAAGGCTTCGGGATCGTCAACAAAGTTGTCTGGAAGATGTCTTCTATTCATGCATCACCCTGCAATAAATAATCAAAATGGAAAATACAGGGGTAAAACTGTATAAGAGAATTGATAAGCTCGATCAGATTAGTGATGCAAATGATGACTCAAAGTTCCGTATTCATTCCTACTTAGTAATCAACCTTCCCCGGCAGCGGCGCCAAAAATGCTTGTTGGGCATTCTTAACGTCATTACCAAAAGTAGACTTAGTTTTCTAATTCTGATAACGGCGCCAAAAATGCCAAACCTATCCCTCATGCCACTTAAGCCAAGTTGTCATCCCCAGCATGACATGAGAGACGCGGTATTGAAATATGCATTTGCTCATCAAGATAAATAATAAAAGGGATCTGTAAGCGCACAGATTAATACCGATGTAGCATTTTAACCGGAAAGTATTCCAGGTATCGTTATTTATATTTTTACCACTGGGAAGGGATTTCTAAGTATCATGGTTGATAATGGAATGAGAATATGGAACTGAGTACACATCATTGCATGTATAACCGAGAGTATTTATCAATCTCTTTATACAGGTATAAATGTCACATTAAGTAAAGGTAAAGTGATAATGGTGACAAAGATAATTAATCTGATCAGCTAGCCACATATAATAATGATAAGCACCTCAACAGATATTCTAGCAAGTCATTAGCATAGAATTAGGATAAACTACAAAGATATTCCCTAAGTTATTATTAACTATAAAGTCTAGCATATCATAGTTAGTGCAATTATACTTGGCAATCATGGTGAGAAAAGACTATATCCATGCATAGTCAATATTAGCAAGGAAGATGAAGAACATAGCAATCACTCCCCTGTAATAGTGTTGCTCTGCCTGCCCTATACACGAGAGGGGGACTATATAAGAATCAACGAAGCTGTCACTATCGCGAACTACCCCACAATCCGGCATATAGGGTGCAATCGCAGATAAATACGGTATAGACACCACGACACAATAATTATCATTCACCCACTGTACACATGGATAAACGCTATACGATCCTAGGTATGTATATAATTCCAATCTAACTAAGCCAAGCATATAACTATGATAAACTAAGAACAATATAATTGCAAATATAATCAAGTAGAGCAAAGTCATAACCAATATATTGAAATAGAACAAAGTCATATTCATAATATTGAAGAACAATGATGAACAATTGAAGAACAATAGAAGAATTACCAAGAATCCTCTTGACAGATCCGGGAACCAATCGAAGATTGACTCCTTCTAGTTCTAATCCTATGTAGCTATGCTAACTAGAGATCTAGTTGATGTGGTGGCTCTAGGGCTTGATCAGAGGCTCTCCTCCTGAATTAGGGTTTGAAGTATGAGACGAGGGCCTCTCCTCCAGGGGCAGGGGCCTTGCTTATATAGCCCTTTCGGATGAATCTGGGCCGTCGGATCAAACCGACATTGAACGGACGGTTTTCCTTGATCCTCTAGGTCGGTGGAGCATAATCCTCGAGGCGGAGCCTGATTGGCTCCGGGGCCAGGGCGGGCGCCCTAAGGACTAGGGCGGGCGCCCTGTCCCCGGCTCTGTTACGCCTCCCGTTCGTTCTCGTGGCTTCTGGACTCTTCTAGATGTAAGATAATTACGTGTTCGGTTAATATCCCGTCATTAATCCGATATGTGGGCCTTTCTTCCGTATTTCCTGATAACCCCCTGCAGAAATAGATAAACAGCAAAACTCGTGGAATTCTGTCAGATAAAATCCTAAGTCTAGGTGTTGGTTTCATTTGGATCCTTTTCTCTATTTATTTGATAGTTATAATTGATACTTAAGGACCGTCAACAGAGGTCTCCGCGAATCCATCTACACCATCTCGAGAAGCTACGACGACCCAAGGAGAGAACGCAGCTCGGGGATGAACGGCGGCGCCATTACCGGCCGCGGTAAGCTCCGATTCCACGATACAAAGCCCAAAAACTCAAAAGAAGAGCATGGGGAGGGAGAGAAGGAGATGGCGAACTCACCCTAGCGAAGAAAAAGGGCTCAAACCAACCCGCAAGCTCCGACGACAAGCAACCGAACCTTCCTAGGGTTCCGACCTCCTATACCCGAATTCACGTGACTAAGCTCGGTTTTTAGATGGAAAAAGGGGTAAGGGGGGTCGCGGCTTCACTTTTATAGCCCTACCACGGCGCGTTTGGGTAGGAAATCCCGGTATAGGCGGTGGAGATTCGGTGGTTGCGAGCTCGAGTCCGGCTCGGTTACGACGCAAGGAGGAAGGAGCGTCTAACATGCGGCCCCCACCCGTCAGCGACCGAAGGAGAGAAGGCGCACGCGGCTGCGGTACCTAGGCCGGCCCAAGAGCGCGCGGGGAAGAGCGGGGAAGCAGGCTCGGCCCGACGGCCCAAGAGCGAGGGAGGGAAGGAGCAGGCCGGCTCGGGCTGTACAGGTAAGGTTTTCTTCTTTCTTCTTTTCCATTTTCTTTTCTAATTTTTCAAACACATTTTCAAATCAAATTTCCAATGGAATTTATAAACCTTTACAAGTTAGTCAAAATCACACACCAAGATAAAATAGATGCACCAGCATGAATGCAACATCACATATTTCATCTAAAATTTTAAATCTTAATTCCCCATTAATTATTATCTAAATTATTTAAAATCATACTAAATCTCTTTTAACTTTAATTTTTCTTCTAATTCTCAATTTTAAAATTTTTGGGTGTTACACAGGGTCTTGGGATGCTGCCTTTCCTTTGGCAAGTGATAAGGCATTAGAAAGAATTCCAAGTGATCATAATCCTCTTGTAGTAAATTCTAGGGTAAACTCGTTTTTTGGGAAAAAGAGGTTTAGATTTGAAAAATGGTGGTTACAAAAAGATTCTTTTAAGAGTTTTGTAGAAAAGGCTTCGAGGACTCCTTGCTCTTTTTCTAATAGCATAGATAGGTGGCAGTTCAGAGTTAGAACTCTGAGGAGAATGATCAGGGGTTGGGCGGCAAATGAGGTGGCAGCCCAAAATAAGTCTAAAGTAGAGCTGTCTAAAGAGTTTACTACACTGGAAGGTCTAGCAGAGGTCAGGGGTCTTTCAGATAGTGAGAGAAGAGAGCTAGGAATCATTGAGGACATTAGAGCAGATCTGGGCTTTAGAGGAAATTAAAATTCGCCAGCGTTCCAGAGATAGGAACATTCTTGAAGGGGATAAGAATACAACCTACTTCTAGGCTGTAGCTAACTAGAGGAGTAGAAAAAAAAAGATTGAGTGTCTGAACCAGGTTTAGTTTATGATCAGAAAGGTTTGATGAAGGTAGCTTTAGACTTTTATAAGAACCTTTTGCTAAAGACCCAGAACCTACGATAGGATTAGATCAGGACTTTTGGGAAGAGGAGGATAAGGTTTCCAGTAGTGAAAATAAACTTCTTACAGCCCCGTTTTCAGAAAGTGAAATTAAGGAAGCAGTTTTTAGCTGCTACCCTGAAGGAGCCCCAGGCCCTGATGGCCTACCTTTCCTCTTCTACCAAAAATTCTGGACCTCATTAAGTCTGATCTAGTGGATCTTTTTAATGATTTTCATAAGGGGGCCTTAGATTTAAAGAGACTAAACTTTGCCTTGGTCACTCTTATTCCTAAAGTGGGAGAAGCGACTAATATGAAACAGTTTCGTCCTATAAGTCTTCTAAATTGTAGTTTTAAATTTTTTTCTAAACTTTTAACACTTAGAATGCAGGGGTCAAGGTCTTATTTCTAAACTTTTTTCTAAACTTTGCCTTGGTCACTCTTATTCCTAAAATTTTTTCTAAATTTTTTCTAAATTTTGACACCCATGAATGCAGGGTGATCATCGTTCCACGTTACAAGTCTAGTGTGTCATGCCTCGTTAATGAGACAAGGGTCAAGGTATGCGTTCCTCACTGCCAACTTGGCCGCATCCATCCACTCTTTCCTACAACAAACTATGACAAATGTGTGGTTAAAAGGATAGCACATGCACACATAACCAAATTTGAGGATGAATTTAAGGAAACACTACTTACATGCACTGCACAGAAATCTGACTCATTTCGAGTCTTCTAGAGGAATAATTGTTGCATGTCCTCAAAGCATATGCTCAAGTTCAAAAACTCAACATCGGTATTGTATATGTCGTTAGCTGGGCAATACACCAGCATTGCCTCTAGGTCGAGTTTGGCCGGCCGCACGCAAGTACCACTTTTGATAGACCCTCATGTGTGCCAATCTTTTGGATTCTAGGGCAAAAATAAGTAGGAATTCCTTGTCTAATACATATTCAAGGAGGCAATCGGGATAGTCTTGACTCATCAAATCTTTAATGAACTAAACGCCCACCACGACTTTGCTCATATGGGAGTGGCCAAAGCTAGTTGCAGATACTTCCTTGGACTTGATGGCCATGGCCTTTGATGTAGATGCTTCCTCCTTGCCCTTGGTTGCAGAAGCTTCATTGGTGTTCATTTTGCCAAGCGACTAAAATATCGCCAATACACCAGCATCCGGCGGGTTGGTATCATTCTCAAATGCTCTCACGTACTGACACCCTTGTGATGATCACTAACATCTCTTCTTCAGAGTTGTCTACTGGCAATGAGTGTTGCTGTGCTACTGTCTCCTCCAGGATCGATGGCATCTGTTGAAAAAAGTCAGTGACAATGGCGCACATGCTTCGCCTGTGGAGCCTATTTGTGCTTGTTCCTCAACTTAAGTCAATTCCAGCTGAGAAGTAGAAGGTAGCGTCGATAGGCTGGTTGATAGCACAATGTCTCATTGTTATCAAGCAAAAAAATACCATACAAGGTTGCCCAAGACCATCTCACCTTCGTGTGCTAAATCGGCCGGCAAGGGGACCTCATCTTTGGCTATGGAGGCATCAGGACTCTGCTTTCTTAACTAAAAGCAAGGGTGGTAGGTGGAATCAATGTTGTGATAGTTAGGTGGATCCGAAGGCCAAAAAGAACTAATACTACCACGCCAGAACGAAAACCGGTAGTGACATCACTACCGGAAACAGTATCTTTGCCGAGTGTCGTATGCTTTGTCAAGTGTCAAATATCGGGCACTCGGCGAAGAGGCAAAGAGGCTCTTTGCCGAGCGCCGCTCTCGGCAAAGTGAGACACTCGGCAAAGATCGCTTTGCCGAGTGCCGGGCACTCGACAAAGAAATGCACTTGGCAAAGAAAGTCTTTGCCGAGAGCCCAGCTCCCGGCAAAGATTTACACTCGGCAAAGATGACCTCACAAATGGTGAGCACCCAACGGTGACCCTTTGCCGAGTGCATGCTGTTAGGCACTCGACAAAGTTTTTTTTAATTACTTTGCCGAGTGCCACGAATCTAACACTCGGCAAAGAATTTATTTGCCGAGTGTCAGAATCTTGACACTCGGCAAATAATTTTAATTTTTTTCTTTTTGCACCTAAATTTTTTTGCAGCCCTACTACACTATTAGGAGCTAGATTTTAAAATTTGGTACATTTTTTATGTTTTTTGCTGCATTTAGTTAATTTGTATCATTTACTTGAATTTTTTCGTAAAAAGCAAATTTGAATTGCAGATGCATGGAATAATGGAATTTAGCCATTCAAAAAATGATATTCATGCTTTTGAGTGTATTATGAGGCGCTATCTAGGAACGCACCCGAAATTTCAAACATCGTGTTCACGAAATATGGCCACCGACTTGCGGATGATTTGTTTTTAAATTCTATTAAATACAAATGAAATCCGAAAATCACAAAAATTGCCAAGATGTCATGATATCGCATGTGGAGGCTATGATAAAAAATTAAGAGTGTTTCGAAAATGTTGTGACGTACGTTGCTTAAAACCAAGACATCTCCACATGTGTTATCACAATATCACATATGGTATCAAACGGTCGTGACCAGACGCGCCGCACGTCCAATCAAAAACCTGAAACACGCGCAGACGCTGAACACTGACCGGACGCGTCCGGTCAAACAGAGACCGCGTCCAGTCCAGTGTCCGGTCACCCCTGTGACCTTCGTTCGCCTCCGTTTGATTCGCCCTTTCACATATGAGCTAGACTAAGTATGTGTGTCACTTTAGCACATGTTATAGCTCGTGAAACGACATGTGACAACACCTTCAAATATCAATATTGGCGTGGAGGACCTCAAACCCTCTCTACCACTCAAACTCCAATGTCATCACAAATGTGCTAACACCACCAAGTAATCACGTCATGTGTGAGTGTGTTAGCATTTTCACAATCATTTTTGAGGCGTTATTAGTTCTATCCAAATGCATATGATTATGAAATGCACATCTAGAGGCACTTAGGAGTTCAATAGCCGCGTCATTCCCCTCTTTATAGTACGGCTATCTATCCTATAATGTAACCACAACCACTAGGTGTTTTGGTTACTAAAATACAACCCTTAAGCATATACCTTTGCCTTGATCACGTAGGGTTGCATCCAAATCCAAGTGTGGCCATCATGATCACCATGTTCATCTTACCACCAACCTTGGAATGTACTAATCCTCATATGCTATATACAACTTAGGCATAGGATTAGTACTTAGGCATTGTCACTAATTACCAACACCAAACATAGAGCTTTCAATCTCTCCCTTGTTGGTAATTGGTGATAACCCTTTCACAAAGATATTATGATAAAATTTTAATTGAACCCATGTCACATTGTCCAAGTATATTACCATGTGTAAGAATTATGGACATGTGATCATGAATTCAAATTTATAGCAATGGCTCCCCCTACATGTATGCTATATGTTTGGATTTTGGAAGCATACATGCTTAGATAGGAAAATATAGGAGCATTGACTACCAATAGGTGCTAAGTGTTTTAGATTATAGACCTTTGAAACGTGATATCATCGGAGTAGCGATAAACACAATCTTAGCACCTTATGTAGTTAGATACCACTTGAAAAAGCACAAGCATAACTAGAAACCTCGTGAGATCAACATTATAGCAAGGCTCTAGTACCACTTTGAAAAACATGAAGTAAGAAAAATCTAACTACTTCCTATTCATGCTAGTATCTCAGTATACCATTCAAATTATACTAGCAAGTCACCACACAAGCAATGTATCCGAGAAAAAGAAATGCATAACCATGCATCATACATATGAAGTGCACATAGAAATGCAACATTCATGTTTAAGAGCTTGCTCCCCCTACTTGTGTGCTCAAAATTTTAGTTGATCCCCTTCTTTTATCAATTCTCCCCTTTTAGAATCTATCTTTGTGAACAACATTTTTCTCCCCCTTTGTGCTTCTCCCCCTTTGAGTTCTATCTTTGTGAACAACATTTTCTCCCCCTTTGGCACCAATGACCACAAGAGACCAATTTTAGATAGATTATCATGTTGAATTATGGGGTGAGGATCAAGTTTGCGATTCAACCTAGATTGCTTGCATAAGTGAAATGCTTCGATTTGATCCAAAGGCAAGATTCTTCACACCTCACTAGAAGGGTTATCATACACCATGTTGAAGAAAATACTTAAACAAGTTATCTAGATTAAACACTTAGGACCACAAGCTACATAAACAAGTTATATGCTACCAATAGATCATACAAGTCATGGAAATAATAGTGGCACCATATAAACTTCAAATTCATTTGATTTTCATGAATAAGCCTAGAACATAAGAAATCATGACTAGATGCACTAAACATGTCCTTAGTGTGGAATGTATGACATGTCAACCAATTTGTACCTAGGGGCTCGAAGGAAAGGCATGTCATATCATGGAGGTGCATCAACTCATGTTGGAGAAGTCAAGTATGTTCAACTCATTCTTTAGCTTGTGAAATCTCTTCTCATCAAGTGGCTTGGTGAATAGATCGGCTAATTGATCTTCGGTGCCCACATTCTCAATTGCAATGTCACCCTTTTGTTGATGATCTCTAATGAAGTGATGGCGAACATCAATATGCTTTGTTCCTTGATGTTGAACCGGATTGTTGGTTAGCTTCACGGCACTTTTATTGTCACATAGCAATGGCACATTCTTGAAATTGATTCCAAAATCCTTCAATGTTGCCTTTATCCACAAGATTTGTGCACGACAACTACCCGCGGCGATGTATTCGGCCTCGGCGGTAGATAGTGGAATACTATTTTGCTTCTTGGATGACCATGAGACAAGTGATCTTCCCAACAATTGACAAGTCCCGGAGGTGCTTTTTCTCTCAACTTTTTCACTGGCATAGTCGGAATCCGAATATCCAACTAGCTCAAAGCTTGCACCTTTGGGATACCACAATCCAACATCTTGTGTATGCTTTAAGTACCTCAATATTCTCTTTGTTGCCTTCAAATGACTTTCTCTTGGTGAGGCTTGAAATCTTGCACACATGAATACACTAAACATCACATCGGGCCTTGATGCCGTCACATAGAGTAGGCTACCAATCATTGCCACTCTTGTCACTATCCAAGCTTCCATTAGTGCTCATTGGAGTAGTGATCCCTTTTGCATCTTCCATACCAAACTTCTTTAGCATATCCTTTATGTATTTGTTTTGGCTCATAAATGTTCCTTCCTTCATTTGTTTGATTTAAAGTCTAAGAAAGAAATTAAGTTCACCAATCATTGACATTTCAAATTCCTTTGCCATCATTTTCCCAAACTCATCACAATAATCTTGATTGGTTGAACCGAATATGATATCATCAACATATATTTGCAACATAAACAAGTCTTTCCAATCTTCTTGGTGAAGAGAGTAGTATCCACTTTGCCCATGACAAATCCTTTGGATAGCAAGAAGTCCCTCAATCTTTCATACCATGCTCTAGGTGCTTGCTTCAATCCATACAAAGCCTTTCTTAACTTATATACATGGTTGGGTTTCTTGTCATCTTCAAAACCGGGAGGTTGCTCCACATACACCTCCTCTTGAATGTACCCATTGACAAATGCACTCGTCACATCCATTTGATATAGCTTGATATTGTGAGCACAAGCATAGGCAAGTAAGATCCTAATTGCTTCAAATCTTGCTACCGGGGCATAAGTTTCACCAAAGTCAAGACCCTCTATTTGTGTGTAACCTTGAGCCACTAGTCTTACTATGTTTCTTACTACTATTCCATCTTGATCTTGCTTGTTACGAAAGACCTATCTTATTCCAATGACATTGTGATCCTTAGGCCTTTCAACTAGTTCACATACTTCATTTCTCTTGAAGTTGTTGAGCTTTTCATGCATTGCATTTATCCAATCCGGATCTCTCAATGCATCTTCCTTTTCCCATGATCAAAGGAAGAGACGCCATCAAAGAATGGAGGCTTGCCATTAACATGATTGAACATCACTTGAGCCATCTTACACCGAGGTTGTTAAGCCTTGCAAACGGTGACCACGGCTCCGATACCATTTGAAAGGTCTTGATGGCTAGAGGGGAGGTGAATAGCCTTTTAAAAATTTTCTACAAAGACAAGCTAAACAAGTTTATCAATATAACAAATAGCAAGATGCGAGTTTTGCTTAGCCTACGGGGTATTTGCAAACCACCTAACCAATTCACAATTCTAGTATTTTTGCACTCAACCGCACAAGTCAACCCGAGAAGGAAACTACAACAACAACTAGCAAGCTACACAAAAGAGCTACTCTAGCAAAGCTAACTAGCTAGTAAAGGTAACTAAGAAAGTAATGCAGAGTTGAGTTAGGAGAGTTTCACCGAGGGGCAAAGTATTGAGCCAACCAATATGATCAACAATGAATACCAAGACAACCGAACACCGGGATCAATCAATCACAATATGAAAGTGATGACATAAGATTTATCCCGAGGTTCACGTGCTTGCCGACACGCTAGTCCCCGTTGTGTCCCTCTTCACCATGTGGTTCGGTGGCTAATCGGTCTCACACCGAGCCTCTCAAAAGGCGCCACAAGAACCTACCAAATGACAAAAGGTTGCAAATGACACGAGCAATTTACTAACATTGCCTTTGGCGCTTCGCCGAGGTAGGCACAAACCCCTCACAATCACAGGAGATGGCCAAGAAGAATCACGAACTCTTGCCAACGCCTCCAAGCTGCTCCAAGCCGTCTAGGTGGCGGCAACCACCAAAAGAAACAAGAATCCCGCAGCAAATCAACCATCAAGTACCAACTAGATGCAATCTCACAATGCAAATGCACTTGGATCACTCAATCTCACTTCGAATATGCAAAGAAGCAAGAGAGATGAGTGAGAGGGGAGTTGTTTAGCTCAAAGTGCTCACAAGTATGTCAAAGAATGCTAGAGAGAGAGCATTGAGCCAGCCAACGAGTATTTATAGACGTACCCCTTCGAATAGAGTCGTTAGTCACTTGAAACAGCTGAAGTCGCGTTGAACGGACGCGCTGGTCGAATTGACCGGACGCGCCGATCACACAACGGCTATTCTCGCGAAGCACCGACCGAACACGCTGGTCGCGCGGATCGGACGTGCGAAGTACGACCGGACGCGCTGGTCCCATAACGGACCGGACGCGCTGGTCAAGCCTAAGTCGCGCTCCAACGAAACAGCAACCAGACGCGCTGCAGAACTGACCGAACGCCACAGTGCCCGCGTCCGATTGGAGTCCAGTAAGCTCCCTCAGTGACCGGACGCGTCTCGCGTCCGATCAAAAACCTGAAACACGCGCAGACGTTGAACACTGACCGAATGCGTCCGGTCAAACAGAGACCGCGTCTGATCCAGCGTCCGATCACCTATGTGACCTCCGTTCGCCTCTGTTTGATTCGCTCCTGTTGTACCACGTCGGCCCGAAGCCAACGCCGGTGTGCAGCGTCGCCGGCCCGTGCACGGCCACGGCGGGCGGCTCGATGCGGAAGCCTTGCACGCTGTATTCCAGCGAGCTGTGGTGGTGGCTAGTGCTCTTCTGGTTGGCGCGCAATGGCGAGGTCCTGAGCTGGCGCGGCGCCCTTGGAGTCGTCTCTTCCCGGATTGACGGATACAGAGCCCTTGCCTCCGATGCCCGCTGTGTTTTGCCTGCTGGCCTCCTGGTCTCGGAGCCTGGCGTCGTACTCCTTGCAGGGTGGGTATTTGGGCAGGCTCGCCTGATCACACGCCAGCGGCTTGGTCCTCGCTGTCCAGAGCAGAGGCCACCGTGCCCCGTGCCGACGGCTCGATGGCGAGCAGCGTGTCCAGGAGCGCCAGGGCAGTGGGGGGAAAGTCCTTGAACGTCTCGGCGATCTTGCGCCGGTACGGCCGCTGCGGCTTGAAGAGCGTCACGTCGGGTAGCTTCGCCTTCGCCTAGTAGTCCTCTGACAGAGAGCTGCAGAGCTTGAAGATCTTGTGCAGCTGCTCGATCTCGGTCAGGCCGGGCATGATGGGCTTGCCCGCGAGCAGCTCGGCGAGGATGCAGCCGGTGCTCCTCAGGTCCACGACGACGCGGTACAAGGTGGGGCCGAGCAGAAGCTCCGGCGGGCGGTACCAGAGCGTGACGACGCGGTTGGTCATGGTCTGCGTCTTGCCGGGGTCGAAGAAGGTGGCGACTGGCGAGCCCGAAGTCGGCGATCCGGAGCACGCCGTTGTCGCCGATGAGGAGGTTGGAGCCCTTGATATCCCGGTGCAGGACTCCGCGCGCGTGGCAGTGGCGCAGGCCCTCGAGGATCTGGCGCATGAAGCACTTGACCTGCGGCTCCGTGAAGCGCTGCCCGGACAGCGCGGCGAGGCCGGCGAGATTGTGCTCCATGTACTCGAAGACGAGGTAGAGGCTGTGCGAGAAGCGCGAGGTGACGATGCCTTCCAGCTTGATCACGTTGTTGGGGTGGTCCAGCCGCCGGAGCATGTGGATCTCCCGCAGTCCCGCGCCATGAACCGCATGCTCTCCGGGTCCATGTCGACGAAGCGCAACCGCTTCAGCGCCACGATCTTGCCGCTCTGCAGGTCCCGCTTCTTGTACACGTTGCTGTACGTGCCCTGCCCGATCTTGTCCAGCCGCTCGAACGTGTCGGCACGGCAGGGCAGCCACCGTTGACGATCTCTTCGGCGACGGACGTCAGCCAGGAGGGCCATCCGGCGATGACGTGCTCGCCGGAGAACCCCTGCGGCACGCTGGAGATCACCTGCTGCGCCTGCGCGCCGCCGCCGCAGTCCGCGGCCGCGCTGTTGTTGTTCCCGCCGATGTCCACTGTGGCGCACCGGTGGTGCGTGGGCGCCCCGGCGGGGCTGTAGGAGTTGCTGAGGGACGTGATGACCACCACGGGAGGCGCGGTCTTCTCCACGGCCTCTTTGGCCGGAGCGGGCGCAACGATGCCGCCGTTGGCCTTGGCGTTGGACTCTGTGCGGGAGATGATGGCGTGCACGACGACAGCGTCCTCCTCCTTGGCGGTGAGCGTGATGAGCTGCTTGAGGGACTGGCTTGACGCCTTCTGCAGGTGCGCCACGGGGTGGCAGGTGGCGCCTCCACGATGCCCTCCTTGGAGCAGAGGCCGCCCATCGCCGACGGACGGCGGCTGCCGCGAGCGTTCCCGCCAAATTGATGCCGGCGAGCACGGAGGAACGAACGCGCTAGGTTGGACGGTGGGGTTCGACGCCGGCTCACGAGTCACGACGCGCTGGAAACAAGGATGTGGTAGCGCAAGCGGTCAGCACGGCGACTGTGGTGTGGGTGGACGGTGTGACCGTGGTGTGTACAACCACGTGTGACTGTGGTGTAGGTGGACGGTGTGGGTTTCGGTAATTTTTGGATTAATGAAAAACGTGCCAAAGCACGATCTCGGGAAAAAAAAAAGCATGGCGAGATGACGAGGGACTGAGGTAGAGCTGTGATTGGCGATGGACAAGGGACCGAGGGCGTCGAGGGCGAAGTCACAAAAAAAAAAAAAAAAAAAGGGCGTCGAGGGCGCGGGTCAAGGTGCGATCGCATAACTGGCGGCTCGTGGTGATCGCAGGGTTAATTTTTGCCGTGGAACTGCTCCTCCGTTTGTTAGGGTGATTGATTTTTTTCCTATGGAACTGCTCATCCGGTTGTAACGTGATTGATGATTTAAATTGCCTTGTTGTCCATGAATTTCCTTGCATGTTGCGCGGGGGAGCCGGAGGGGAAAAGAGCGCGAATGACGCACAGTTTGTTTCCTTCCTTTTGAAATCAAGGGAGCGAGGTTTGTCGCAAGGGATGGATGTAAGCGAGCGGTGCGGGATCGCAGCAGGTAGAACCATGGACTCACGTTAGAATGCCGCACCAAAACGGTGTCCATTCTTTACTCTTTTTAATTATGATGAATGATGATGATGATTATGAGATATGAGATGAGGTGAGATAAGATTCGATTCGATTCGTGCTAGGTCCCACGAGATAAGGCTAACATGCCAGTTCATATCCTTTGGGTATCATGCTAGCACATGTACAAAGTAGATTTGACGTAATTAACGATTGCCGTTGGCATGTATCTATACCTAATAATAAAGAGGTAAAATTTCAGACTCTTTTTTTTCGTCTATCCATTTGTTTGGTCTGAGCTCACTCTTGACATCTCTTCTTCTCTCATATAATAAATATATAATATATAACATATAATATTTATATTATATATTATATTATATTATCTATACTTATACACCCCATTTTTTCGTTCGGCCCTCCTCAAACTACTCGGCATCACTCTTTTTAGTTTGAAATTAAAAAACCTCCGAGAAATATACCGAAACCCTTACCATGATTGCCCCAAGCTGACCAAACTGTCCAGGTTGCACCTTTTGAGGCTGCGACCAGCACCTTTAAGAAGTCGTACGGGACTAAAACGAAACATACGGAATACTACGTGCTACAAAAACAACGGATCAAAGGAGCTGGGCTCACGGAGATTCACTGGGCCCAGTGGTCCAGCCCTCCCTAATGGACGTGATTTTTTGTTAGGTCTTGGCCGCGGCTGTGCGCGCGCTCTCCACACTCACCAGTTCCGCAGCGTGCTTCGCCGACCTCTTCTCACCTTCCTATTCCTAGGATACATCTATAAAATATAGAGTCCAAATTATTGGTGTCAGCCTATTGAGGAATGTTTTCAAAACTTAAAAATGCGGTAGTATACAAACTAAGTATCTAAATAAAATTCGGGTTACATCAGTGTGTTTCTTACGATGAATCCTTCAAAACAAGAACTTCAGATGGATATATTTAGATAAAAATTTTTATTAATGAATATTTATCTCATGAAGATAAAAGCATTCTTTTATTTTGAGGCAGAGACGATGTTCTAGGTTCCGAAAACAATGTTCCATCTTTACAAGAAAAATGTTGATCAACCATCGATAAATATAATTTTTAGCGTCAGATGTCTGACGATGATGCGGTGTTGTGGTGTAGTGGGAGCAATTTGCTTGCCCAACCTTACCTAATATATATATATATATATATAATATAATATAATAATAATAATAATAAGGTAAAATTTCAGGCTTTTTTCCGTCCAGCTCATTCTAATCTGTCCTAACCGTCCTACTACTTGCTTTCGACCCACTTGCGGCCCATTGGCTGAACTACCCAGTCACCAGTCTCGAAGCTCTTCCGGTTAAAAAAAATCCCAGCTCCCCGCTCCCGTCAACGCGCAGGGCCGGAGCTCACGCTAGCTCCGTCGGCTGGTGCTTGCCGTCCACGTCCACGTCCCTGCCCCCTCTCCTCCCCTCCCCCCGTTGCAGTGGCGCAGCCACATGATGGCCGCGCACGCGAGCCCATCTTCGTCAGCTTCACGGCGGTCGGCGGCCAGCGCTCGCCGTCCATGGCCCCACCCCCTCCACCCATCGCGCCCATCTGTCTCGGCCTCCCGGCGGCCGGCTGCCGGAGCTCGTCGTCCACGGCTCCACCAGTCCATTAGGTATAGATTAGTACCATGATGATCTATTAGTGGGATGTATATGTATAGACATATTAATCGATCTTTGATGGAAGTTTTCCACTGAGCACTCCTGGTCTCGCTGAGTATCTCGTTAGATACGTACTGGGAAGAGTCCCCTTGGCTTCCTGCTGCTATTACACAGTGAAGTCCGGCAGGCAGACGGTAAGACAGCGACAATTCTTTGCATCACCTAAACTTTTGTCATTGTTAAATGTGTTCAAAGTTTAAGCACTGATATTGTAGGAGTTCAGGTTCCACATAAAATTGTCCAACATCAACATCCACCTGAGAAGTCTGCTTGTTCTTGTTCTTAGGAAAAACAAGTCAACTCAGCACAAGTTAATTTTGATTTTGATGGCTCCAGTATCCACTTCATGTTGCCTTGAATGAGTTCTTATGGGGTGGATGGGCCCGGACGGTTGATGGTTATGTTAGGTTTAAAGATTTGTAGGTGCAGGGAGGCTGTCTGATGAAATGCCTGAGAGAACTACTATGCCAGACATTTACATTGTTGATTCACCGATATGCAAAGGATGAAAGAAAGGAGAGGAACATGAAAGATGCAAGATTGTTGTTTCATAAGTAGATACCAGGACATCTTCTCATGGTCAGTGATGATATCATGTTATACGTATAATGGTTATCCTGGAGAAGTTTTGAGGATTTTCTTTCCCTTAGTCGTTATAAAGGTAAGGCAACCTAGATAAGCTTGTTGTTTTTGTCCCGATGTCTGCATGATCCAACATAACATGGAGATAACTGTTATTTTGTTTGAGTCTATGTCGGTTCATGATGCGTTTTCATATAAGGAAATTGAACTTTTTATCTCGGATGTTTTTCGAGGGACACTACCCCAATAAATAATGATGTGTTTAAAGTTGTACTGTTTATGATTTTCTTGCAGAATATGTAAATACATGATTTATTATATTCATCATTTGATTTTACTTGTTAATACTAGGTACATGATTTCAATGAAAAACATCACATTTCTCATACTTTTAGTTGTACCCGTGGCAACGCATAGGCACATTTGCTAGTATGAAAGAAACATAAAAAGCACACCTATGCATAGCAACATCAACGAGCAACGCACATACGGAGTATATAGCAATAATAACCATAATGCGCATGTGAACGACCACACGACGTCTCCTTACAACTAAAAAGAATAAAAAAATGGATACTTTTTTTGTGCGACAAAATTTTCATCCATCTGCCTCCGCTTCGTCGGCCTGCCTCGCCCCTGCGATCCCCGCCTCCCGCTCGTGCGCAAGGTAAAAATGGAAAGCCAATCACCTCGCCCAATCCCGCCCGACCCACCAGCCAGCGCGCGATCCTCTCCCCCAATCCCGGGCGACGATGCCCTCGCCCAACGAAAGTCTCCCACGTCGGCCGGCGCCGTGCGCACACAGCGTGACCTCGCCCCCGCCCGCTCTCCGTCCCTCAGTGCCACCGCCCTCACAGCAGACTCTCCACGCATGGCGATTGACGGGCTCTCCCCCATCTCATGTGCCGAAGCGAGGGCATACGCAGCACCGCCACCTTGCACGGGCAAGGAGGAAGAGGAATTGTGCGCCACCACTGCGCCTACTCGGTCTCTCCCCTGCCCCTCACCTGACACCTCGATCTCTCCATCTCTTGCACATCAGTCGGCGCCCTTCCTCTCCTCCGTCGAGGATGACGCCCCGATCCGGCGAGGCCGGGCGGATCTGGCAGGGATGGGTGACTGGGTCACATCGTTCCCTCCGCGACGCCACCTCCCCACGCGTCGCCCCCTCAGCGCCGCTCTCTCCCGTTGTGCCACCCCATCCGCGCTGGCGCCGCTGCATCCGCAGGAGTGGCCGCCTCCACACCGTCCCTCTCCGCACTCAACCTCGCTCCCGCGTAGTTCTGTGCCCATGAGCCAAGTTGATCTTGGCTTCTCTTTCCAGGACAAGATGATGGCAAAGCTGCACGACAGGGGGAAGACGCCGGAGGCTGCCTCAAGAGCGGGCCACTCGACGCACACGTTCTTGCCTATCGTTGTAGCATTTTCGTACGGGGCTGATCTTTGATGCTGCTGTGCCCGCTGCAGGTGTGACTTGAAGGAGGTGAGCGATGCAAACACCTTCTTCTTCAATCGAGACCATCCTGGAGCACCACGGCGTGCATGGCTGCCTCTCTGAGATCACCGCCAACCCACTCGAGCATCGACGCCGACGGCCAGCTCATGATCTCGCCGTTCTGGGGCCACGCCGCACAGGTGCAACCTCTGCTCTGATTATGATTTAGGACTGACCATTTAATTGTGCATATGTGGCTCTTTAATTGTTTGTGACTACAGATGTCCATTGTCTAGGGGAAAAAAGAGCATCATAAAACAGAGCTGCATGTTTTCTTTTAATTCTTTCTGAAAGCACGTTGAACCAAGTTAAGGTACTACACTCATCTATTTTTCTTTACCACAAGTGCTTCCAAAGCTAGAAACTGAACTGCAGGTTTCCGAAGAAAACTATTATAGGAAATTAAGTATACAAGGTTTTGAGTATGATTTAAAAGCACATAGATTAGCCTGCACTCTGCAGATTAGTGGATTAGGTTTAAGATTGAGGTTTTGTGAAAATCATTGTTTATTTGACCCGTGTAGAAGAATAAAAACTGGTCTTAAGAGGAAAAAAAAAGTCTGTACTTTTCAAAAGTATATCCATGTAGTTGTTAGCACGAGTATGCTATATGTATCTGAAGTAAGTGTTTCATGTTATAGCACATCAGGATTTTTTTTAAAAAAAAAAGATTAGCACCATGCAAGAATGGACATGCAAAAACATAGCTTGGGGGATGGAGGCCTAGATGCTCATTGTAAGGCAGACTAGGAGCTGCATTTTCTAAAACATGCATGTGTACAGTCAATTTTTGCAATCGGAGGGGAACGAAAGACCAATAATTGCTAACTTATTTATGGCCAAATCAATGAGTTATGCATGTGCTTTGAATACAATCAAATTGGAAAAAGAAAGATTGTTAACTCTGCATTTGATAACAAAAAAAAAGGATCGTGTCCCTATAGGAAATGAAATTATATTCAACAGTTAGGCACCTACCTGATATTTTTTATGTGGCATTGACCTTTTGTCCCTTCTTTTTTCAGATAATTGAATAGCGAAGCCACTTGAATTGAAGCATTGCATTGGTTCTTCACTCTGCTAGATCGATATCAGTATATCATGTCGAGATACTAAAAGACCGGTATTTCTTTAGACTGCATTTCAATTAATCTCAACAATTACCAGCATGTTTTATTAAGCTTTTACATTGTCCTGGTTTGATTCTATTAGCCTAGAATTGGCATGAGAGAGTTGCAATTCATTTTGATTGCAGAAGTAGTTTTAGTCCTGTGATTTTATTTCATATTTGTAGGAACAGTTCTTGGTGTAGGTAAACGATAGTTTTTATCCAGTTCAATGACACTATGTTTTCTATGCTTCTCTTATTGTGTTAGAAAATTTTGGCCTCCCATTTCAATGCACGGGCAAGGACATAACGACCACAACACATGATATATTAAGCAGTTTCTGAAATATTTGTTGCATCAAGCCACTTAACAGACTGCGTCATAAACATCGTTGTAGTTCTGCAGATATTTGTCAGTGCTACAAATTTGGCCCCTATAGTCTGATAGCTCTATTGCAATTGAGGTGCATGCTTCTAATCTATGCTTACTATGCTCTGTGTATATACATACTTGCTAGATGCTTTGCATGGATGAAACACTTGCATATGAAGCTCGATCAAGTTTAGTTAGTGTTTTCATAATCTTATTAGTTTGAATCACTCAAGAGTGTGGCAGGATTGCTTTTTCTGACTTGGTACAGATGGCCATGGCCCTCGCGGCCCCGCCCCTCAATCGCCTATTTCTGGTTGTGGCAGAACAGAAGTTTGTCGTCCTTCATTTGGTTGAAGACTTAATTATATATTAGTTACCTAGACTATGAATTGACTTTTTTTGTGATTGGTGCATAACAAAGTCTCAACGGTCTAGAGTGTGTATTTTCTTCAGTCAACTATAATAAAAAGAGGGTGGCGGTCCAATCAGGATGAAGATTGAGCAAGCAAATATAGAAGGGTTTGTGTCACCGTAGGAGCAGGGCTACTTGCAATTCGTTGCATCTTCCATATTGCTCGGCACATCATTTTCACAAGAGGTGAATCTGCCAGGATGTTGCATATTGTCCGCTTTCAGGCAGCTCGAGAGTACAGAACACTAAAACAATACAATAGTATTATGAAGTATCACATGGATCTAAGATTCTGTGTAAGCATATTGGTGTATCACATGGGTTGCACTGTATGTCTGGAAAATGTGTGCTTTAACAAATATGCCAGTAAAAAATACAATACGAAAGAAATGGCTGCTGCGGTTGGTGTATCTGAGGATATGGAATATAATTTAGCACAGTGGGTGCAGATACGCAAGTCGCTTGCTCCTGCTTTTATTACGTGTTTCCTATATATTATTCTAATCGCTACCATGTTTGCAGTTTCTTTTACCATGGCTACATGTTGGAAAATATATGCTTTATATTTTCGACTAGCAGAAGAAGACGCTTATCATGATTGACTCTGGACCTATTGAGAAGTGGTGATTTAACTTGCAGTACATGGCCGCAGTGAATGTAAATATTCCTCGATGGAACGAGGATATCTTCAAATGGAAATTCATCCTAAAAAACATTGCAGATGACATAGATGGGTAACTATAACTCAAAGTCACTGTCACTTGCAATAATAATACCTATGATTTAACTATTTATGTATATTGCTGATGGTCAATCTTACCACAGACACTCAAGTGGATACTTTATTCTACAGTATATGTCTGCATGGAATAGACGTAATGTCACACATATTTATACGGTGAGTATATATAATATACTTTGTTTTAAGGTTTTGTGGGATATTTTTAAGACACGCAGTATTATCCACGTGACAGGCACTAATATTTACACATAAAGGATGGTATAGACATGCGGCAGAACTTATTCGTGAAATTATTAGCGCACAAAAGAAATAGATATCAGAGATTTCTTCTTGCTGATATAAAACATTATCTTAGTTGCATCATGAAAAGATCTATACAGTAGAGTTTGTATACTTATGACGCTGCGCTCTCCGTGACTATGTTAATTTTACGAACTTTATTTTTTAGATTAAATATCACTTTAATGTTGGTATTTATTTTCACAGTATTATTATCTTATCGTGCGATCCATATGTTTTTAATATAAAAGTTTAGCTGTCCCGTAACGATGCACGGACACGCTACCTAGCACACACATGAAACCGATGAACTCAAAAAGCTAGTGCTGCACGTAGACATCGATCTCGACGACGCCTCCACGGGCAAGGTCGTAGTCGTAGTTCCTGGTGAGCATGTACCCCCGCGCGAACCGGAACTTTCCGGTGCCGCCGATGATCACCGACTCACGCACCTTGGCGTCCATGTCGATGCGGCCGTTCGCCGTAACGGAGCTGCCGCGGTGCTCCCCGGCCTCAAGGACCTTGTGCATGGTCAGGTGCGACACGATGCCGCCCTCCGACACGCGCACGGCGAAACCCTGCGCGGTGCCGACGCGCGCGCTGTCCCCGCGGGGGCCTTCCGTCAGCGCGTTGTTGAGCACCACGACGTCGCCGAACTGCCGTGGCGATGTCAGGAGCAGTGACAGCGTGCTCCCAGCGGCGGCGCTGCTGTCGTTGTTGGCGCCGACGTCGTCGCTGGACGCCGTGGGTAAGAGGGACCGGCCGGACACGACCCGCATGGCGGTGGGGTGCGGCCCGGTGTAGTCGTCGTGCATGAAGAAGTGGAGGTGTGTGGTGGCGCTGCTGCCACCGGCCGTGTCGAGGCTGCGGAAATAGACAGCTGCGGCGAGGAGGAAGATGGCGCCGAGGAAGATGGAGTGGAGGGAAGCCATGAAAGTCGATGAGAGAACTTGCTTTGAGGCTATGTTTTGCTTGTTGGTCTGGGCTGTACACAGGATATGCGCTCTTATTATAGTACTTGCCGCATGTTGGAGAGTCTCTGTCAACCGTGTGCCGCATGTGCAAAGAGTCGCTGTCAACTATTTGAATGTTTCAAAATGCTATAATATTAAATGATGATTAGAGCGTGTCCAATTAAGGACCAAATGTTTCGGGTTATTAGTATTAGAATAATTCTAGACATTTATTGTGGGTTTCATGAGAACTGGAACTGATGTTGAAACTCCATTGAGGACCTCCCATTAGTACTACTAATATAATAAGATAGTATATATCGCAAGAGTCTCTCTCAACAAATCTCGTCACGTGGGGCAAACAATTGTGATCCTTTCGTTTTTTTCAAACACGAGGCAACTTGAATAATCATCTCTTACAAGATGCATTACTTCGGTGGTATGATGTCTCAGCCATATACAAAGGAAGATATCTCCTGAGCAGTACTTTACGGAACAGTGTTGGCAGCAAAAAAAATTCAAAGATATTTGTATTGAGTTTGGGAAGCAATTATAGAAACCAGTGGCCATGTACGTGTGTCACACACGTGTCTACTGTAAGACATACTCATATCAAAATGTGCGATGGAAGTTGCTCCTATCACACTACGGACCAAACATAATATATATACACACACATATCCGACAGAAGTTTTTTATAGAGGAATAACAAATAACAAAATAGCAAAGATATGTTTTGAAGTCAATTCCAATAGCATATACAAACATTTATTATGGCAAATAACTGTATAAACATAGTGCATGCTCATATGAAACCACCAGAAATAAAGTTCACATTAGTGCTAATTTTTTTTTCCTAAAAATGATAAAAAAAAAGCTGTAGAACGACTTGCCAACTTGATATAGGATGTATACTTTGACACAAGTTCAATGTAATACAGAGAAATTCACAGTTCAAGAAAAAAAAATTCATACTATTAACTTCAAAAGTAAAATGCAACTCTCCACCTTCCAGCCATGGCTCCTATCACAAGGATGTATGAATGTACACCTCGTGCAATAGCTTTGTAAGCTATAAGAGATTATATGCCCTCAGTCCTCTAGGTCTACATGACAAAAACACAATGGATTGGGAGCGGGTAGGCTCACTGACCTTGCGTGCATCCTGGAGGTGCCTTGCTAGATGAAGTCCACATGTGCAGACCGAAGATTTAGTCAACATTTGTGTGACCCTATGTTCCTCACCCAGGGATTTATTCCCTGTTATTTTCAGCTGCCTCGCACGGATGAGCCACCACTGTCATATCTCTCAGCCGTGTACGTTTAACCATAGATATAGGTCGTAGATCTAGCTTACGCACTAAGGGTGTGAGTGTGTTAGGGTGTGTGTGTCTGCGGTGTGAGTTGGTGCGTGAGTTCAGATACTATAACTTGTACTCGAAGGTTGAGGCAATCAAAAAAAAAGTTGGTCATGTACATATCAATTTGCGCTTGACAAGGGAAATAAGTGAGCAGCACCTTGCAAATGTTGTCGGATGAAGACGACGAGTAGCAGCAGTGAGAAGGGCAGTATCTGCTTAACCCACATGGCCACCCGTTGTACGTTTATACTTGACCAAGTGGGCCAGGCACGATGGGCTGACACGGGCCCGGCCTGAAAAAGCATGACACTAGCACGGCACGGGCACGACACGGTGCAATAGTGCCAGGGCCGGCACGGGCACAATCTAGGGCCATGCTTGGGCCGCAGTGCTGGTACGGGCACGGCACGGTTAAAGGGCCGGCATGATAGTGACCCGATTATTCTTGATCGTTGGATTGATTTGTAGTAGTTCTGACCGTTGGATTGACTTGACCTAGGTATAAAAGCAACTCCCTTCTCATTCTCTCTCATTCTTCCCCTCCCAGCCGCCGTTTCTTGTTTCTCTCGCTAGCTACTCCTTCCATCGTTCTCCCGAGTCTCGGCCACATAAACTTCTCGTGGCCTCTCCGCCTCTCGCTCCCTAGGCTAGCAGCCGGCGGTCCCAGGCCACTCCCTCCCCCGCTCGTCTTCTCAAGGCATGGCTATACGTCAGCGGCAGCGCGTGCGTCCTCTTCGGCGCTCTCAGTGGCCAGGGCTGCGACGGCGTGACGGCGCAGCAGCGACGACGAGGACGCGAGGGCGCAGCGGGGCCGAGAAGTGGCACGACGACGGCGACGAGGCCCGAGGTGGGGCGCGGCGAGCTCCTCGGCTCCTCCCTTGGAGCCATGGGCCGGCACGGCTAAGGATCCATAGTGTCGTGCCTGGGCCGAGAGTTCGGCACGGTGGCCCAAGACGGCACGACACGGTAGAATGTAGTGTCGTATAGTGTCATGCCGCCGTAGTGGCGTGCCACCATAGTGTCGTGCCGTGCTAGGGCCAGGCCACCCATTTGGCCAAGTATATGTACGTTGTACCGCTGGTATGACGAGGAGGATATTCCCTGCCGCGCCCTCCCAGCCACCAGCCGCAGGTGACTGGCTCCTCCGGGCGCGTCCTTTGTCACGTGTCCATCCTCGTTCTCTTCCCCTCAGCCCTCTTAGATGAAAAAGATTAAAACAAAACAAAATGAAACCCTAATCAACTTTCTACCCTGCTACTGGGCCGGCCCGGTGACCCTGCGCGGCCCGTGGCCGGTCTCCCACCCACGCGCGCGCTGACCGCGATGTCACATCCCAAAATTTCTGATTTTGGGTTGTGCATAGAAAACACAAATTGAAATAAATGTTTTAATATTTGGATAAAATTTCCCAAGTTTAATCTACGATAGCATCAATTAGTTATTGAAAAAAATGAGAATCTTTAAAATTTTTCTAAACTAATTAGATGGGCTTAGTTGATGTAATTTTTGCCCATGGCTTGACTATGTGTTGTGAATGCGTGGAGTTTCCAAAACACGTTTACAATATGACCATTTATCTCCAGCTTTTCTGGAATCAGATTCCATGTTTCCCTGAGCTTAACTTTTTGTTGGCGCTTTCCAAAATCTTCTTCTTCTCCAAATAATTTAACTAGGTTCATCATGTTCCAATCTATCTCGAGATTTTTCGTGCTTTTGCTAAACCTTCTCTTTACTTTATTAATATGGGAATTCTTTCTCTCGGCCTATCATTATCGACTCGTCTCTCCCAGGTTTCCTGTTCTCTTTCCATAGTTTGGGTTCAAACCCACCATGTCCGACAGTAGCCAAAGCTGCTCAGGCGTCCGTCCATTCGCACTATGCCAGATAAGCACATTAGTGACGCGTCTAGACAGTCATTAGTGACGCAAAAAACACGCGTCACTTTTATTGCGTCTCTGATGTGAACATACCAGTGACGCGTAAACACGCGTCACTAATAACCTTCACCAGTGACGTGCCCAGTCGAGATGCGTCACTGATGACCTTCACCAGTGACGTGCCCAGTTAAGACGCGTCACTAATAGCCTTCACCAGTGACGTGCCCAGTCAAGACGCGTCACTAATAGCCTTCACCAGTGACGTGCCTAGTCAAGACGCGTCACTAATATCCTTCACCAGTGACGTGCCCAATCAACACACGTCACTGGTGTACATCTCATCAGTGACTCATCTAGCCAAGACGCGTCACTAATGACTTTCCACGAAAATAAAAAAAAAATTGTCTCGACCGCACCACACTCCTATAGCTGCTGCTGTACCCATTCTTTACAGCTCTTTGGCTACAAATCTGTCACATGTTACACATCCATTTCAGCAATCAAGTCAAGTCATTTATCTGCCCAAGTTGCTACAACCTATATCTCTAACAATACATGAGCAGTGATGCTCAAAAAAACAATACATGAGCAGTGGCCTAGAAAATTTCTATTAGTACATGAACTAACTCTATGGTTTTTCTTGATGCACATTATAGAGAGGCATTCACCTTATTGATGCCACTTTAATTGGAACATAATACTTGGATAATCGCAGCACAGTGCCTTCCTGATATGTTTTTGTGAATCTTTCATTGTTCTTTCTATGCAGCTGGAGACAGCAAAAGTACTTGTCCTGCAGGCACATAATTTCAGACAAACTTTTAGCTATTAATAATATCAGGCACCTAAGGTGCCAACCAGAGAAACAATGTAGAAATGAGATCTGGAAAGTAAAATAACTGAAGATGTGAGACAGTTAATCATCATGATTTTTTAACAGCATGTGCAATTTAAAAGCGATAATTCCACCTTCCTCTTACAAATATCAGAGTATACAACATTTTTTTATTACCAGCTTTGGCTGTACGCATTCTCTTATAGAGCATACTTACAAAAGTACTTGTATATATTAACTAATGCATCAGAGATCACACATGAGATTTAACTTGAATAAAAATTCAATTACATTTTAAATGCAATTGTAAGTGTCAAAGTGCCTTTGTAGCCTACAAATAATATAGGTGTACTTATGTATCTGAATCATCACGACTATTACCAGGTTCACTTGATAGCATAACAGCAGATTAATTGGAAACTGGAGAGCAATCCTAAGCCTAGTCTTCCTTGCAGGACATGAATTTTGTAAAATTTGCAGGGCATGACAAGGCATATCAGAAACTCACCAGGCACTAGTAGTAGGAGTCCCCTTACTCTTTGGTCTACATACTGCATAGACAACATTATCGAACAAATTTAGATCACTGAACTAGCCAGATTCACACAGTTTTTAACTCTACAGTAGCTATGGGCTTACCATTAGTAGATTGTTGGGCCACTAATGCACAGGTGACAGAATAGAACACAACTCCAGCACAATCTGCATGTTGAAGGCTGTAGGCTAACCTGTAACATAAGCAGAATCTCTGTTAGGCATGTAATTAGATACTTTTCAGTGAAAAGAAACAGCACATACAGTGTAGCCATTTGTAACATTTATGAGAAGAGTATATCAGAACATACATGTGCTGCAAAACTAATGACAGCCAAATAGAGTAACTTATAACTAGTGCAAAAATAGGAACTACAGTTGTTGAGTTCCTCATGAGGAAAATAATCAAAGAATAAGATATGAAGGAGGGGATACGCACATATATTAGGTGATAAGGAGAAGAGCAAAATAAATTAAGTGATGAAGCAACATCAGGCTGTTTTGACAAAGCAAGGGCAACCAATTATGTGCAGTACATGAACAAATGTACACGAAAGGAAACTAACAGACGACAGAACATCTACGATAGACATATTCTGTGAAACAAATCATAAGCACGCAGATGCCATGGTCAAACTCCTCTGGATAGGAGGTACCAATCACACCAATCTATTGAAATTAAAAAATGTGATTGGCAGTGGAGGAAGGACAATAGTATGATTTGCATTTGAAGTACTATATGCACCATTAAAGAGAGGGCAGTAGGAGAGCATACCTGTACCTGTGTTTGATGGTGCCGAACGCAGAGGCCGCTGCTCTGCAGGCATGGAACGCCTCCATCGTGCATGCCACAGCGAAGAGGAAGGAAGGGAAGTCGCAGGGACGGATCCGTTGAGGGGATGGACGGGTCCAACGGCGGAGGCACCAGATCCGGAGAAGCGTGGGGTTCCAGCTGCATAGGCAGACGCGACCGACCTCGGGCATGGTAGGGCTGGCGCTGGCAGCCAGGGTCCGCGGGGGGAGGCGCGAGGGAGAGAGGCATGGAGAAGCAGAGGGCGTCGGGGCTGGCCCGTGCGCCGCGCTCGCCGGGGCTGCAGCGAGCGAGGATGAAGTTGAAGCGCAGGACAGCGCCGCGGTTCGCATACAGGCGGAGCGGACCTTTTTCTCCAGCTGGCCTGCCTCCTCGCTAGATCTGGCCGTCGTGGTTGGGGGAGGGGGACGCGGAGTGGCAGAGGAGGAGGAGGAAGATGAGAGGTGGCGACGGCGGCGGAGGGAGTGGAAGGGCTGCAGATCCGGCCGGCGCCGACATGGATTCGCCGCCCCTCTGTGTCAGGGAGAGGGGATGGACTGGGGAGAGGAGAGAGAGGGTCAGCGAGGGTCGGGGAGAAGTGACGATGGGCTGGGTGGGTGCGGACCTGACCTGTCTGGTGGTTTCATCGGATTCCATAATTTTTTCGGGTCCGCACTCTTCTGCTAGCGACGCGCTTCGTGGAAACGCGTTACTGCTAAGACCCTTCTTACCAGTGACTCGTCTAACTCGTTATTAGTGACGGGTATTCCTTTAGTGGCCATCGGCAACTCCTACTCAGTGACGCGTTGTGTTTAGCCACGTCACGGATCTCGTATCAGTGACGCGTTTTAGTTTCATGTCACTAACCAAGGTGTCTCCTTTGTGTTGTTTTGGCATAGTGTAGGCTTCTCGCGTGCTTCGGTACGCAGAGCGCCAGAGCCAAATCCGATCGCCTCGTCCTCCTACATATACAGTGTAGCCTAATAGATCGAGATCGTGTTGCATCGATGTGTTCGTCAAAATTAAAACGGAAAAAGTCTACTTCGTCCCCTCAACTATGGGGGTGATCTACTTTACCCCAAACTATGAAACGGTCTAATTTACCCTCTGAACTTTGTAAAACCGGCCAAATCATCCCCTCGAGCGGTTTTGGACAGTGGTTTGCTACAGTAACAACACCTTGCTACAGTGGTTTGCTTTAATACAAAGTTTTTGCTGTAAATTTTGATCTATTTTTTCTGTAATTAATTTAAATAATTCATACAACAAAAATTTTATACTAAAGCATACTATATTATATGTTCACTGTGTAGATCTACTCATGTGGAGTCCAACAAAATTGGATTTTCCATTTTATGATTTTTCTGTGATTTATTATGATTTTTCAAGGATTCAGACGAAATAAATAAAAAAGAAAAAGACAAAAACCGCTTTTACTGTAGCAAACCACCGTCCAAAACCGCTCGAGTGAGTGATTTGGCAGGTTTTGCAAAGTTCAGAGGTTAAATTAGACCGTTTCATAGTTTGGAGGTAAAGTAGACCACGGAGGGGGTGAAATAGACTTTTTTCCAAATTAAAATTGGTAGCGCTCTTGAAGAATAATTATTCTACTACATGCCACATAAAAAAAAGAGAATAATTGGTGCCTGTATGAGCAACAATTGTAGCTAAAAATAATGGGTTGCTAGGCGTCACACGGATGTGTTCATTAAAATTACAATTGGTAGTGACGTGCCTAGTGGACAGTGAATGTCACTTCTGTAGCAGTGAGTGTAACTGCTTTTTCACTTGATACACATACATGTGTACAGTAAAATATGTGGGACATATTAGCACATAGGTAGACCAGCTTCCAGTCCTACGTAAATGACCGGTAAACTTGCTGACACAACAGGTCAACTAGAACTGGTGGTGAATAAGCAGAACTCGTGGTCCAAGCTCCAATGATTGCAGTGGCCACGAATCCGTAGTGGTAGAAGTTTTCGCTGTTGGTTTACCCTTAAGGGGGTGTTTGGATCTCATTCTTATAATGAGAATCTAGAGAGTGGATTTTGAATCTTGATTCTGGATAAATAAATAAATGAGGGATGTTTAATCTTATTCTGATTATTGACTTTGCACGTGAGAATCTTTAAATAGTAGGTTAAGGGTTGATAGTTGGATTCTATAATCTTATTCTAGAATCCAAGTGTTTGGATCTTATTCTCAGTTTCTATCTTATTCTCATTTTCCTTAGGTGACCCAAATAGGGCTAAAACAGGCAACAACATTTTGTTGACTGTTTGAACTACAAACCAATATTAATAAAATAGGGACATTTGCAGTGGTGGCTGCCTATAAATGTATTTTTAGAGATGGCTCGGTTTAGAGTCCACTATAGAAGCGGCTACAAATTGATCCGTCTCTAAAAAGCTCTTGTTGCTGATAATTAATTTTGTACCAGTGTAATTAATAACAATACCGTACCATATAGGACCAATGAAATTTTCCACGCAAGCTTGTCTCTCATTTCTCTCTCCTCTATCTTTCCGGAAGTCTGGATCCAGATTTCGCACCTCCGTAGTCCGTTAGAGCATCTCCAACACTACTACCTAAATCAGACTACCTAAATGTCTGTTTAGGTAGCCACCTATTTTTATACTACCTATATTTTGTTTACAACTCTAACAGTACTACGTAAATATAGTACCTAAATTCATTCAACCAGTCAATCACACGTGAGACCCAAATATCATCTCTTTCCTTGTACAGATCGGGACAGCAGAAGGAAGGGTTCGACTACAAGTACAGGGAACGTTGACTGAGCGCACCCCGAGCCCCGAGCGCCGGCCCTAGCCTGGACGCACCTTCCCCACCGCCGCTGGCGACGCCAGCTACTGCTCCGGTGCCGGCGCCCGTCTCCTCCCCCCCCCCCCCCCCGCCTCCCCTTCCTTCCCCACACCATCCGCACCCTCTCCTCCCCTACAGGCGCAGACCTCACGGGCGTGCTCCAGTTGTTCGCAGTGGATGCACGCGAGGGGGCCGCCTGGATGCTACATCCACCCGCGGGGCTAGCGCCTTCCTCGTCGCTGCCTGCAGGGCGCTGGCTGCCTCGGCCTCCCGCCCCTCGTGGCCGCCCCTGCACCACCCGACGCTGGTGAGGCTAGGCGGGCCCGAATCTAGGGCCGGTGCGAAGCTTGGCGTAGCAGCAGTTGCCGCCACCTTGTGCGAAGCTCAGGGCGGTGCTCGTGTTGGTAGAGACGCGGCGGTCGTGGAGATCATCGGCGGCGCACCCGAGCTCGGAGAGAGACAGAGCGGCGTGGGAGAGAAAAAAAATAGCTGCCAAGATTTGTTGGCCCAATAGGAATAGGTAGAGGGAGGAGGGATTTGGGTAGCCAACAAATCTGTTGGGTGAAGTAGGTAGGCTGTTGGAGTGGTGTTTTTATCTCCACTGCCTAAATATAGGATAGGTAGTGGGTTTAGGTTACTTCTGCTCATCGTCTCCCTCGGCCAACTTGCGTATAATCTCCAATGGCCTCTCTCCTGGATCCCGCCGGCTATGACCGCCACAGCGAGCTCAAGGCCTTCGACGACACCAAGGCCGGCGTCAAAGGCCTCGTCGACGCCGGCGTCACAGCCGTCCCACCCATCTTCCGCCACCCACCCGACCCCTTCCTTCCTTGCACCACCACCCTCGGATTATCAAAGCCATCATCACAACGTCAGCGGCAGGAGTTCCCTCACCGCATGGCTGCTCCTCACCGCTCGCCTCCATCACCGCTCGGCTGCTCCTCACCGCTTGCCTCTACACGCTCCCGATCATGGCGGGTTCGCCTCTAGCCACCAGAGGGTTCGCTCTCGTCCCACATCGACCATGGCGGTCGCCTTCCACCTCGTCGTCTGCGAGCGGGCAGGCAGAGCAGGCCAAGGATCTTGTTGGGGGGGGGCTGGGCAGGGCGTGCGGCCGGCGAGCGGAGGAACTGGCGAGGGGCTCAGGCTCTGCAATTCGAGCGCTAGGCGGCTAGCAGAGGCAGCGCACCCCCGAGCGGAGCGCCTGCTTGTGTAGCGGGAAAAGAAGCCGGGGCTGAGGAAGAACGGAGGGGCACCTGACCTTTTCATAATTTTTTATTTATTATGCTTTTGCGACAAGTCAAACAATTCAGATTTATACTTTAAAATTGAAGCACAATTTCTTGTGTCTGTTGATCCATCATTCCTCACTCTCATTTTTCTCGCTTGCACTCCTATTGAGGAGTACTGCTTTCACTTCTACTGTGGTTACCTTGCATCCTTCTTTAACCAGATGTTCTGAACCGAGCAGATCCGAATGGTACATGCTGATTCCTTCATGTTCTTGGTGCTCTGACCTTGCTCTGCTCACGCTTGAGCGGGCACCGGCACGGGCAGGAGCAGCGGCGACTGGAAGCGCCTGCTGAGAAGGTGAAGTTCACATGTTTGACGAATTGTCTTAAAAGAGGGTGAAGTTACCTGTGCAAAAAAGATGTGACACTGTCCAAAACAAAACCAGCCAACTAAATACATCAGGCTTAGATAGTGTGTGCAACCAAAGAAGTCTTTCTTGGTTTGCTGGAACAGGCTTGAGTTAGCCTGGCTTATTTTCTAGCAAGGCTAGAAGAAAGCCGGGAAACCAAACATCACTTGTTCAGTTAGCAGGGATCATATAATGATGAGTATTGGATATTCACTGACACAGTTATGTAGCATCGTCACATGTAGATGCTTTTTGCGCGCCAGGATCAAGCAGGGCTAACGGCCAAAGCAGAAACATATATCCATCATTTGCAATTACATGGAAAGCAACTGAACATAAGCACTTATGCAGTCTTAACCTTAATAATATAAAACGAAGTGAAAATGCTCCACGTTTTCCGACGGCAACACATAAACAAAGCAGACAAGATCTAGTCTCATATATTTTTTTTGAAAGGCAACCGACAAGAAATTGTCGGGCATGTCACTATTATAGTAATGATTTTTAGTGACCGTCAAAATGGGTTTCCAGGGACGGTTACAAAAACCTTTCATTATGCCATCGATTCTAATGATAGTGAGTTTGTAGCATCTGGCATTTAACCATCCCTAGAAAAGTATTTTTAGGAGCGGTTCTGTTAGGAGAGCCGCTCTTGAAAATGGTATTATCAGGGGACATTTGCAATAAGAGAATCGCCCTTGATAATATATTTTCAGGGCCGATTTCTATAAGCCAACTGTCCCTGTAAACTGATTTTTAGTGGCGGTTATTGTACTGCAACCGCCCTTGAAACTTATTTTTTCCAACGATGCCTCTGGCAAAGCAACCGCTTCTAAAAACACATTTTCAGGGGCTATTGGCTTAATCAAATCGCCACTGAAAATGTATTTACAAGTGCAGTTCGGCTCAAACCAAATCGCGCCTGAATATTAGTTTTAAACTTTTGGAATTTGAAATTCCCCACCATATTTGAAATCACGTTTTCCCACCAAATTTCAGAGCCGAATGCAATTGATTCAAATTAACTTCATATATAGTAGTCAACTAGTTAATTAATACACAAGTGATTAACAAAGTATTTGTAGCATAATTTAGTTTACATTACAAACTACTAATTAACATGGTGCTTCATCACAAAAAAAATGAAATGAGTGGATGTTAGGTTGCTAAGAGTTTTGAACTTGGGATCTATGGCATACTCTAATCCATGATCATAGAAAGCCCTTCACCCTGAGAACCTCCCGCATTAAGACCTTTGCAGAAATCATCTTGAACTTCTTGAATGTCCTTTTGGTCAATTACAGTGGAAGCCAAAAATGTACGATGCTGCACGAAACAGAAGGGGCAAAATTAGCTAGATTCATATTAATGAACATATGCATATGCATATGATACGATTCGACAGATCGGCTTACTTCTTTAGGGTTAGTGTGTAGTAATACCCATTGGTTCTAAGCTATTGACATACAAAGTAGCCGCAATGCATGCTTCTAGGACGTTGTCTCGCGTATTGCATGTCGGTGGCATGAAAAAAAACAATACAGTGAAACACATTGTTCTATATAATCAATATGCTCACTATTTGGGTTAGAAAATGGTCATACCCATGGATGTAGAGAAATGAACATCTTCTACGGCTTCTACGGGTTATGAACTCCACCTTTTTAATGTAATATCTGTAGGCACTATTTAGTGGTCGTGGTGAACGAAAGAATCAGTTTCTCTATAACAACAATTGGAAGCAACAATTAGTCTCGCTACGATTACTTACATCTGTAACATTGATGAAAATTTTGAACTTTTTTGATCTTTTCTCATCGAGTCACAGATCAAAATTGTGCCAAGTTCCACATTGATGCTTGCTAAGATGAAGTGACTGCTGCATTAGTACAAAAAAGATAATGGTGTCAACATAAACCAAATTGTATGAAAAATGATACTGGTGTTGGTGGGCCAACGTAAACCAAATAACTTCAAAAATGATAATGGCTGATCATACCCAAAATAGTTGGGAGCGTATGTGTACTGGAATTTCTGATAGCCTAGCATTGCCTTTCCGATATGTACAACTTCTAACCTTGCTTCTTTGTGGGCAGCCTTCCTAATTTTTTCTCTCACCTTGCCCTTGACACCCATGAATGCAGGATGATCATCGTTCCACGTTACAAGTCCGGTGTGTCATGCCTCATTAATGAGACAAGGGTCAAGGTATTTGTTCCTCATTGCCAACTTGGCCGCATCCATCCACTCTTTCCTACAACAAACTACGACAAATGTGTGGTTAAAAGGATAGCACATGCACACATAACCAAATTTGAGGATGAGTTTAAGGAAACACTACTTACATGCACCGCACGGAAATCTGACTCACTTCGAGTCTCTTCTAGAGGAATAATTGTTGCATGTCCTCAAAGCATATGCTCAAGTTCAAAGACTCAACATCGGTATTGTATATGTCGTTAGCTGGGCAATACACCAGCATTGCCTCTAGGTCGAGTTTGGCCGCACGCTACCACTTTTGATAGACGCTCATGTGTGCCAATCTTTTGGATTCTAGGGCAAAAATAGGTAGGAATTCCTTGTCTAATACATATTCAAGGAGGCAATCAGGATAGTCTTGACTCATCAAATCTTTAAAGAACTAAACGCCCACCACGACTTTGCTCATATGGGACTGGCCAAAGCTAGTTGCAGATGCTTCCTTGGACTTGATGACCATGGCCTTTGATGTAGATGCTTCCTCCTTGCCCTTGGTTGCAGAAGCTTCATTGGTGTTCATTTTGCCAAGCGACTGAAATATTGTCAATACACCAGCATCCGCCGGGTTGGTATCATTCTCAAATGCTCTCACGTACTGACACCCTTGTGATGATCACTAACATCTCTTCTCCAGAGTTGTCTACTGGCGGTGAGTGTTGCTGTGCTACTGTCTCCTCCAGGATCGATGGCATCTATTGATCATATGGCAGTGACGACGGCACACATGCTTCGCCCGTGGAGCCTATTTGTGCTTGTTCCTCAACTTAAGTCAATTCTAGCTGAGAAGTAGAAGGTAGGGTCGATAGGCTGGTTGATAGCACAATGTCTCATTGTTATCAAGCAAAAAATACCATACAAGTTTGTCCAAGACCATCTCACCTTCGTGTGCTAAATCAGCCGGCAGGGGGACCTCATCTTTGGCTATGGAGGCATCAGGACTTTGCTTTCTTAACTAAAAGCAATGGTGGTAGGTGGAATCAATGGTGGAGAATCAATGTTGTGATAGTTAGGTAGATCCAAAGGCCAAAAAGAACTAATACTACCATGCCAGAACGAAAACCGGTAGTGACATGTCATTCTAGGTTATGGCTTGACCTGACATGGATATATCACTACTAAGTCGTAGCATAAGTTAATAGTTTAGGGGTCTGCTATGTCAACTTAACTAAACCGGGTGTTATCCACTTGACCCACCCGCCTTAGGCTATTGCTAATAGGCGCTGATGGTTCATATGCACCTTCAACTCACTGTCCAACCACATATTAGCAGGTGGATCCAAACAGCCTAAAAATTAGCTAGCTAAATAATAGCATCTATTAGTTATTCGCTAGCTAATTTTTAGTGCTGGTGGATCCAAAGAGGACCTAAATTACCTACTTTTCATCAGTAGAGTGATTGTTTTTCTTTGACTGCAGGAATATATTCTCGATAGTGTCGACAATAATAAGATTGTAAACACATGGTTCGTGACTGACAGCAATGCAGGCATGCAGCGCGGAGCTATGTAGGTGTGGCAATAAGGCAGTGTGACACTTTGTGGAACCCATAGAATAATTCGGATGTCGGAGAAGCGACCGCTTCATTAACCGATCGATTTTGATGGTGCAGCGACAAATAGACAGCAAAGCTGCCATTATTTACTCCCTTCATATATTAAGAGAGAAGATCTTAGTTTCAAGAGGATCGACGCCACCTCCGGGGAGATGGCAGCCGGCTCGCACGCCGTGTTCTTCCCTTTCCCAGCGCAGGGCCACGTCGCGCCTGCGCTGCGCCTCGCCAAGCTCCTCCACGTCCTGGGCGGCGTCCGCATCACCTTCGTCCACACCGAACGCAACCTCCGCCGCCTCATCCGCTCGGGGGGTCCTGCCACGGTCGCCGGCGCCCCGGGGTTCCGTTTCGTCACTGTTCCCGACGGCCTGCCGCCGCCGCTTTCCGACGAGGACGAGGACGACCACTCCCCGCAGCACATCGCCGCCCTGCTCTTGTCTTTGGAGGCCTCGGTTCCGCGCCTCAGGAACCACCTCGACGATGCCGCCGCCGACGGTGTACCAGCAACCTGCGTCGTCTCCGACATTGAGTGCGTGCTGCGCTTCGCCAAGGACGAGGCGCGCCTCCCGGCCGTGGCCTTCTGGGTGATGAGCGCGTGCTCGCTCATGGCGGCCTTGCACCTCAAGAAACTCGTCGACAAGGGATTCGTTCCACTCAAAGGCAAGTGATCGATCGATCGAAGCTGTGTACCTCTGTGACTGTCAGTGTCTGACTCTGACCAAGCATGCATGGTTCGTTTTGCAGGTGCAGAGCAGCTGAGCAATGGCTACCTCACCAACACGGAGATTGACTGGATGCCAGGGATGCCCGAAACCATGCGCCTGCGAGACATGCCAAGCTTCATACGTACGACGGACCCCGACGACGCCGTGCTGCGCGCCGTCGTTAGCACCATGGACTGCTACCATCCTGCTGTGCTATCTGCCGTCATCCTCAACACGTTCGACGAGCTCGAGGGCAAGGTCGTCGCCGCCATGTCGGACGTCGTCGTTCCTCACATATACACCGTCGGGCCCCTTCCACTGCTGAGCGAGAGCGCCGGCGCCGGCGGCAGTGGTGGCGCTGGCGCCATCCTCTTAAAGGAGGACAAGGGCTGCCTGGAATGGCTTGGAAGCAAGCGGCCTGGCTCCGTGGTGTACGCCAACTTCGGCAGCATAGCCGTCCTGACGAGCCAGCAGCTGGTGGAGTTCGCGTGGGGGTTGGCCAACAGCGGCTACGACTTCTTGGCGGTGATCAGGAATGACCAAGCCAAGAACAGCGCTGCGGCGGCGCTGCCACCGGAGTTCGTCACCAGGGGCACGGGGGAGACGACAAAGGAGAGACGAGGCTACGTTGCGAGCTGGTGTCCTCAAGGGGAGGTGCTCCGGCACGAGGCCGTCGGCATGTTCCTGACGCACTGCGGGTGGAACTCTATGCTCGAGAGCATCGCGTCCGGTGTGCCCATGCTGTGCTGGCCCGTCGGCGGTGATCAGCAGACAAACTGCAGGTTCGCCTGCACCGAGTGGGGTGTAGGCATGGAGCTTGCCGGTGACGGCACAGTGCTGAGAGACCAGGTGGAGGCGCAGGTGAAGGAGGTCATGGGAGGCGAGAGAGGAAGAGAGATGAGGCGACGAGCTGCCGAATGGATGGTGAGCGCAGCTGCGGCAGCACAGCCAGTGCCAGGTGGTGGTGGGTCTTCTTGGGTCAACTTTAACAAATTGGTCAAGCAAGTGTTCAGCAGCCCATGTAAGGACGGCCATTGACAAAATTAGAATTTGCTGCTTGTAATAAGTTGTATAATACACAAAACTCGAATGTATGCTCTCCATCTGCAGTTGTATTGCAAAATCATTTTCATGTGCACAGAGCCAATATATCTACTATTACGCCATGTGGGCTGGGCTTCTCGTGTAGCCTGCTTGGTTTACTATGTCCTATTTGGTTTAAGTTGTATCTCTTTGTGATGTCGTTCAGAAAGTCCTAAAAAAAATTCAAAACTCTAAGAACTTAAAACATAATATTTTTCGACTCTAAATAATTTCAAACAAACAAAGTTATCAACTGCAAAGTTATATATCTCTTTGGGCTCTAAAATTTTGATATAAAGTTTGCCTTCATATAATACTGGTATATTGCATGCTAGCTTTAAAACTATCTAGAGATCTCAAGCTAAGTGCCAATATACATTCTCTGACAACTCAAAATTGCATCTTTTGTTGGATTAATATATAAAAAATAACTATATTTTATTTCACAATCATGTCAACGGAGCATTTGTGTCTATAAAATGCAAGGTCTAACTAACAAGAATGCAATGAGTCCATTATATCGGTGGTTACGAGGAATGAGTAGGAAATGAACAATGTTTTCTTGACGCCTACAACAATCTAGGTTTGCACCCAAGGAACTCTCTAATTACATCCAAGGAAATGTGAATTACAGTGACGGTTTTTAATAACACTCAAGGAAATATAAATTACCTTGGCGCTTTTGAAAAAGCACCAAAGGGGATGAGAATTTGCTTGGCGGTTTGTAATAACACTCAAGGAAATGTGGAACTACCTAGACGGTTCCAACTAGCAATCAAGAAAATGGAATTACCTTGATGGTTTTGGTTACTCCCTTGGTTCCCTTTTATCTGGTGTAAGAAGAGAGTTTGCAGGTACCAAGACACTCCTAGAAATATGGGCTTCCTATTTAATGTTCCTCGTGATTGACACCGTGCTCTTTTCTCTCTGTATTATTCTCTAATAAATATAGCAGACAGTGCATAAGGGCACTCACAATGCGTAGTTTCTATAGCGTAGGATATTGTATCGAGAAACTACTCTCTCCTATGCAACTTTTCTATGTACTACAGTCAGGTTAAATTTGGCCAATCATTCACCGTCTGCTATTGGATCCTCTGTGGCTATTAGCAGGAAGCTGAGATTTTGCTCCTTCAGCATCTGCCGGCCGGCCAAACAAGCACCTCTCCATGAACGTCACAGCACGGCTAGCGGTTGAGGTGGGGCAGGCACCGAGGAGCACGACGATACATCAAGAACTATGTCTGGTCACACCTGTTATCCAGTGGCAGACAATACATCAAGATTCGTGTAGTTAACAGGCCTTCCTAAGGCCACCGAACCCGGTATCTCATGAGTTATTGGATACGAGATATTCTCGTCTTTCCCGTCTCTCTTTATCCAGCTTTTCAGTTTTTTATACTCCCTCCCCCTCAGTCTCTCTCCCACAGCTTTCATTTCTCCCTCTCTCCTATAGAGTTCCTCTCTCCCTCACTCTCCCTCTCTTTCTCTCTCCCACCGCTCTCGTTTATCTCTCTCCCAGCTCTCCTCTCTCTATCTCTCTCACCAGCTCTCCCTCTCCTCCTAATCCCCTTCCATTTCAACCAATCCGTCTCTCGTCTCAACTTCGGACACAGATCGTGTGCAGTGCCTATTCACACTGCAAGATATGCAATGGGCATATCTGAGCCCTTCATGTGATAGGGAACGGTAGGATTAGGGATCTTTTTTCCCCTCCTTTCTTCATCTCACCTTTTACTCAAACGAAGGGAAAAAATCAATGTATAGTAGCATATCACATATACCACTGTACAGTAGCAGATCACATATGGTGCTGAGCCGAACACATGCCCATATACTGAACATATTCAAAATCAGAGGCTGTTTAGTTCCCAAAAAAATCCCAAAAATTTACAAGATTCTCCGTCACATTGAATCTTTAGACATATGCATGAAGCATTAAATATAGATAAAAATAAAATTAATTACACAGTTTAGCTATAAATTACGAGACGAATCTTTTAAGCCTAATTAGTCCATGACTGGACACTAATTACCAAATAACAACGAAAGTGCTATAGTAGCGTTTTCCAAAAAATTTCAGGAACTAAACAACCTTGCTGAATTGTCAGCCATTACAGAACATGGACATGCCCACATACTGAACATATTGGATCTCTTTTTGTCCAGGTTAATAATTCATTGTTAAGTCCTACATATATTTTACTCTAAACTGAAATATTTTTTTTACTCTAGCTATTTTCTAAGGAAGGATTTTGACAACTATGATGCAGCACTTGATATGTGATTTTATTAGACATAATAGAATTGAACAACAATGACAGGTTCAACTGAGAAACATTTGCGGTGTTCATCCAAATAAAATCAAGTGTTTGCTGGATCTCAAACAAAGTTCATGGTCACTGAATTAGGATAATGAAAAACATGTCAACTAAGTGGATAATTCGGGGGAAAAAAACTCCAGGTGGTAAAATATAGCGACTAAGATCACATCAAAATTGACCCTTGCAGCACTAATGCTTTTCAATTTCATGGTTCTCCCACACATCATTTTATAGTTATATCAACAAAAAGAAGTTCAAACAGTTATAAATTATTGCTTTTGATGAGAGAAAATGTGGGATGTGGGTTCGCTTTTGCAGGAAACTAACCTAAATAGATGCATTATTTATTATAATTCACTATGTCACTGTATGTTGGTTGTCAGAGATAGGATAAAAGTATACTAAATAAAACAAGGGTAGTTTGTCCTAAAATTCCTATAATACACTATATTATAGGATGAAGGAAAAAGTATATGATGAAATTCAGTTTGCAGACCTCTCCAAAAGTACCTCTCCCACTAATAGTGAGCAGCTCAAAGTCATCCACACAAATTTTGTGCCTTTTAAGTCGCACGTATTCAGTTTCCTTCCTCTCAAGATCTTTCATTAAATTGATTTGCTGCTGCTTGGGGAACTTGAGACGAAGCGAGCTGTCTCTCCAAGAACACCAGGGAAAGGAAAAGGAAAGGAAGGGAAAAAAGATATGGCCACTGATATCTACCGTTCCCTATCATATGAAGGGCTCAGATATGCCCACTGCATATCTTGCAGTGTGAATAGGCACTGCACAGGATCTGTGTCCCTCAACTTCTCGTACTCTCTCCCCACTCTCTCTCCTAGATTTCTCTCTCTGCTCCTCTCCCCATTTTGTATCTCTCACAAATTTATCTCTTTGTTGCTCATCGCTAGATCTGTCACTACAAATACTACCAGCATCGGCTATAGATGCAGATCAATTTGTTTTAAAGGTTTGATCTATGCTCCGCCGCGCTCAATTTGAATATTTTCTTTTTTCGATTCTCTCGTATCTACAGTTGTAATTTTTTTTAAGTACCGTGTGCTCCGCTATTTGTTTGTCATTTCTCAGCTCACTCACCCCCAGAGTTTTAGTTTGCTCTGTACCGTCCCACAGTCCATTTGAATTTTTCTTTATTCGATTCTCTCATATCTGCAGATATAGATGTATTAGTACTCTGATTCGTGATTTGTTTTTCTCTTTTAGATTAAATGATAGATCCAGTTCTAGATTATTCGACTTTTTTATGAAACTGCCTGTCGTCATTTATGGATTGGTTCTTTTAAGTGTTTTCTTTTATGAAACTCCTTCATCCACAAGAGGATTGGTTCTTTTTTTTAAAAAAACATTGTTCTACTAGCTATCAAGTATGAAGTCGTAACGTTTTTTGTTCTTTTTGGATCTGACATATCTCGAAATAAAATGGTATTTGATTTTTGTTTATGAGCTGGTATGCGTCCTGCTAATCCTTTTTTTTGGGATGCGTCCTGCTAATCCTAGTTCAACGTCTTAGTAAAAATTTCTCCTAACCAATTTCTTTGTTAGAATGCAGTATAGGGTAGACTTAGGTCGCCATTTGTGCGCTTACTTCCTCTCTGGTATGATTTTTTTGGCATCTTCAAGTCACTAATAGATCCTGTTCTAGCAGATTTCGTGTTTTCTTTTCAAACTTCAGGTCGAGTTTTTCAACCTTCGATAGATTAATAGATCTGTTCTAGGTGACTACTTTATCTGCATTTTCAACCTTTGGATCGGCATTTTCTGCGCTTCTACCTTATTCGAGTCGCTATGAATTGATGCTTTTTTTCAACCTCCTTGGTCGGCGTTCGTGCGTTTCTCATCAGACCCCCTTAAAGATTACATTTTTGGCTATTCGAGTAACTAATATATATATATTCTGTTCTAGACAGATTTGTGTGTTTTCCAAAGTCCAAACTTCTTGTCGACATTTTGTGCGCTTATAACTTTGTCAACAATAAGATTAGTATTTTTTTTCTCCTTATTTGTTTCACTAATAAATCCAGTGCTAGATGAAACATTTTTAAAATGCCATTTATTTGATTGGTTTGTATCAGGGATTCATTTTTGTATGGATTTAGTGACTAACACGTAGTATTGTGAATAATACCAGTTATTGTTGACCTGTTTATGAACTTGTTTAAAAATAGATGAACAGTTTAGTTTAAGATGACTATAAAATCTGTTATGTTGAGACCAAGTTTGGCTTTTTAATATCTAAAATTGAGGTATATGTGTTTTCGATGTAGACATGGAATACTGTATTTGTGGTCTCACTGATATACTATGATTTTGAAGGTTTTGACAAAGATGGTACCGAGGGAATCAGTGGACTTTTTCTAAGATCCCACTCTTAGTTTTTTCTTTACATTTTTTGTCTAATCCATACTGAAGATCCTACTCTTTTATGTTCATCCTTATATTCCGTATATATTGTCTCCTCAGTATTTTCTTTATTATATTGCAGTCTATGCTTTAGATTTAGATCTTTGTTCTAGACAAGGTTAGTACAATCTGTTCTGATTGTAACTCAATGTTTTTTCTGCAATTGAAATTATACACTAGTCATATATTTGTGCCCATATTGCGTCACATATATTTTCACCCTTTTAGGTCTCCCATGGGTGTGAGAAGATGCATTTTACATAGTACTGTATTTTGGAACACTGGAGTACTACGCAAACACTCTTGCAGTATCTCCTGGTAGCTTTCCAAGTAAATCTCTTATAGTTTGGTGAATTTATTAATCTCTTTTGGTGATGAATTTATTTATTTTAACAACTGTACCGTATACCCTTTTTAAAACATTGTTTAACACTAGTACTACTATATAGCACCAATGTCATTTGGTTAGCACTGGTGCCAAGACCTACGAGAAATAAAGACGAAAAAGGTCTTAATTCAGCTGCATGTCTTTTTAACTTCTTTAGAAATGCTGACCAGACACATTGCATATTATTTATGTATTTATGGGTGGCAGTTTTTTTATAAACAATACAATCTGGCTGACATAAGTGTTGAAATGTTGGTTCGGCAAGTTTGGTGACCAATCATTATATTTTTATTGACGATCACCTAGATGGAATTTCACAACAAAGAAAGAAGAAATGCCATTACATCTAACATTTCTATTCATGGTAGTTGTTTCCTATCATGTTCTGTACATAATGCAGACTATCATAGCCAAAATATCGTTATTGAATGGATATATTTTATTTCACTTTTCAATTTACGTGGACTATAACAGTCTTTATACACAATTAACAATCAAAGGCATCAAACATGGGAATGTGGATGCTATCTATCACACGTCAGCTTGTCTCCGCTGCTGCTGCAGCAGCATTTTTTTTATTGTACATACAGTACACTCTAAGTATAGCTTTGCTTTTAAAGCTTTAGAGTTTTATGCAAGTTAAACTTACCAAAGATTGATTAGGTTTATAGAAAATTTTAGTAATATTTATATTTCTAAATAAGTTTATTACGAAAATATATGTAGCGATAATGATATTTATTATGTACTATAAACATGTATTGATAATCTCTTCTATATATATTTGCTCAAAATTAAAAGTATTGATTTTTTAGAAAATAAGAAAGACATATTTTGTGGGATCAAAGAGCGTACAATCTAGCAGCCTATAATCCGATACAGCTTTGCTTTTATAGCGGCATTCTATCGCGCTATTAGACATAGGAGCACTCTGTCTTCCCCCACTCCATCCTATGCTGCTTCGCTGCAGATGAAAAGTCCTTACCTCTCCTTCGTGATTTCCGTAACTCTGAAAGTACACCTAATTTCCCACCCAAAATACCCCTTGCAACCTCTTTTTCCAAAATTAACAAAAAACACTAAAATATGGATTATTTTAACAAAAAACATATATGATGGATTATTCCTTAGATCCAACGAAAAGTGTTTTTTAAAAATATATGATGCAATATATATAACGTAGTATTGAAATGTGTTATCATGTAAATTATTATTTTAAAATACAAAAATAGTAAGAACGATACATTCAGCACTAAAACAGAATAGCCAATAAAAAGAATGGATAACTGTGCATTTAGGGTTTCATTTTCATTAATATTTTGAATATATTTAGTGGATCAGATTCTATTAAACAGAAGTGGAGATTATGGAGATGAGGTTAGAGGGGCAATGGAAGGGCATGTTTGGTTAGAGGTGTTAAAGTTTAACAAACACTGTATTACTTTCGTCTTATTTGACAAAAAGTTTCTAATTTTGGACTAATTAGGTTTAATAGATTCGTCTCGTAAATTACTCCTAATCTGTGTGTCGATATGTATGCAATTAGTCTATATTTAGTATTATATGTATTTGCCGTAACATTGATGTGATGGAAGTTAAACATGAACCAAACAGGGCCTAAGGTCGGGGAAATAAAATATGAAGAGATGTAAGATAGGCCCGTTTAGTTCTCGAAAATTTTTGGGAAATGCTACTGTAGCAATTTTGTTGTTATTTAACAAACATTATCCAATCATGAACTAACTAGGTTTAAAAGATTTGTCTCGTGAATTTCGTCTAAACTGTATAATTAGTTTTATTTTTTATCTATATTTAATACTTGATGGGGAATCTAAAAAATTTTATAAATTTTTTTACAAACTAAACGAGCCCATAGTCTAATGGCTGGGGAATCTTGCAGTCAAAAAAGGTCCTGTACGCTGGCTGTGAAACAAGGAGGGAGAGGGAGCGACCGCTGCGGTGAGCTGTGTGTGTCACACAAGGATGGGACGAGAGGTGTCCATGAGACTATCTGTACCGGATCCGCGATATTCATCCGGTAAATGCACTAGTGTAAAAAAAAAAAGCCCGCACCGGTGTTTTCTATCCCGTCCGGTATCCTCCCACAGGCGCGTTCGTCCGATAAATCAAACGGACGTCCGTCCTTCCGCTACACACAGAGCGCGCGCGTGATGAGGAGGCAGCTGCCGTGACACACACACACACACAAAAAGCGTGGGAGAGAGTGCAGCGGTGGGCCCTACTTTTTCCCATAACAAAAAAATGTTATAGCTCACAAACCAAAAAATCAAATTAAATTCCGATTGCACCATTAAATTCGTTTCAATAAATTCTTCAAAACTAGATCTCATATGGATATATTTAGATAAAGTGACAAGTGGATCCCACAATGAATAGAAGATGATATAGAAGATGGATGAGTGCGGAAGAATTAGGTATAGAAAAGAGAATCTTGATGACTAAGATGTATAGAGAATGAATTTAGAGTACCATGAGTGCGGATAGGCTGAGCCGTGGACATGTGAGTGAATATTAAAAATTAAAGGACAGCTGAGAGGAAGATAGCGCGAGAAACTAAACGAGAAACTCGTCTGGCAAGGCAGCAAGGACGGGGGACAGACATGAGACAGGTGGCACGCTGTGGAAGGATCGTGGAAATCAACCAACGGCAGAAGATAAGCTGCGTGACCACACACAGTTTCGGTTTGTAATTTTCGCTCAACGCAGCTGAGTTCGCAGGCAGCGGAGCGAGCTCACGAGCGGCTGGCAGCCGAGTACGAGGCTGGGAAGGCGCCGAACGCCGTGCCGCTGCGGCTCGTACGCGGTACGCGCCAGGTACCCGACGCCGACGCCATAGACCTCGCCGCCGTCGCAGCTGCTCCTTTCATTCTCTCCTCTCACGTCGAGTTGGGGATTGGGATCGGACGGGGTCACAGTCACAGCGCGAGGGAGAACTCACAGGAGCTTCGCGTGCTGGGATTCTACCACGCGGCTTCCCGCGACGCGAATCAGGTCAGCGGCGAGAGCAGGTCCGTGTCGACCGCGCGGGCTTCCCGCGGCGCGAGCCAGGTCCATGCCAGCTCGAGCGATCTCTGCGGGACCGAGCGAGTCCGGTAGGCGGCCACGAGCTCCGCCGAGCGAGCTCCGTCGGGCGGCCAGGAGCCCAGGAGCTCCGCACGCGCGCGAGCACACGCGTGCTACGTCGGGCGTCCGCCGCCGCAAGCTCTCCGTTCCCATCGCCGTGAGGCTCTCTGCGCCCGCCGCCGTGAGACTCCCCGCACCCACCGCCGGCATCCACCAGCACACAGGATCTGGAAGGAGACGATAGAAACGAAGCAGCCTTCCCCAACACGCGAGGCGCGGTTTCTTCGTGCCTAGATGAGCGTGAAGACGTCGAGTCTAAAGTAGAAACCGTTCCTATAATTTTCCCTCCCTCTCTTCCTTAAATCTCGTGCCACGTCAACAAATTGCTTACCTGGCAGCCTAATTAATACACATAGAAAGCTCTCGGTATTTCAGCCTACGCTGGTTACTGTGGCTAAACCCAAAAACGCCTACACGCCATATAAAAGAGACCAAAGCAAGTAGCACTCACGAATATGTATTTCCTTGGATGTTTACTACGAGATAATATTGTATTGCTCGGGTTCGCCCCTCAAGAAATTGTTGGCCACTAAGGATATTTTGTTTCCTAGTAGTGTTTAGCTATTACTTATAGTCATTCGTGCTAGGTCCCACGAGATAAGGCTAGCATGCCAGTTCATATCCTTTGGGTATCATGCCAGCACATGTACAAAGTAGATTTGACGTAATTAACGATTGCAGTTGACATGTATACGAAAGAAACGTAAAAAAGCACACCTATGCATAGCAACATCAACGAGCAACGCACATACGGAGCATATAGCAATAATAACCACAATACGCATGTGAACGACGACACGACGTACACACATGAAACCCATGAACTCAAAAAGCTAGTGCTGCACGTAGACATCGATCTCGACGACGCCTCCACGGGCAAGGTCGTAGTCGTAGTTCCTGGTGAGCATGTACCCCCGCGCGAACCGGAACTTTCCCGTGCCGCCGATGATCACCGATTCACGCACCTTCGCGTCCATGTCGATGCGGCCGTTCGCTGTAACGGAGCTGCCGCGGTGCTCGCCGGCCTCAAGGACCATGTGCATGGTCAGGTGCGACACGATGCCGCCCTCGGACATGCGCACGGCGAAACCCTGCGCGCCGTGCCGACGCGCGCTGTGTCCCCACGGGGGCCTTCCGTCAGTGCGTTGTTGAGCACCACGACATCGCCGAACTGCCGCGGCGATGTCAGGAGCAGTGAAAGCTTGCTCCCAGCGGTGGCGGCGGCGCTGTCGTTGTGGGCGCCGACGTCGTCGCTGGACGCCGTGGGTAAGAGGGACCGGCCGGAGACGACACGCATGGCGGTGGGGTGCGGCCCCGTGTAGTCGTCGTGCATGAAGAAGTGGAGGTGTGTGGTGGCGCTGCTGCCACCGGCCGTGTCGAGGCTGCGGAAATAGACAGCTGCGGCGAGGAGGAAGATGGCGCCGAGGAAGATGGAGTGGAGGGAAGCCATGAAAGTCGATGAGAGAACTTGCTTTGAGGCTATGTTTTGCTTGTTGGTCTGGGCTGTACACAGGATATGCGCTCTTATTATAGTACTTGCCGCATGTTGGAGAGTCTCTGTCAACCGTGTGCCGCATGTGCAAAGAGTCGCTGTCAACTATTTGAATGTTTCAAAATGCTATAATATTAAATGATGATTAGAGCGTGTCCAATTAAGGACCAAATGTTTCGGGTTATTAGTATTAGAATAATTCTAGACATTTATTGTGGGTTTCATGAGAACTGGAACTGATGTTGAAACTCCATTGAGGACCTCCCATTAGTACTACTAATATAATAAGATAGTATATATCGCAAGAGTCTCTCTCAACAAATCTCGTCACGTGGGGCAAACAATTGTGTTCCTTTCGTTTTTTTCAAACACGAGGCAACTTGAATAATCATCTCTTACAAGATGCATTACTTCGGTGGTATGATGTCTCAGCCATATACAAAGGAAGATATCTCCTGAGCAGTACTTTACGGAACAGTGTTGGCAGCAAAAAAAAATTCAAAGATATTTGTATTGAGTTTGGGAAGCAATTATAGAAACCGGTGGCCATGTACGTGTGTCACACACGTGTCTACTATAAGACATACTCGTATCAAAATGTGCAATGGAAGTTGCTCCTATGAGACTACGGACCAAACATAATATATATACACACACATATCCGACAGAAGTTTTTTATAGAGGAATAACAAATAACAAAATAGCAAAGATATGTTTTGAAGTCAATTCCAATAGCATATACAAACATTTATTATGGCAAATAACTGTATAAACATAGTGCATGCTCATATGAAACCACCAGAAATAAAGTTCACATTAGTGCTAAATTTTTTTTCCTAAAAATGATTAAAAAAAAGCTGTAGAACGACTTGCCAACTTGATATAGGATGTATACTTTGACACAAGTTCAATGTAATACAGAGAAATTCACAGTTCAAGAAAAAAAATTCATACTATTAACTTCAAAAGTAAAATGCAACTCTCCACCTTCCAGCCATGGCTCCTATCACAAGGATGTATGAATGTACACCTCGTGCAATAGCTTTGTAAGCTATAAGAGATTATATGCCCTCAGTCCTCTAGGTCTACATGACAAAAACACAATGGATTGGGAGCGGGTAGGCTCACTGACCTTGCGTGCATCCTGGATGAAGTCCACATGTGCAGACCGAAGATTTAGTCAACATTTGTGTGACCCTATGTTCCTCACCCAGGGATTTATTCCCTGTTATTTTCAGCTGTCTCGCATGGATGAGCCACCACTGTCATATCTCTCAGCCGTGTACGTTTAACCATAGATATAGATTGTAGATCTAGCTTACGCACTAAGGGTGTGAGTGTGTTAGGGTGTGTGTGTCTGCGGTGTGAGTTGGTGTGTGAGTTCAGATACTATAACTTGTACTCGAAGGTTGAGGCAATCACAAAAAAAGTTGGTCATGTACATATCAATTTGCGCTTGACAAGGGAAATAAGTGAGCAACACCTTGCAAATGTTGTCGGATGAAGATGACGAGAAGCAGCAGTGAGAAGGGCAGTATCTGCTTAACCCACATGGCCACTTGTTGTACGTTTATACTTGACCAAGTGGGCCAGGCACGATGGGCTGACATGGGCCCGGCCCAAAAAAGCATGACACTAGCATGGCACGGCCACGACACGGTGCAATAGTGCCAGGGCCGGCACGGGCACAATCTAGGGCCATGCTTGGGCCGCAGTGCCGGTATGGGCACGGCACGGTTAAAAGGCCGGCATGATAGTGGCCCGATTATTCTTGATCGTTGGATTGATTTGTAGTAGTTCTGACCGTTAGATTGACTTGACCTAGGTATAAAAGCAACTCCCTTCTCATTCTCTCTCATTCTTCCCCTCCCAGCCGCCGTTTCTTGTTTCTCTCGCTAGCTACTCCTTCCATCGTTCTCCCGAGTCTCGGCCGCAGAAACTTCTCGTGGCCTCTCCGCCTCTCGCTCCCTAGGCTAGCAGCTGGCGGTCCCAGGCCACTCCCTCCCCCGCTCGTCTTCTCCTCAAGGCATGGCTATACGACAGCGGCGGCGCGTGCGTCCTCTTCGGCGCTCTCAGTGCCAGGGCTGCGACAGCGTGACGGCGCAGCAGCGACGACGAGGACGCGAGGGCGCAGCGGGGCCGAGAAGTGGCACGACGACGGCGACGAGGCCCGAGGTGGGCGCGGCGAGCTCCTCGGCTCCTCCCTTGGAGCCATGGGCCGGCACGGCTAAGGATCCATAGTGTCGTGCCTGGGCCGAGAGTTCGGCACGGTGGCCCAAGACGGCACGACACGGTAGAATGTAGTGTCATGCCGCCATAGTGCCGTGCCGCCATAGTGTCGTGCCGTGCTAGGGCCGGGCCATCCGTTTGGCCAAGTATATGTACGTTGTACCGCTGGTATGACGAGGAGGATATTCCCTGCCGTGCCCTCCCAGCCACCAACCGCAGGTGAAAGGTCTTGATGGCTAGAGGGGGGTGAATAGCCTTTTAAAATTTTCTACAAAGACAAGCTAAACAAGTTTATCAATACAACAAATAGCGAGATGCGAGTTTTGCTTAGCCTACGGGGTGTTTGCAAGCCACCTATCCAATTCACAATTCTAGTATAATGGCACTCAACCGCACAAGTCAAACCGAGAAGGTAACTACAACTACAACTAGCAAGCTACACAAAAGAGCTACTCTAGCAAAGCTAACTAGTTAGCAAAGATAACTAAGAAAGTAATACGGAGTTGAGTTAGGAGAGTTTCACCGAGGGGCGAAGTATTGAGCCAACCAATATGATCAACAATGAATACCAAGACAAGCGAACACCAGGATCAATCAATCACAATATGAAAGTGATGACACGAAGATTTATCCCGAGGTTCAAGTGCTTGCCGGCACGCTAGTCCCCGTTGTGTCCCTCTTCACCACGTGGTTCGGTGGCTAATCGGTCTCACACCGAGCCTCTCAAAAGGCGCCACAAGAACCTACCAAATGGCAAAAGGTTGCAATGACACGAGCAAATTACTAATGTTGCCTTTGGCACTTCGCCGAGGTAGGCACAAACCCCTCACAATCAACGGAGGTGGCCAAGAACAATCACCAACTCTTGCCAACGCCTCCAAGCTGCTCCAAACCGTCTAGGTGGCGGCAACCACCAAGAGAAACAAGAATCCCGCAGCAAATCAAGCACCAAGTGCCAACTAGATGCTATCTCACAATGCAAATGCACTTGGATCACTCAATCTCACTTCGAATATGCAAAGAAGCAAGAGAGATGAGTGGGAGGCGAGTTGCTTAGCTCAAAGTGCTCACAAGTATGTCAAATGTCCAAGAGAGGGAGCTTTGAGCCAGCCAACGAGTATTTATAGACGTACCCCTTCGAATATAGTCGTTACGCACTTGAAACAGCCGAAGTCGCGCTGACCGGACGCGCTGGTCAAACTGACCGGACGCGCCGATCGCACAACGGCTACTTTCGCGAACCACCGACCGGACGCGCAGCACGCAATGACTGGACGCGCGAAGCTTGACCGAACGCGCTGGTCCCGTGATGGACCGGACGCGCTGGTCAAGCCTGAGCAGCGCACAACGAAACAGCGACCGGACGCGTTGGAGAACTGACCGGACGCCATAGTGCCAGCGTCCGGTTGGAGTCCAGTAAGCTCCCTCAACGACCAGACGCGTCCGATCGACTGTGACCGGATGCGCTGCGCGTCCGATCAAAAAGCTGAAACATGCGCAGACGCTGAACACTGACCGGACGCGTCCGGTCAAACAGAGACCGCGTCCGGTCCAGCGTCCGGTCACCTCTATGACCTCCGTTTGCCACCGTTTGATTTCCGACTTTCGACGTAGTGGAAAATATGCGTTTCAACTCCTCGAAAACGCTCTCTACCGCTCAAACTCCACCGCCTTCGAAAATGTGCTAACACCACCAAGTGATCACGTCATGTGCGAGTGTGTTAGCATTTTCACAATCATTTTTCGAGGCGTTATTATTTCTATCCAAATGCATATGATTATGAAATGCACACCTAGAGGCACTTAGGAGTTCAATAGCCACGTCATTCCCCTCTTTATAGTACGGCTATCTATCCTATAATGTAACCACACCCACTAGGTGTCTTGGTTACTAAAACACAATCCTTAAGCATATACCTTTGCCTTGATCACGTAGGGTTGCATCCAAATTCAAGTGTGGCCATCATGATCACCATGTCCATCTTGCCACCAACCTTGGAATGTACTAATCCTCATATGCTACATACAACTTAGGCATAGGATTAGTACTTAGGCATTGTCACTAATTACCAACACCAAACATAGGACTTTCAATCTCCCCCTTGTTGGTAATTGGTGACAAACCTTTCACAAGGATATTATGATAAAAATTTAATTGAACCCATGTCACATTGTCCAAGTATATTACCATGTGTAAGAATTATGGACATGTGATCATGAACTCAAATTGATAGCAATGGCTCCCCCTACATGTATGCTATATGTTTGGATTTAGGAAGCATACATGCTTAGATAGGAAAATATAGGAGCATTGACTATCAATAGGTGCTAAGTGTTTTAGATTATAGACCTTTGAAGCGTGATACCATCGAAGTAGCGATAAACACCATCTTAGCACCTTGTGTAGTTAGATACCACTTGGAAAAGCACAAACATAACTAGAAACCTCGTGAGATCAACATTATAAGCAAGGCTCTAGTACCACTTTGAAAAACATGAAGCAAGAAAAATCTAACTACTTCCTATTCATGCTAGCACCTCAATATACCATTCAAATTATACTAGCACGTCACCACACAAGCAATGTATCGGAGAAAAAGAAATGCATAACTATGCATCATACATATGAAGTGCACAAGGAAATGCAACATTCATGTTTAAGAGCTTGCTCCCCCTACTTGTGTGCTCAAAACTTTAGTTGATCCCCTTCTTTTATCAATTCTCCCCTTTAGGTTTTCTTACCCTTTAGAATCTATCTTTGTGAACAATATTTTCTCCCCCTTTGGCACCAATGACCACAAGGGACCAATTTTAGATAGATGATCATGTTGAATTATGGGGTGAGGATCAAGTTTGTGATTCAACCTAGATTGCTTGCATAAATAAAATGCTTCGGTTTGATCCAAGGGCAAGCTTCTTCACACCTCACTAGAAGGGTTATCATGCACCATGTTGAAGCAAATATTTAGACAAGTGATCTAGATTAAACACTTAGGATCACAAGATACTTAAACAAGTTATATGCTACCACTAGATCATACAAGACATGGAAACAATAGTGGCACCATATAAACTTCAAATTCATTTGATTTTCATGAATGAGCCTAGAACATAAGAAATCATGACTAGATGCACTAAACAAGTCCTTAGCATAGAATGTATGACATGTCAACCAATTGTACCTTAGGGCTCGAAGGAGAGGCATGTTATATATGGGGTGAATCAACTCATGTTGGAGAAGTCAAGTATGTTCAACTCATTCTTGAGCTTGTGAAATCTTTTCTCATCAAGTGGCTTGGTGAATAGATCGGCTAATTGATCTTCGGTGCCCACACTCTCAATAGCAATGTCACCCTTGTTGATGATCTCTAATGAAAGGATGACGAACATCAATATGCTTTGTTCTTTGATGTTGAACCGGATTGTTGGTTAGCTTCACGGCACTTTCATTGTCACATAGCAATGGCACATTCTTGAAATTGATTCCAAAATCCTTCAATGTTGCCTTCATCCATAAGATTTGTGCACAACAACTATCCGCAGCGATGTATTCGGCCTCGGCGGTAGATAGTGCAATACTATTTTGCTTCTTGGATGACCATGACACAAGTGATCTTCCCAATAATTGACAAGTCCCGGAGGTGCTCTTTCTCTCCACTTTGTCACCGGCATAGTCGGAATCCGAATATCCAACTAGCTCAAAGCTTGCACCTTTGGGATACCATAATCCAACATCTTGTGTATGCTTCAAATACCTCAATATTCTCTTTGTTGCCTACAAATGACTTTCTCTTGGTGAGTCTTGAAATCTTGCACACATACATACACTAAACATTACATCGGGCCTTGATGCCGTCACATAGAGTAGGCTACCAATCATTGATCTATATAGCTTTTGATCCACCATATTGCCACTCTTGTCACTATCCAAGCTTCCACTAGTGCTCATTGGAGTTGTAATGCCCTTTGCATCTTCCATGCCAGACTTCTTGAGCATATCCTTTATGTATTTGGTTTGGCTCACAAATGTTCCTTCCTTCATTTGTTTGATTTGAAGTCCAAGAAAGAAACTAAGTTCACCAATCATTGACATTTCAAATTCCTTTGCCATCATTTTCCCAAACTCATCACAATAATCTTGATTGGTTGAACCGAAGATGATATCATCAACATATATTTGCAACACAAACAAGTCTTTGCCTATCTTCTTGGTGAATAGTGTTGTATCAACTTTGCCCATGACAAATCCTTTGGATAGCAAGAAGTCCCTCAATCTTTCATACCATGCTCTAGGTGCTTGCTTCAATCCATACAAAGCTTTTCTCAATTTGTAGACATGATTGGGTTTCTTGTCATCTTCAAAACTGGGAGGTTGCTCCACATACACCTCCTCTTGAATGTACCCATTGAGAAATGCACTTTTCACATCCATTTGATATAGCTTGATATTGTGAGCACAAGCATAGGCAAGTAAGATCCTAATTGCTTCCAATCTTGCAACCGGGGCATATGTTTCACTAAAGTCAAGACCCTCTATTTGTGTGTAACCTTGAGCCACTAGTCTTGCTTTGTTCCTTACTACTATCCCATCTTGATCTTGCTTGTTGCGAAAGACCCATCTTGTTCCAATGACATTGTGATCTTTAGGCCTTTCAACTAGTTCCCACACTTCATTTCTCTTGAAGTTGTTGAGCTCTTCATGCATTGTATTTACCCAATCTGGATCTCTGTTGACGGTCCTTAAGTATCAATTATAACTATCAAATAAATAGAGAAAAGGATCCAAATGAAACCAACACCTAGACTTAGGGTTTTATCTGACAGAATTCCACGAGTTTAGCTGTTTATCTATTTCTGCAGGGGGTTATCAGGAAATACGGAAGAAAGGCCCACATGTCGAATTAATGACGGGATATTAACCGAACACGTAATTATCTTACATCTAGAAGAGTCCAGAAGCCACGAGAACGAACGGGAGGCGTAACGGGGCCGGACACAGGGCGCCCGCCCTGGTCCTTAGGGCGCCCGCCCTGGCCTCGGAGCCAATCAGGCTCTGCCTCGAGGATTATGCTCCACCGACCTAGAGGATCAAGGAAAACCGCACGATCAATGTCGGTTTGATCCAATGACCCAGATTCATCCGAAAGGGCTATATAAGCAAGGCCCCTGACCCTGGAGGAGAGGCCCTCGTCTCATACTTCAAACCCTAATTCAGGAGGAGAGCCTCTGATCAAGCCCTAGAGCCACCACATCAACTAGATCTCTAGTTAGCATAGCTACATAGGATTAGAACTAGAAGGAGTCAATCTTCGATTGGATCCCGGATCTGTCAAGAGGATTCTTGGTAATTCCTCTATTGTTCTTCAATTGTTCATCATTGTTCTTCAATATTATGAATATGACTTTGTTCTATTTCAATATATTGGTTATGACTTTGCTCTACTTGATTATATTTGCAATTATATTGTTCTTAGTTTATCATAGTTATATGCTTGGCTTAGTTAGATTGGAATTATATACATGCCTAGGATCGTATAGCATTTATCCATGTGTACAGTGGGTGAATGATAATTATTGTGTAGACGTGGTGTCTATACCGTATTTATCTGCGATTGCACCCTATATGCCGGATTGTGGGGTAGTTCGCGATAGTGACAGCTTCGTTGATTCTTATATAGTCCCCCTCTCGTGTATAGGGCAGGCAGAGCAACACTATTACAGGGGGGTGATTGCTATGTTCTTCATCTTCCTTGCTAATATTCACTATGCATGGATATAGTCTTTTCTCACCATGATTGCCAAGTATAATTGCACTAACTATGATATGCTAGACTTTATAGTTAATAATAACTTAGGGAATATCTTTGTAGTTCATCCTAATTCCATGCTAATGACTTGCTAGAATATCTGTTGAGGTGCTTATCATTATTATATGTGGCTAGCTGATCAGATTAATTATCTTTGTCACCATTATCACTTTACCTTTACTTAATGTGACATTTATACCTGTATAAAGAGATTGATAAATACTCTCGGTTATACATGCAATGATGTGTACTCAGTTCCATATTCTCATTCCATTATCAACCATGATACTTAGAAATCCCTTCCCAGTGGTAAAAATATAAATAACGATACCTGGAATACTTCCCGGTTAAAATGCTACATCGGTATTAATCTGTGCGCTTGCAGATCCCTTTTATTATTTATCTTGATGAGCAAATGCATATTTTAATACCGCGTCTCTCATGTCATGCTGGGGATGACAACTTGGCTTAAGTGGCATGAGGGATAGGTTTGGCATTTTTGGCGCCATTATCAGAATTAGAAAACTAAGTCTACTTTTGGTAGTGACTTTAAGAATGCCCAACAAGCATTTTTTGGCGCCGTTGCCGGGGAAGGTTGATTACTAAGTAGGAATGAATATGGAACTTTGAGTCATCATTTGCATCACTAATCTGATCGAGCTTATCAATTCTCTTATACAGTTTTACCCCTGTATTTTCCATTTTGATTATTTATTGTAGGGTGATGCATGAATAGAAGACATCTTCCAGACAACTTTGTTGACAATCCCGAAGCCTTATTCAGAAGAACAAGAGCCAAGCTCAAGAAGACATCGTCAACACTTCAGCACAAAGCTTCATCCAAATCCGAAGACCGCCGAAGTTTCATCCGGAATTTGTCAACTGAATTCGAAGCCATGGCGAACAAGACGATCCGCGAATTCTCAGCTCCCACTATGGACAACATCCGCACTGGACCTGCTGGGGAGATCGACAAGAACTTTGAGCTCAAGCCAGGGCTCATCAACATGGTGCAAGCTAACCAGTTCTGTGGGAAGCCACACGAAGATGCTAGTGCTCATCTTCAACACTTCCTAGAGATCTGCAGCACTTTCACCATGGCTGATGTCCCCAGAGACGCCATACTACTTCGCCTTTTCCCATTCTCACTGTTGGGGAGAGCGAAGCAGTGGTTCTACGCTACAAAGGAGAAGAACACTACGTGGGCACTCTGCTCTATGAACTTTCTGGCCAAATTCTTTCCCATGGGCAAGACCAATGCTCTCCGTGGGAAGATTACAAGTTTTCAGCAACAACATGATGAATCCGTTCCAGAAGCATGGGAGCGTTTCCAAGACTACATCCTAGAATGTCCCCACCATGGAATGGAAAGCTGGCTGTTGATGCAGACATTTTATCATGGGCTCATTAACAGTGCCCGTGAAACCATGGATGCTGCAGCTGGAGGAGCATTCCTATCACTCACCATACCTCAAGCCACAGCTCTTGTGGAGAAGATGGCATCCAACCAAGGTTGGAATGAAGAAAGAACTCAGACACGCAAGAGAGGTGGAGGTATGCACCAGCTCAAGGGGGTAGACATGCTGTCTGCCAAGCTAGACCTACTCATGAAGAAGCTCGATGATCGAGCTGGAAAAAAGAAAGAAGTCATGCACGTCTACGACTCCCACATGACTTGTGAGGAGTGTGGAGGTACTGGACACTCGGGCAATCACTGTCCTGAGTTGCTGGAGGACGTGAACTACATCAACAATAACAACAACAACTACTACAACCGTCCTCAGCAGAATCAAGGTTGGAATCAACAGAGGCCTAACTACTCAGGTAATTACCAAGGTAACAATTCTTTCAATAATAATAATAATTATCCACCTTTGAGAGAGTTAGTGTCCAACCAAGGAAAGCTAATGGATAACCTGTCTAAGAAATTGGCATCTAATGATAAAATACTAGAAAATATAAATAATAGAATGGATAATTTCTCTACTGCCATCAAGAACCAGATTAGCTTTAACAAAATGATTGAATCTCAGTTAAATCAAATAGCTGCTGCTGTTCCTGCTACTAACCCCGGTATACCATCACAACCGGAAGGACTAGAATCTGCAAATCTTGTAGACATGTTTGATGCAGGAGATTACTGGAGTAACCCTATCGTGGAAGTAAGTACTGACCGTCTGCCGGTCAAGAGAGGCGATCCAGGACGCCCCGTCATCCCGATCTCCATCGGCATGCAAGACTTCCCAGAAGCACTCTGTGACTTTGGCTCCAGCGTCAACATCATGCCCAGGGTACTCTATGAAAAACTCTTTTCACAACCATTATTAGAAACAACCATGTGTTTGCAGCTTGCAGATAGGACACTGAGTTTCCCGAGAGGAATATTGAAGAACATCTGTGTCCGAGTGGGTTCCTCGTACGCTCCAGCAGACTTCGTAGTGATAGAGACCGGTTCTGATGAGAGGGCTCCCGTCATCCTAGGGAGACCATTCCTGAACACCGCGTGAGCTGTCATCTATGCTAGTGCTGCCAAGATCAGTTTCTACATCAAGGGGAGGAAGGAAACATTTTCCTTCAAGAACAAGACCGCACAAATCCCAGAGCAACCCCAATATGAACCAAGGAAGAGGACCAATAGGAGGAACAAGAGCAAGAAGCAAGTATGGACCGAGACAGCTAAGATGGTCACTGCCGTGCACAAAGGTCAAGATCGCCAACTCAAGTCACCGTTCTTGCCTAAGAAGGACGACCCAGGTATGCCAAGCATTTATTGCTCCATTAATGGGTCCCACTTCTACAAGACACTTTGCCACACTGGGTCGGGCGTCAACATAATGGCCAAGGTCACCTATGAACTTCTGTTCGGAACCATGCCCTTAAACCCAACATATATTCAGCTCCAGATGGCAGATCAGACATTTCGACAGGTCGAAGGTACAGTAACTGACGTCCCTGTCAAGATAGATGATCACTTTGTCCATACAGACTTTCAGGTTATTGACATGGGAGAAGATGAATACGATCCACCCATCATCCTTGGAAGACAATTCCTTAGTACTGTCAAAGCAATCATTTACATTGGAACTGGAGAAGTCCACATGCACTTTCCCTCTGAGAAGGTACGTCTTTACTTTACTGACCCTAACTATGTATTTGAAGAATCCAAGCAGGTCAGGACAAGAAGAAGGCGGCGTAACCACAATCAGAAGCAACAGGTCATCAAGGACGGATGGGCAGATTATGAAGGAGAAGTGGTAAGATCTGAAGACATACCACTCAACCAACACTGTCCTGAGGAGACCAAAGCACCGAGACAGGTATGGAAAGAAAAGACAGTTGTACATGAAGAGGAGGCGCCGCCGGAACCACCGACTACGCCATCCACCAAGTCCCAGGACGACTGAACGAATAAGAGTCCCGTTCGGAGGACTTAAAAACACCGAACGCCTTGCCAAGAGGTAACTTGGTAGTTATCCTTTCCTTTTAATTATTTACTTTATCTTAAATAGTTTGCTTAGTTAATCATATTCATACTATCTTAAAAAGAAAATAAAAATGTTAAAAACCCTAAAGCCCCATGTGAGTATGCGAGTGGCATAAAACACATAAGTACATTCACTGTGGTGGCATAAAAAATATATATATATATAATAAATACATAAATATTTTCTTCTGCTTTATAAAATAAAAATAAAAAAACAACATAAAAAAATCAAGGAGGCTCAGCATGATAAAGGCTAGATATTTATGCTAACACTTAATCAGTTCCACAAAGCTTTGTTGTCTATTTGAGCTTCACAGAATTCAAGGAGACTAGCAGACAGAGGACATTCTAATCGCTGTCAGGGTGCTGCCGACTTTCAAATACACCTCCGCCATCTGCTAGCTACATCAGAAGAGATTATGTCAAGATCCAGCTTGGAGGAGAGCACCCCCATTATCTTGCTAAGTATTTCTATCTTTATCTTTATATTTATATATACTTCTACCCTATAAAAATAAAAATATACATAACTATGAAAAAAAAACCAAATAAAGATTTTGTGCTTATATATATACCTATATCTTTTGCTTAGTGTGTTTTAATAAATAAATAAAGTGGCTATGCTAAACTGAATCTAAATAATAATAAAACTCTAGCATGGATATGATGAATAGTTGCTTTGCCTAATTTTCAAATTTGAAGTTCTCTCTCTAAGTTTACATAACTGTTATCATTTAAAGCTTGCTCTAAACCTGAACTTGTGGGAAGAGAACTTGATCTAAAGTCTAAGTTGTTAACGGATATGATATGGGAAGGTTGAGTTGCTGTTTATCTATTCCTAGAGATGCTAGAATTCTGGAGAATTTTATCTTTGAAAATCTTAAAATGCTACATGATGAATTCCTGTATGATGAGAGTTTATGTTCCTACCACAGCCATACATACATGCTTGCTAGACTTTAAGCCATACCTTTACTTTTTACTGCTTATGAGCATTGAGTGTAGTCAAGCTGTGTAGACCCTTAGGAGCTTGTCATGCGGTTAAAATCAAGATTCACTTGCACGATCACTCATACATGTTGCTTCTACTCCGGAAGTACGCATCCACATATATCCACTCATTCTCATCTCCAGATCCACATAAAATTATTCTACTCTTAATCCGGGAGAGAATAGCCAAAAATATTTTCCCATTCTTGTTATCCCCTGTGAAATAAATGCTCAAGCTATTTTGGTTACTACCACTTGCTATATTGTTCTAAGGAGATGAGTGTTCTATACGAGGAAATAAAAAGGGGCAAGTGCCCGGAACCTCGAAAAGAAAAAGATACGAGGAAATAAAAAGGAGCAAGTGCTCGGAACCTCGATGAAAAAAAAGAAAAAGTGTGAGAAGAGAGGTAAAAATGGACAAGTGTCCGACAGTAGAATTAGGGGTACAAGATACCCACCTGAGAGGAAAAAAAAGAAAATATAGAGCACCTCATTCTCCTCAAGAGCTTTAAAAGCAAGAAAGGTATGTATCCCCTCAAAAAGAGTAAAAGTAGAATTAGACTTTTATCATTGTTATCATCACTACCACCATACACCATTTACTCGCCACACATGCACATCTTGATTTGACTTATTGGCTTGTTTCTCTGGATCCATGGTTTGACTATGCAATAAATGTCTTGTAAGTATGTATACTTTATCTCCCACCTATGAGCTCTAGATATCAAAAGTCTTATTAGAATAGGATGAGAGAGAAGGCAATGTCACTCTGCCTTATACCACAAATACTACATACTTTGCTTTGAGAGAAGGCAGACATCATTACTGCCTTGGTGAGGATCCAGAAATACCACAAAAGAGAGACCTGAGAGAGTCATACAAGGAATCTCTGAGTTTTATTTGAAAATCTGCAAAAAACTCCAAGAGCTATAGCTAATCAAGAATAAGAGACATGGCGCTTGACTAGACTGTTCTATCTTTTAACCGCTCAAGACAAAGGTGACGGTTGCAAGCCCCATGGTGAAAGGTATAATGAGTAAGTTTTAAGTCTTGACAGTTTACTTTAACTCAGAGATGAGACTCTATTTGAAAGCATGTGTACCGTCAAAATTAAAAGGCATTTCAGCAACTACTGAGTCTCTCCTTGCTCAGGGACGAGCAAGAGGTAAGCTTGGGGGAGTTTGTTGACGGTCCTTAAGTATCAATTATAACTATCAAATAAATAGAGAAAAGGATCCAAATGAAACCAACACCTAGACTTAGGGTTTTATCTGACAGAATTCCACGAGTTTTGCTGTTTATCTATTTCTGCAGGGGGTTATCAGGAAATACGGAAGAAAGGCCCACATGTCGGATTAATGACGGGATATTAACCGAACACGTAATTATCTTACATCTAGAAGAGTCCAGAAGCCACGAGAACGAACGGGAGGCGTAACGGAGCCGGACACAGGGCGCCCGCCCTGGTCCTTAGGGCGCCCGCCCTGGCCCCGGAGCCAATCAGGCTCCGCCTCAAGGATTATGCTCCACCGACCTAGAGGATCAAGGAAAACCGCACGATCAATGTCGGTTTGATCCAATGACCCAGATTCATCCGAAAGGGCTATATAAGCAAGGCCCCTGACCCTGGAGGAGAGGCCCTCGTCTCATACTTCAAACCCTAATTCAGGAGGAGAGCCTCTGATCAAGCCCTAGAGCCACCACATCAACTAGATCTCTAGTTAGCATAGCTACATAGGATTAGAACTAGAAGGAGTCAATCTTCGATTGGATCCCGGATCTGTCAAGAGGATTCTTGGTAATTCCTCTATTATTCTTCAATTGTTCATCATTGTTCTTCAATATTATGAATATGACTTTGTTCTATTTCAATATATTGGTTATGACTTTGCTCTACTTGATTATATTTGCAATTATATTGTTCTTAGTTTATCATAGTTATATGCTTGGCTTAGTTAGATTGGAATTATATACATGCCTAGGATCGTATAGCGTTTATCCATGTGTACAGTGGGTGAATGATAATTATTGTGTAGACGTGGTGTCTATACCGTATTTATCTGCGATTGCACCCTATATGCCGGATTGTGGGGTAGTTCGCGATAGTGACAGCTTCGTTGATTCTTATATAGTCCCCCTCTCGTGTATAGGGCAGGCAGAGCAACACTATTACAGGGGAGTGATTGCTATGTTCTTCATCTTCCTTGCTAATATTCACTATGCATGGATATAGTCTTTTCTCACCATGATTGCCAAGTATAATTGCACTAACTATGATATGCTAGACTTTATAGTTAATAATAACTTAGGGAATATCTTTGTAGTTCATCCTAATTCCATGCTAATGACTTGCTAGAATATCTGTTGAGGTGCTTATCATTATTATATGTGGCTAGCTGATCAGATTAATTATCTTTGTCACCATTATCACTTTACCTTTACTTAATGTGACATTTATACCTGTATAAAGAGATTGATAAATACTCTCGGTTATACATGCAATGATGTGTACTCAGTTCCATATTCTCATTCCATTATCAACCATGATACTTAGAAATCCCTTCCCAGTGGTAAAAATATAAATAACGATACCTGGAATACTTCCCGGTTAAAATGCTACATCAGTATTAATCTGTGCGCTTGCAGATCCCTTTTATTATTTATCTTGATGAGCAAATGCATATTTCAATACCGTGTCTCTCATGTCATGCTGGGGATGACAACTTGGCTTAAGTGGCATGAGGGATAGGTTTGGCATTTTTGGCGCCATTATCAGAATTAGAAAACTAAGTCTACTTTTGGTAGTGACGTTAAGAATGCCCAACAAGCATTTTTTGGCGCCGTTGCCGGGGAAGGTTGATTACTAAGTAGGAATGAATATGGAACTTTGAGTCATCATTTGCATCACTAATCTGATCGAGCTTATCAATTCTCTTATACAGTTTTACCCCTGTATTTTCCATTTTGATTATTTATTGTAGGGTGATGCATGAATAGAAGACATCTTCCAGACAACTTTGTTGACAATCCCGAAGCCTTATTCAGAAGAACAAGAGCCAAGCTCAAGAAGACATCGTCAACACTTCAGCACAAAGCTTCATCCAAATCCGAAGACCGCCGAAGTTTCATCCGGAATTTGTCGACTGAATTCGAAGCCATGGCGAACAAGACGATCCGCGAATTCTCAGCTCCCACTACGGACAACATCCGCACTGGACCTGCTGGGGAGATCGACAAGAACTTTGAGCTCAAGCCAGGGCTCATCAACATGGTGCAAGCTAACCAGTTCTGTTGGAAGCCACACGAAGATGCTAGTGCTCATCTTCAACACTTCCTAGAGATCTGCAGCACTTTCACCATGGCTGATGTCCCCAGAGACGCCATACTACTTCGCCTTTTCCCATTCTCACTGTTGGGGAGAGCGAAGCAGTGGTTCTACGCTACAAAGGAGAAGAACACTACGTGGGCACTCTGCTCTATGAACTTTCTGGCCAAATTCTTTCCCATGGGCAAGACCAATGCTCTCCGTGGGAAGATTACAAGTTTTCAGCAACAACATGATGAATCCGTTCCAGAAGCATGGGAGCGTTTCCAAGACTACATCCTAGAATGTCCCCACCATGGAATGGAAAGCTGGCTGTTGATGCAGACATTTTATCATGGGCTCATTAACAGTGCCCGTGAAACCATGGATGCTGCAGCTGGAGGAGCATTCCTATCACTCACCATACCTCAAGCCACAGCTCTTGTGGAGAAGATGGCATCCAACCAAGGTTGGAATGAAGAAAGAACTCAGACACGCAAGAGAGGTGGAGGTATGCACCAGCTCAAGGAGGTAGACATGCTGTCTGCCAAGCTAGACCTACTCATGAAGAAGCTCGATGATCGAGCTGGAAAAAAGAAAGAAGTCATGCACGTCTACGACTCCCACATGACTTGTGAGGAGTGTGGAGGTACTGGACACTCGGGCAATCACTGTCCTGAGTTGCTGGAGGACGTGAACTACATCAACAATAACAACAACAACTACTACAACCGTCCTCAGCAGAATCAAGGTTGGAATCAACAGAGGCCTAACTACTCAGGTAATTACCAAGGTAACAATTCTTTCAATAATAATAATAATTATCCACCTTTGAGAGAGTTAGTGTCCAACCAAGGAAAGCTAATGGATAACCTGTCTAAGAAATTGGCATCTAATGATAAAATACTAGAAAATATAAATAATAGAATGGATAATTTCTCTACTGCCATCAAGAACCAGATTAGCTTTAATAAAATGATTGAATCTTAGTTAAATCAAATAGCTGCTGCTGTTCCTGCTACTAACCCCGGTATACCATCACAACCGGAAGGACTAGAATCTGCAAATCTTGTAGACATGTTTGATGCAGGAGATTACTAGAGTAACCCTATCGTGGAAGTAAGTACTGACCGTCTGCCGGTCAAGAGAGGCGATCCAGGACGCCCCGTCATCCCGATCTCCATCGGCATGCAAGACTTCCCAGAAGCACTCTGTGACTTTGGCTCCAGCGTCAACATCATGCCCAGGGTACTCTATGAAAAACTCTTTTCACAACCATTATTAGAAACAACCATGTGTTTGCAGCTTGCAGATAGGACACTGAGTTTCCCGAGAGGAATATTGAAGAACATCTGTGTCCGAGTGGGTTCCTCGTACGCTCCAGCAGACTTCGTAGTGATAGAGACCGGTTCTGATGAGAGGGCTCCCGTCATCCTAGGGAGACCATTCCTGAACACCGCGGGAGCTGTCATCTATGCTAGTGCTGCCAAGATCAGTTTCTACATCAAGGGGAGGAAGGAAACATTTTCCTTCAAGAACAAGACCGCACAAATCCTAGAGCAACCCCAATATGAACCAAGGAAGAGGACCAATAGGAGGAACAAGAGCAAGAAGCAAGTATGGACCGAGACAGCTAAGATGGTCACTGCCGTGCACAAAGGTCAAGATCGCCAACTCAAGTCACCGTTCTTGCCTAAGAAGGACGACCCAGGTATGCCAAGCATTTATTGCTCCATTAATGGGTCCCACTTCTACAAGACACTTTGCCACACTGGGTCGGGCGTCAACATAATGGCCAAGGTCACCTATGAACTTCTGTTCGGAACCATGCCCTTAAACCCAACATATATTCAGCTCCAGATGGCAGATCAGACATTTCGACAGGTCGAAGGTACAGTAACTGACGTCCCTGTCAAGATAGATGATCACTTTGTCCATACAGACTTTCAGGTTATTGACATGGGAGAAGATGAATACGATCCACCCATCATCCTTGGAAGACAATTCCTTAGTACTGTCAAAGCAATCATTTACATTGGAACTGGAGAAGTCCACATGCACTTCCCCTCTGAGAAGGTACGTCTTTACTTTACTGACCCTAACTATGTATTTGAAGAATCCAAGCAGGTCAGGACAAGAAGAAGGCGGCGTAACCACAATCAGAAGCAACAGGTCATCAAGGACGGATGGGCAGATTATGAAGGAGAAGTGGTAAGATCTGAAGACATACCACTCAACCAACACTGTCCTGAGGAGACCAAAGCACCGAGACAGGTATGAAAAGAAAAGACAGTTGTACATGAAGAGGAGGCGCCGCCGGAACCACCGACTACGCCATCCACCAAGTCCCAGGACGACTGAACGAATAAGAGTCCCGTTCGGAGGACTTAAAAACACCGAACGCCTTGCCAAGAGGTAACTTGGTAGTTATCCTTTCCTTTTAATTATTTACTTTATCTTAAATAGTTTGCTTAGTTAATCATATTCATACTATCTTAAAAAGAAAATAAAAATGTTAAAAACCCTAAAGCCCCATGTGAGTATGCGAGTGGCATAAAACACATAAGTACATTCACTGTGGTGGCATAAAAAATATATATATATATAATAAATACATAAATATTTTCTTCTGCTTTATAAAATAAAAATAAAAAAAAAACAACATAAAAAAATCAAGGAGGCTCAGCATGATAAAGGCTAGATATTTATGCTAACACTTAATCAGTTTCACAAAGCTTTGTTGTCTATTTGAGCTTCACAGAATTCAAGGAGACTAGCAGACAGAGGACATTCTAATCGCTGTCAGGGTGCTGCCGACTTTCAAATACACCTCCGCCATCTGCTAGCTACATCAGAAGAGATTATGTCAAGATCCAGCTTGGAGGAGAGCACCCCCATTATCTTGCTAAGTATTTCTATCTTTATCTTTATATTTATATATACTTCTACCCTATAAAAATAAAAATATACATAACTATGAAAAAAAAACCAAATAAAGATTTTGTGCTTATATATATATACCTATATCTTTTGCTTAGTGTGTTTTAATAAATAAATAAAGTGGCTATGCTAAACTGAATCTAAATAATAATAAAACTCTAGCATGGATATGATGAATAGTTGCTTTGCCTAATTTTCAAATTTGAAGTTCTCTCTCTAAGTTTACATAACTGTTATCATTTAAAGCTTGCTCTAAACCTGAACTTGTGGGAAGAGAACTTGATCTAAAGTCTAAGTTGTTAACGGATATGATATGGGAAGGTTGAGTTGCTGTTTATCTATTCCTAGAGATGCTAGAATTCTGGAGAATTTTATCTTTGAAAATCTTAAAATGCTACATGATGAGTTCCTGTATGATGAGAGTTTAAGTTCCTACCACAGCCATACATACATGCTTGCTAGACTTTAAGCCATACCTTTACTTTTTACTGCTTATGAGCATTGAGTGTAGTCAAGCTGTGTAGACCCTTAGGAGCTTGTCATGCGGTTAAAATCAAGATTCACTTGCACGATCACTCATACATGCTGCTTCTACTCCGGAAGTACGCATCCACATATATCCACTCATTCTCATCTCCAGATCCACATAAAATTATTCTACTCTTAATCCGGGAGAGAATAGCCAAAAATATTTTCCCATTCTTGTTATCCCCTGTGAAATAAATGCTCAAGCTATTTTGGTTACTACCACTTGCTATATTGTTCTAAGGAGATGAGTGTTCTATACGAGGAAATAAAAAGGGGCAAGTGCCCGGAACCTCGAAAAGAAAAAGATACGAGGAAATAAAAAGGAGCAAGTGCTCGGAACCTCGATGAAAAAAAAAGAAAAAGTGTGAGAAGAGAGGTAAAAATGGACAAGTGTCCGACAGTAGAATTAGGGGTACAAGATACCCACCTGAGAGGAAAAAAAAGAAAATATAGAGCACCTCATTCTCCTCAAGAGCTTTAAAAGCAAGAAAGGTACGTATCCCCTCAAAAAGAGTAAAAGTAGAATTAGACTTTTATCATTGTTATCATCACTACCACCATACACCATTTACTCGCCACACATGCACATCTTGATTTGACTTATTGGCTTGTTTCTCTGGATCCATGGTTTGACTATGCAATAAATGTCTTGTAAGTATGTATACTTTATCTCCCACCTATGAGCTCTAGATATCAAAAGCCTTATTAGAATAGGATGAGAGAGAAGGCAATGTCACTCTGCCTTATACCACAAATACTACATACTTTGCTTTGAGAGAAGGCAGACATCATTACTGCCTTGGTGAGGATCCAGAAATACCACAAAAGAGAGACCTGAGAGAGTCATACAAGGAATCTCTGAGTTTTATTTGAAAATCTGCAAAAAACTCCAAGAGCTATAGCTAATCAAGAATAAGAGACATGGCGCTTGACTAGACTGTTCTATCTTTTAACCGCTCAAGACAAAGGTGACGGTTGCAAGCCCCATGGTGAAAGGTATAATGAGTAAGTTTTAAGTCTTGACAGTTTACTTTAACTCAGAGATGAGACTCTATTTGAAAGCATGTGTACCGTCAAAATTCAAAGGCATTTCAGCAACTACTGAGTCTCTCCTTGCTCAGGGACGAGCAAGAGGTAAGCTTGGGGGAGTTTGTTGACGGTCCTTAAGTATCAATTATAACTATCAAATAAATAGAGAAAAGGATCCAAATGAAACCAACACCTAGACTTAGGGTTTTATCTGACAGAATTCCACGAGTTTTGCTGTTTATCTATTTCTGCAGGGGGTTATCAGGAAATACGGAAGAAAGGCCCACATGTCGGATTAATGACGGGATATTAACCGAACACGTAATTATCTTACATCTAGAAGAGTCCAGAAGCCACGAGAACGAACGGGAGGCGTAACGGAGCCAGACACAGGGCGCCCGCCCTGGTCCTTAGGGCGCCCGCCCTGGCCCCGGAGCCAATCAGGCTCCGCCTCGAGGATTATGCTCCACTGACCTAGAGGATCAAGGAAAACCGCACGATCAATGTCGGTTTGATCCAATGACCCAGATTCATCCGAAAGGGCTATATAAGCAAGGCCCCTGACCCTGGAGGAGAGGCCCTCGTCTCATACTTCAAACCCTAATTCAGGAGGAGAGCCTCTGATCAAGCCCTAGAGCCACCACATCAACTAGATCTCTAGTTAGCATAGCTACATAGGATTAGAACTAGAAGGAGTCAATCTTCGATTGGATCCCGGATCTGTCAAGAGGATTCTTGGTAATTCCTCTATTGTTCTTCAATTGTTCATCATTGTTCTTCAATATTATGAATATGACTTTGTTCTATTTCAATATATTGGTTATGACTTTGCTCTACTTGATTATATTTGCAATTATATTGTTCTTATTTTATCATAGTTATATGCTTGGCTTAGTTAGATTGGAATTATATACATGCCTAGGATCGTATAGCGTTTATCCATGTGTACAGTGGGTGAATGATAATTATTGTGTAGACGTGGTGTCTATACCGTATTTATCTGCGATTGCACCCTATATGCCGGATTGTGGGGTAGTTCGCGATAGTGACAGCTTCGTTGATTCTTATATAGTCCCCCTCTCGTGTATAGGGCAGGCAGAGCAACACTATTACAGGGGAGTGATTGCTATGTTCTTCATCTTCCTTGCTAATATTCACTATGCATGGATATAGTCTTTTCTCACCATGATTGCCAAGTATAATTGCACTAACTATGATATGCTAGACTTTATAGTTAATAATAACTTAGGGAATATCTTTGTAGTTCATCCTAATTCCATGCTAATGACTTGCTAGAATATCTGTTGAGGTGCTTATCATTATTATATGTGGCTAGCTGATCAGATTAATTATCTTTGTCACCATTATCACTTTACCTTTACTTAATGTGACATTTATACCTGTATAAAGAGATTGATAAATACTCTCGGTTATACATGCAATGATGTGTACTCAGTTCCATATTCTCATTCCATTATCAACCATGATACTTAGAAATCCCTTCCCAGTGGTAAAAATATAAATAACGATACCTGGAATACTTCCCGGTTAAAATGCTACATCAGTATTAATCTGTGCGCTTGCAGATCCCTTTTATTATTTATCTTGATGAGCAAATGCATATTTCAATACCGTGTCTCTCATGTCATGCTGGGGATGACAACTTGGCTTAAGTGTCATGAGGGATAGGTTTGGCATTTTTGGCGCCATTATCAGAATTAGAAAACTAAGTCTACTTTTGGTAGTGACGTTAAGAATGCCCAACAAGCATTTTTTGGCGCCGTTGCCGGGGAAGGTTGATTACTAAGTAGGAATGAATATGGAACTTTGAGTCATCATTTGCATCACTAATCTGATCGAGCTTATCAATTCTCTTATACAGTTTTACCCCTGTATTTTCCATTTTGATTATTTATTGTAGGGTGATGCATGAATAGAAGACATCTTCCAGACAACTTTGTTGACAATCCCGAAGCCTTATTCAGAAGAACAAGAGCCAAGCTCAAGAAGACATCGTCAACACTTCAGCACAAAGCTTCATCCAAATCCGAAGACCGCCGAAGTTTCATCCGGAATTTGTCGACTGAATTCGAAGCCATGGCGAACAAGACGATCCGCGAATTCTCAGCTCCCACTACGGACAACATCCGCACTGGACCTGCTGGGGAGATCGACAAGAACTTTGAGCTCAAGCCAGGGCTCATCAACATGGTGCAAGCTAACCAGTTCTGTGGGAAGCCACACGAAGATGCTAGTGCTCATCTTCAACACTTCCTAGAGATCTGCAGCACTTTCACCATGGCTGATGTCCCCAGAGACGCCATACTACTTCGCCTTTTCCCATTCTCACTGTTGGGGAGAGCGAAGCAATGGTTCTACGCTACAAAGGAGAAGAACACTACGTGGGCACTCTGCTCTATGAACTTTCTGGCCAAATTCTTTCCCATGGGCAAGACCAATGCTCTCCGTGGGAAGATTACAAGTTTTCAGCAACAACATGATGAATCCGTTCCAGAAGCATGGGAGCGTTTTCAAGACTACATCCTAGAATGTCCCCACCATGGAATGGAAAGCTGGCTGTTGATGCAGACATTTTATCATGGGCTCATTAACAGTGCCCGTGAAACCATGGATGCTGCAGCTGGAGGAGCATTCCTATCACTCACCATACCTCAAGCCACAGCTCTTGTGGAGAAGATGGCATCCAACCAAGGTTGGAATGAAGAAAGAACTCAGACACGCAAGAGAGGTGGAGGTATGCACCAGCTCAAGGAGGTAGACATGCTGTCTGCCAAGCTAGACCTACTCATGAAGAAGCTCGATGATCGAGCTGGAAAAAAGAAAGAAGTCATGCACGTCTACGACTCCCACATGACTTGTGAGGAGTGTGGAGGTACTGGACACTCGGGCAATCACTGTCCTGAGTTGCTGGAGGACGTGAACTACATCAACAATAACAACAACAACTACTACAACCGTCCTCAGCAGAATCAAGGTTGGAATCAACAGAGGCCTAACTACTCAGGTAATTACCAAGGTAACAATTCTTTCAATAATAATAATAATAATCCACCTTTGAGAGAGTTAGTGTCCAACCAAGGAAAGCTAATGGATAACCTGTCTAAGAAATTGGCATCTAATGATAAAATACTAGAAAATATAAATAATAGAATGGATAATTTCTCTACTGCCATCAAGAACCAGATTAGCTTTAATAAAATGATTGAATCTTAGTTAAATCAAATAGCTGCTGCTGTTCCTGCTACTAACCCCGGTATACCATCACAACCGGAAGGACTAGAATCTGCAAATCTTGTAGACATGTTTGATGCAGGAGATTACTGGAGTAACCCTATCGTGGAAGTAAGTACTGACCGTCTGCCGGTCAAGAGAGGCGATCCAGGACGCCCCGTCATCCCGATCTCCATCGGCATGCAAGACTTCCCAGAAGCACTCTGTGACTTTGGCTCCAGCGTCAACATCATGCCCAGGGTACTCTATGAAAAACTCTTTTCACAACCATTATTAGAAACAACCATGTGTTTGCAGCTTGCAGATAGGACACTGAGTTTCCCGAGAGGAATATTGAAGAACATCTGTGTCCGAGTGGGTTCCTCGTACGCTCCAGCAGACTTCGTAGTGATAGAGACCGGTTCTGATGAGAGGGCTCCCGTCATCCTAGGGAGACCATTCCTGAACACCGCGGGAGCTGTCATCTATGCTAGTGCTGCCAAGATCAGTTTCTACATCAAGGGGAGGAAGGAAACATTTTCCTTCAAGAACAAGACCGCACAAATCCTAGAGCAACCCCAATATGAACCAAGGAAGAGGACCAATAGGAGGAACAAGAGCAAGAAGCAAGTATGGACCGAGACAGCTAAGATGGTCACTGCCGTGCACAAAGGTCAAGATCGCCAACTCAAGTCACCGTTCTTGCCTAAGAAGGACGACCCAGGTATGCCAAGCATTTATTGCTCCATTAATGGGTCCCACTTCTACAAGACACTTTGCCACACTGGGTCGGGCGTCAACATAATGGCCAAGGTCACCTATGAACTTCTGTTCGGAACCATGCCCTTAAACCCAACATATATTCAGCTCCAGATGGCAGATCAGACATTTCGACAGGTCGAAGGTACAGTAACTGACGTCCCTGTCAAGATAGATGATCACTTTGTCCATACAGACTTTCAGGTTATTGACATGGGAGAAGATGAATACGATCCACCCATCATCCTTGGAAGACAATTCCTTAGTACTGTCAAAGCAATCATTTACATTGGAACTGGAGAAGTCCACATGCACTTCCCCTCTGAGAAGGTACGTCTTTACTTTACTGACCCTAACTATGTATTTGAAGAATCCAAGCAGGTCAGGACAAGAAGAAGGCGGCGTAACCACAATCAGAAGCAACAGGTCATCAAGGACGGATGGGCAGATTATGAAGGAGAAGTGGTAAGATCTGAAGACATACCACTCAACCAACACTGTCCTGAGGAGACCAAAGCACCGAGACAGGTATGAAAAGAAAAGACAGTTGTACATGAAGAGGAGGCGCCGCCGGAACCACCGACTACGCCATCCACCAAGTCCCAGGACGACTGAACGAATAAGAGTCCCGTTCGGAGGACTTAAAAACACCGAACGCCTTGCCAAGAGGTAACTTGGTAGTTATCCTTTCCTTTTAATTATTTACTTTATCTTAAATAGTTTGCTTAGTTAATCATATTCATACTATCTTAAAAAGAAAATAAAAATGTTAAAAACCCTAAAGCCCCATGTGAGTATGCGAGTGGCATAAAACACATAAGTACATTCACTGTGGTGGCATAAAAAATATATATATATATAATAAATATATAAATATTTTCTTCTGCTTTATAAAATAAAAATAAAAAAAACAACATAAAAAAATCAAGGAGGCTCAGCATGATAAAGGCTAGATATTTATGCTAACACTTAATCAGTTTCACAAAGCTTTGTTGTCTATTTGAGCTTCACAGAATTCAAGGAGACTAGCAGACAGAGGACATTCTAATCGCTGTCAGGGTGCTGCCGACTTTCAAATACACCTCCGCCATCTGCTAGCTACATCAGAAGAAATTATGTCAAGATCCAGCTTGGAGGAGAGCACCCCCATTATCTTGCTAAGTATTTCTATCTTTATCTTTATATTTATATATACTTCTACCCTATAAAAATAAAAATATACATAACTATGAAAAAAAAACCAAATAAAGATTTTGTGCTTATATATATATACCTATATCTTTTGCTTAGTGTGTTTTAATAAATAAATAAAGTGGCTATGCTAAACTGAATCTAAATAATAATAAAACTCTAGCATGGATATGATGAATAGTTGCTTTGCCTAATTTTCAAATTTGAAGTTCTCTCTCTAAGTTTACATAACTGTTATCATTTAAAGCTTGCTCTAAACCTGAACTTGTGGGAAGAGAACTTGATCTAAAGTCTAAGTTGTTAACGGATATGATATGGGAAGGTTGAGTTGCTGTTTATCTATTCCTAGAGATGCTAGAATTCTGGAGAATTTTATCTTTGAAAATCTTAAAATGCTACATGATGAGTTCCTGTATGATGAGAGTTTAAGTTCCTACCACAGCCATACATACATGCTTGCTAGACTTTAAGCCATACCTTTACTTTTTACTGCTTATGAGCATTGAGTGTAGTCAAGCTGTGTAGACCCTTAGGAGCTTGTCATGCGGTTAAAATCAAGATTCACTTGCACGATCACTCATACATGCTGCTTCTACTCCGGAAGTACGCATCCACATATATCCACTCATTCTCATCTCCAGATCCACATAAAATTATTCTACTCTTAATCCGGGAGAGAATAGCCAAAAATATTTTCCCATTCTTGTTATCCCCTGTGAAATAAATGCTCAAGCTATTTTGGTTACTACCACTTGCTATATTGTTCTAAGGAGATGAGTGTTCTATACGAGGAAATAAAAAGGGGCAAGTGCCCGGAACCTCGAAAAGAAAAAGATACGAGGAAATAAAAAGGAGCAAGTGCTCGGAACCTCGATGAAAAAAAAAAAAGTGTGAGAAGAGAGGTAAAAATGGACAAGTGTCCGACAGTAGAATTAGGGGTACAAGATACCCACCTGAGAGGAAAAAAAAGAAAATATAGAGCACCTCATTCTCCTCAAGAGCTTTAAAAGCAAGAAAGGTACGTATCCCCTCAAAAAGAGTAAAAGTAGAATTAGACTTTTATCATTGTTATCATCACTACCACCATACACCATTTACTCGCCACACATGCACATCTTGATTTGACTTATTGGCTTGTTTCTCTGGATCCATGGTTTGACTATGCAATAAATGTCTTGTAAGTATGTATACTTTATCTCCCACCTATGAGCTCTAGATATCAAAAGCCTTATTAGAATAGGATGAGAGAGAAGGCAATGTCACTCTGCCTTATACCACAAATACTACATACTTTGCTTTGAGAGAAGGCAGACATCATTACTGCCTTGGTGAGGATCCAGAAATACCACAAAAGAGAGACCTGAGAGAGTCATACAAGGAATCTCTGAGTTTTATTTGAAAATCTGCAAAAAACTCCAAGAGCTATAGCTAATCAAGAATAAGAGACATGGCGCTTGACTAGACTGTTCTATCTTTTAACCGCTCAAGACAAAGGTGACGGTTGCAAGCCCCATGGTGAAAGGTATAATGAGTAAGTTTTAAGTCTTGACAGTTTACTTTAACTCAGAGATGAGACTCTATTTGAAAGCATGTGTACCGTCAAAATTCAAAGGCATTTCAGCAACTACTGAGTCTCTCCTTGCTCAGGGACGAGCAAGAGGTAAGCTTGGGGGAGTTTGTTGACGGTCCTTAAGTATCAATTATAACTATCAAATAAATAGAGAAAAGGATCCAAATGAAACCAACACCTAGACTTAGGGTTTTATCTGACAGAATTCCACGAGTTTTGCTGTTTATCTATTTCTGCAGGGGGTTATCAGGAAATACGGAAGAAAGGCCCACATGTCGGATTAATGACGGGATATTAACCGAACACGTAATTATCTTACATCTAGAAGAGTCCAGAAGCCACGAGAACGAACGGGAGGCGTAACGGAGCCGGACACAGGGCGCCCGCCCTGGTCCTTAGGGTGCCCGCCCTGGCCCCGGAGCCAATCAGGCTCTGCCTCGAGGATTATGCTCCACCGACCTAGAGGATCAAGGAAAACCGCACGATCAATGTCGGTTTGATCCAATGACCCAGATTCATCCGAAAGGGCTATATAAGCAAGGCCCCTGACCCTGGAGGAGAGGCCCTCGTCTCATACTTCAAACCCTAATTCAGGAGGAGAGCCTCTGATCAAGCCCTAGAGCCACCACATCAACTAGATCTCTAGTTAGCATAGCTACATAGGATTAGAACTAGAAGGAGTCAATCTTCGATTGGATCCCGGATCTGTCAAGAGGATTCTTGGTAATTCCTCTATTGTTCTTCAATTGTTCATCATTGTTCTTCAATATTATGAATATGACTTTGTTCTATTTCAATATATTGGTTATGACTTTGCTCTACTTGATTATATTTGCAATTATATTGTTCTTAGTTTATCATAGTTATATGCTTGGCTTAGTTAGATTGGAATTATATACATGCCTAGGATCGTATAGCGTTTATCCATGTGTACAGTGGGTGAATGATAATTATTGTGTAGACGTGGTGTCTATACCGTATTTATCTGCGATTGCACCCTATATGCCGGATTGTGGGGTAGTTCGCGATAGTGACAGCTTCGTTGATTCTTATATAGTCCCCCTCTCGTGTATAGGGCAGGCAGAGCAACACTATTACAGGGGAGTGATTGCTATGTTCTTCATCTTCCTTGCTAATATTCACTATGCATGGATATAGTCTTTTCTCACCATGATTGCCAAGTATAATTGCACTAACTATGATATGCTAGACTTTATAGTTAATAATAACTTAGGGAATATCTTTGTAGTTCATCCTAATTCCATGCTAATGACTTGCTAGAATATCTGTTGAGGTGCTTATCATTATTATATGTGGCTAGCTGATCAGATTAATTATCTTTGTCACCATTATCACTTTACCTTTACTTAATGTGACATTTATACCTGTATAAAGAGATTGATAAATACTCTCGGTTATACATGCAATGATGTGTACTCAGTTCCATATTCTCATTCCATTATCAACCATGATACTTAGAAATCCCTTCCCAGTGGTAAAAATATAAATAACGATACCTGGAATACTTCCCGGTTAAAATGCTACATCGGTATTAATCTGTGCGCTTGCAGATCCCTTTTATTATTTATCTTGATGAGCAAATGCATATTTCAATACCGCGTCTCTCATGTCATGCTGGGGATGACAACTTGGCTTAAGTGGCATGAGGGATAGGTTTGGCATTTTTGGCGCCATTATCAGAATTAGAAAACTAAGTCTACTTTTGGTAGTGACGTTAAGAATGCCCAACAATCTCTCAATGCTTTATCAATGTCCTTGGGTTCTTCCATTGACACAAAAGAAGAGTGAGCACAAAATGATGCCAATCTTGATCTAGTTTGAACTCCCCTTTGTATGTCACCAATGATGGAATCTAATGGATGGTCTCTAGCAATGTTGGTTGGTTGAAGCACTTGCACTTGATTGCTTGGATGTTGATGTTGATCATGAGTTGGAGATGATGAACTAGCCACTTGTTGATCTTGTTGCACTTGAGATGATGTAGCTTGATTTTGCATTAGAGACCCACTAGCTTGTGTAATTGGACTTTGGAGCACTTGATCTTTGTTGTCATCCACATCAATCACTTGCTTCGGCCTAATATCACCAATATCCATTTCTTTCATAGCATTGGTCAATTGAGTTCCTCTCACATCATCCAAGTTATTTTCCTCATGTTGAGAGCCATTTGTTTCATCAAACTCAACATCATGAACTTCCTCAACTAAACCACTAGCCAAATTCCAAACTCTATAAGCTTTGCTAGTAGTGGAGTAACCAAGTAAGAATCATTCATCACATTTCTTCTCAAACTTGCTCAATCTAGTGCCCTTCTTCAAGATGTAGCATTTGCAACCAAATACCCGAAAGTATGCAATGTTGGGCTTTCTTCCATTTAAGATCTCATATGGTGTCTTCTCTAGAAACTTGTGACAATAGAGGCGGTTGCTATAGAAGCAAGCCGTGTTGATTGCTTCGGCCCAAAATGAATGACTCACATTATACTCATTTAACATTGATCTTGCCATATCAATCAAAGTTCTATTCTTCCTCTCAACTAGGCCATTGGATTGAGGTGTATACTTGACCGAGAATTGATGCTTGATTCCAAGCTCATTACATAGCTCATCAACTCTTGTGTTTCTAAACTCACTTCCATTGTCACTTCTCACTTTCTTGATTGTGGTCTCAAACTCATTTTGCACTCTCTTGATGAACTTCTTGAATATGTCAAATACATCACTCTTGTCCACAAGAAAGAATACCCATGTGTATCTAGTGAAATCATCCACAATCACAAAGCCATACTTGTTGCCACCAATGCTTGTGTATGTAGTTGGTCCAAATAGATCCATGTGCAACAACTCAAATGCCTTGGAAGTACTCATAATGCTTTTTAATGGATGAGTGTTGCCTACTTGCTTTCCGGCTTGACATGCACTACATAGCTTATCTTTCTCAAATGTGACATCCTTCAAGCCTCTAACTAAGTCATGCTTCACTAACTTGTTCAATTGCTTCATGCCAACATGACCAAGTCTTCTATGCCATAACCAGCCCATACTTGATTTGGTGAGCAAGCATGTTGAAAGTTGAGTGTCACTAGCATCGAAATCAACCAAGTATAGATTCTCATATCTAAAACCCTTGAAGATCAAATTGGAGCCATCAACACTAACTATCTCCACTTCATCAACACCAAATATGTACTTGAAACCTAGATCACACAATTGAGCAACCGAGAGAAGATGGAAGTTCAACTTTTCAACTAGGAGCACATTGGAAATGCTATGATCATTTGAGATTGCAATCCTTCCAAGAGCCTTCACATCACCCTTGCTATTGTCACTAAATGTGATGCTATCAATGCCACTATCATTTGATTTGAGAGAGTTAAACATTCTTGAATCATCGGTCATATGTTGAGAGCACCCACTATCAAGCACCCAATGCCTTCCACCGGCCTTGTAATTTACCTACAAAACATATTAATGTTTCTTAGGTACCCATACTTGTTTGGGTCCTTGAAGGTTAGTCACTAAGCTCTTTGGTACCCAAATGGTCTTCTTCTTTGGACCCACAATTGGTGTACCAACAAACCTAGCATGCACACCTTTCTCACCCTTGGTAAGCACATAACAAGAATCAAAAGGAATGTAAGGTACATTAGCGTCTTTCTTGTTCTTGTTCATTTTGTTGCAATTATGCTCTAGATGCCCAACCTGTTTGCATTTATTGCAAAACTGACCATTACTCTTCACAAAGCTAGCCTTGTGAGTTGCAAAGGCCGCCTTGCCCTTCTTGGGAGTATAGCCCAAACCCTCTTTGTTAAGAGAGAACCTTTGGCTACCCAAGCATTTTAGCAAGCGGGCATCCCCACCATAGGCATTGCCTAATGCGCGGGTGAGATCATCCACCTCTCTCTTGAGAGTCTCATTCTCAACTACAAGTGATGAATCACTAGTAGTAGAGGTAGAGTTGGTTGTGGTGGATGATGATGAGCTATATGAAGCATTAGTAGGACCAACAAATAAAGAATCATCAATAATATCATATGTTAGTCCAATATCACAAGTGCCAATCACTTTTTCCTCCTTAGCTTCCTTCATGAACTTCTCCAACTTGAGGTCCTTTTCCTTGATGAGCTCAAGTAGAGTGGAGTGGGCTTCCTTAAGCCTAGTGTGAGCAACTTCAAGGTCCTCGTGGTCTTCCTTTAGATACTCACGAGAGGCCTCTAGCTCATCAAAGGATTTCCTAAGAGCTTTGAGCTCTTGTTCAATTCCTTTTCACTCCTTACTTTTTTTGAGAGCAACAAGCTCCTCCATCAAGGCATCATTTTCATTGCTCTTGGCAATGAGCTCTTGTTCCAAGATTTTGTATTTCTTGGTTGTCCTCTTGTAGTCCTTGCTCATTTGATCTATTATGCCCAATAGATCATCCTTGGAGTAGTCCTCATCCTCCTCATCATCACTCCTATAACCATCACTAGCACAAGAATCATCATCACTATCATCATATTTTACCTTGGTAGGCTTGGCTATAAGGCATGTCGATGTAGTGTTGAAAATGGATGACTTGTTGGAGAGGGCGATGCTTGCAATGGCTCGCCGAGTGGTCCTCTCATCATCACTAGAGCTTTCATCATCATCACTATCGGAGTTGTCACTATCCCAAGTGACCACATAACCACCACCCTTCTTCTTCTTGTTGATAGTGAAGCTCTTCTTCTCTTTCTTCTCCTTCTTGTCCTTCTTGTTCTTCTTCAACTTCAACTCCCCATCATGATATCTTTTGTCTTCATAGGGGCACTTTGCCACTACATGATCGGGGCTATTGCAATTGTAGCAAAGCACCTCCTTTGCCTTCATGAAGTCCCTTCTCTTCCTTGCCCCATATCCTTTCTTCTTCATGAACCTCCCCATCTTGTGCACTAGGAGGGCCATGGTCTCATCATCGAATGGATCATCATCATCACTCTCCACCTTGCTCTTGCCCTTAGAAGATGAAGCCTTGAAAGCAATAGGCTTCTCTTGCTTGACCTTGGTCTCCTTCTTCTCTTCTATCTCATCTTCATCATCATTGTATTGGGCATCAGTCATTATATCTCCAAGCACATCGGTTGGTTTGACCTTGTCCAATTCCTCTCTAAAGATCATTCTTCTCAAGGTGAAAAACTTCATGGGTAAACACATCAAGAACTTGTGTGAGAAGTCATTGTCCTCAACCTTCTCTCCAAGCCCCTTGAGATCATTGACAATGACTTGGAGCCTATAGAACATCTCCGGGATGGATTCATCATCCTTCATCTTGAAGGTGGAGAACTTGTCCTTGAGCATATATAGCTTGGCACTTTTTACCGTTGAAGTGCCTTCATATGTTTCTTCAAGCCTTATCCAAAGCTCATTTGCCTTTTCAAGATCTTTGATTTGCTCAAATACTTTGTCATCAATGGCACGGTAGATTGTGTCAAGTGCCGCCGTGTTGCATTGTTTGTTGATGCGGTCATTTGGAGTGAGATTTTCTTCATCAAGAATGATGTATCCTTCTTTGGTCACATCCCAAACCTTCTCATGTATATTGCCGAGATATTGCTTCATCTTCCTTTTCCAATGATCAAAGGAAGAGACGCCATCAAAGAATGGAGGCCTGCCATTAACATGATTGAACATAACTTGAGCCATCTTACACCGAGGTTGTTAAGCCTTGCAAACGGTGACCACGGCTCCGATACCACTTGAAAGGTCTTGATGGCTAGAGGGGGGTGAATAGCCTTTTAAAATTTTCTACAAAGACAAGCTAAACAAGTTTATCAATACAACAAATAGCGAGATGCGAGTTTTGCTTAGCCTACGGGGTGTTTGCAAGCCACCTATCCAATTCACAATTCTAGTATAATGGCACTCAACCGCACAAGTCAAACCGAGAAGGTAACTACAACTACAACTAGCAAGCTACACAAAAGAGCTACTCTAGCAAAGCTAACTAGTTAGCAAAGATAACTAAGAAAGTAATACGGAGTTGAGTTAGGAGAGTTTCACCGAGGGGCGAAGTATTGAGCCAACCAATATGATCAACAATGAATACCAAGACAACCGAACACCGGGATCAATCAATCACAATATGAAAGTGATGACACGAAGATTTATCCCGAGGTTCACGTGCTTGCCGGCACGCTAGTCCCCGTTGTGTTCCTCTTCACCACGTGGTTCGGTGGCTAATCGGTCTCACACCGAGCCTCTCAAAAGGCGCCACAAGAACCTACCAAATGGCAAAAGGTTGCAATGACACGAGCAATTTACTAATGTTGCCTTTGGCGCTTCGCCGAGGTAGGCACAAACCCCTCACAATCACCAGAGGTGGCCAAGAACAATCACCAACTCTTACCAACGCCTCCAAGCTGCTCCAAGCCATCTAGGTGGCGGCTGTAACGGATCAACGTAATTATACGAGATTAAGTAAGAAAATCTTCCACCGTGGCGGATAATTCACCAAACTTAAACCCATATAACCCGAGATTTCGTGAAATCACGAGGGATTTCAAACCAACCAACATACAACCAAGATCGTACTGATTTAGCAGCCACAGTTCACATGTTACATAGATTTCACAATAAGAGTTGAATACATCAGAGTTCGGAATAAAAGTTATTACAACATAGTTCAAAATAACATAGCGGAAGCAAATAGTTTTAACACACACACTTAGTTCAAATACAGTGCCAGGAGACAGTCACGGTTCACAAAAGCATTAGATACGACGAACAGAGTGACCATTGCCCAAGGTCCTAGTTGTCGCCCATCGCCGGATACAGACAGTTGGAGCAGTACCCATAGTACATCTGACCATCTGCAACAACTATAGGAACAACGCCCTGAGTACGAGAATGTACTCAGCTAGACTTACCCGTCATAAACCAGAAATAAAGGACACCAAGGAGCATGCAAGGCTTTTATATAGTGGGCTGGCTTGACTCATTTGCGAAAAGCAAGAGTTTTTAAGAAAAACTATACTAGTACTTTTTGCATCATTTTTATTATAACCTATTCAAGCTAGGTAAGCACCTATTGCTAAAGCAATCACTTGATTCATCATTAACATCTAGCTTACCATATCAGGTATAGCATTTCCAACATCATTCACTTAACCATCAGTGTTCCATTATTGTTACTACGATGCCGTAGCTCGAGTCAAGTGCTCACTATCCAGGAGCGATGGCGATTCGAATCAATTCCTAACCAGCTGGTGATTTATTCCTCACACAAACCACGCTTCCCCCGTCAGGGTCGCTTAGATCACCAATGACACTTTCCAAGAAGCCACGGGATAACAATCATGAATCGCACTACCCAGGGACCGCCTGACTGCCAGGATGCACCTTGGGCTCACTCTTCGCGTCCCCGTTATACCCCCTTCAGCACCAGTCTGCCAACCCGAGTTTATCCCGGCTTGAAATAGTGTCACTAGCTTCGCGGTCGAAAGGTACTTTATTCGGCCAGCTAAATGTGAGGCATGCGTTCAACATGACAAGAGGGACGAGCAATGATCGGTCCTTAATTGACACAGACGGAATCAGTATAGTCCAAAACCCTATAAGACTCCGCCCGGTCTTTCTTTATCTACCAACACTTGGTTACTTTCCATGATCACAATTACAGCTAACCATAACAGGTATCCACCTATAACTTGCAGGTGACAGGAAATCACCCGACTTCTACTGGTCTAAGCATGGCTAAGCAATTTACTCGATCCTGACCTAACAGGGTAAAAGGTAATCCAGTGGACAAGGATGATAATGCAACAACAGTTTCACTCAATTCCTATAACTTAATGCAACAATATATATATAACTATAACTCATGTAATAAAGAATTGCTTTTAATAAGTAGGAGACTTAAAATGCTCTGGGGCTTGTCTCTTTCGAACGAGCTAGGATGGAGGTCTACGCACTCAGACAGCTCCTTGATGGGTTCTTCTTCCTCGGGCACCTCCTGTGCCTGAGGCTCCTGCTGATCCGTCCAAACTTGCTCCTCCGGTATTGCTACCTGCGACTCCTCCTGCGATTCTGTATGATGCAAGTGCATAAGCAAACATGCGAATGATGCATCGGATTACGGTGGAATGCTTTGATGACATGATATGCAGATGAGCACATGGAATGGGCAGTTTGGATATAACTACATCTTCTACAAGGTAGTCCACGTCATCCAAGAACATGTACCCTAAAACATGCACCTTATTATTCTACTAATTAGCACATAACTTACACATACAAGTGATCCTAAGTTGTCAAATCTTACCAACCTAACTCATCCAACAACATCAGCAAGACATATTAAAGCTTCAAAGATACACCAAACATATTTTATTACTCTTAATTTCTATTAAAGAATAATCTTTTATTCCCTATTTAACTAGGGTTACACAGCAACACCTTTTTCTGGTGTAGATAAAAATCTACAAAAATTACAGTAGCTTACTCTTACCCTAACTAACCTACTACTAAATTTTCATGAGAATTGAATATGCAAAACTGCCTATACAAAATAAACAAGTTATAGCATAAAAATTAGCATGAAATTATTTTGTACTAGAAAATGTATCAAACAATAGATTTCACATTTTTCCTATGTTACTTATAGTAAACTAACATACTACAAAAATTATCACATGTATGTTTTATACAAATTTAGCTCTCTATTAAAAATAACAAAGATTATCAATTAAAGGCATTTGAACTACACCTCAATAATTTTTCACAGAACATACTTCACAAGTATTTTTCCTACAAAGTACATCACTAGAAAGATTAATCCAACAAGAATCACATTTTTCCCATTATTATTTTATTTACTACATATTTACTAAGATATCAGCATTTATAGTAATTAAATAAATCTACACAGAAAAGTGTCACAAAATTGACATGAAGTATTTTTAAACTGTAGATCTACTCAAGAGAAACACTACAAAGTTTGTTTCATAATTTTTGGAGCTATAAATCTGGAGATATGATTTTTCAAAGCCATTTCATAATTTCTGAGAAATTATTTTCCATAATTCTTTAAAAATCTGTCGGTGAAATAGCTGGATGCACCCGGTGCAGTGCACCCACACGCGCTGACACGCGGGACCCTTGGGTCAGCGGGGCCCGCTTGCCAGCCGGAGAAGCGCGGGGCGGCGCTGACCGGTGGCAAACTCGATCGCCGCCGGTGAGGTCTCCGGCGACGGGGAGGGCACCAAGGTGCTCCCCGCACCGAGGCGCACCCAGCGCACCAACTCCGAGTGGCGCGGGAGCTCCGGAGGAGGCTCGCCGGCGGAGATGGCAGCACGGCGGCGCTGGAGCTCGTCGGCCGGCCAATGCAGGCCACGGGAACGGCCGAGAAGGCGGGCGCGAGCACCGCGAGGCAAAGGGGAAGCTGGTGCTTAGGACCGGAGAAGGCGAGGAGGGTTAGGGAGCTCCGGCCATGTGCGCCGGCCAACGGCGGCCATGGCGGCAGTGGAGGAGGGAAGCGGCCAATTGGCCCTCACCTGAGCTCGAGCGGCGGAACGGAAGCGAGCACGAGGTGGAGGGAAGCGGGGCGGAGCTGAGGCCGGGAGGAATCGGCCGGAGAAGCGGCCACGGGGCGCGTACGGCGGTGGCGGAGCTTCGGGAGCCGGCAATGGCGCAGCGAGGCGCGGCTGCTACTGGCGAGCTACTGCGAAGCGAGAGGAGGGAATGGAGGGAGCAGCCGAGGCGGGCGAGCGCATAGAGGGGGGTAAGCGGGCGCGGGGGACGCGGGGGCCACCGGGGCGCGTGTCGCGCGGCGTCGCCGTCGCTCGGCCACGCGGCGGCCGAGTCCTGCCACGGCGCCACGACGTCGCGTGCGGACGCGCGCGCGGGCGGGAGGAAGCCGACGCGGGCGCGGGCCGGGCTGCCAGCGCGGCTGGGCCGAATAGGTGGCCGCGACCTGCTAAGGAAGAAAAAGGCTTTTTCTTTTTCCAAATAATTTGCAGATTTTCTATTTTGATTCAAATTTGAATTTGAAGATAAAAAAGAGGTTTTCAGAACTTTTGCCCAAAATAAAAGTTGTTCAAAATTTAATTCTCTACAACTTTCATGTAAGGCACTTTTCAAAATTCTAAATAGATTTTGAATTTGGGATTTAAAGCTAAATTTTTAAATAGAAATTTATTTGTTTAGAATATTTTTAAAAGCAAAGTTTGAGGTAATTTGAATTCAAGAGTTGCTCCAAAAATCAAGTTAATTTACTCTAGATTACCTAAAATTGCCATTACCCAAGAACATACCACTTTTTAGCACTTACATTCAAAGTTAGGGTTCTAACTAATTGCTTTTCAAATTTAAATTTAAAAGGGCTTATATTTCATGCAATGATAGCCATGAAATGATGTTAATGCTTTATGCTTTGGAATGCTAATGTATGCTTAACACCCAGGGGTGTTACAGCGGTAACCACTAAGAGAAACAAGAATCCCGCAGCAAATCAACCACCAAGTGCCAACTAGATGTTATCTCACAATGCAAATGCACTTGGATGACTCAATCTCACTTCGAATATGCAAAGAAGCAAGAGAGATGAGTGGGAGGGGAGTTGCTTAGCTCAAAGTGCTCACAAGTATGTCAAATGTCCAAGAGAGGGAGCTTTGAGCCGGCCAACGAGTATTTATAGATGTACCCCTTCGAATATAGCCGTTACGCACTTGAAACAGCTGAAGTCGCGCTGACCGGACGCGCTGGTCAAACTGACCGGACGTGCCGATCGCACAACGGCTACTTTCGCGAACCACCGACCAAACGCGCAGCATGCAATGACCGGACGCGCTGGTCCCGTGACGGACCGGACGCGCTGGTCAAGCCTGAGCAGCGCACAACGAAACAGCAACCGGACGCGTTGGAGAACTGACCAGACGCCACAGTGCCAGCGTCCGGTTGGAGTCCAGTAAGCTCCCTCAACGACCGGACGCGTCCGATCGACTGTGACCGGACGCGCTGCGCGTCCGATCAAAAAGCTGAAACACGCGCAGACGCTAAACACTGACCGGACGCATCATGTGTAAGGCTGGACGAAAAACTCGAAGCTCGTTAGCTCGCTCGGCTCATGGCTGGCTCGGCTCAGCTCGGCTCGGCTCATTATGATAACAAGCCGAGCCGAGCCAGGATTTTAGCTCGTTAGCTATAACGAGCCAACTCGAGCTGGCTCGTGAGCCGCTCGCGAGCCAAACGAGCTGTAGTTTTAGAGAAAAAGTCATCATAACTTATATTAGTTTTATATTACTTCATGTCTTGCACTTCACAAATGGATGATATGTTAGCTCATATGAATATTTTATTCGATTTAAGGTTATTGAATATATTATTTTTATAATATTAATATTTTTAAGCTTTAGATAAATACAAATATTATATTTTGTGTATTTTTTATACCTGGTTCGCGAGCCTAACGAGCCAGCTCAAGCTCATAACTAATCGAGCCGAGCTGACTTTCTGGCTCGTTAAGATAACGAGCCGAGCCGAGCTAGCTCGTTATCCTAACGAGCCAGAATGAGCCGAGCCAGCTCGGCTCGTTATCCAGCCTTAGTCATGTGCGAGTGTGTTAGCATTTTCACAATCATTTTTCGAGGCGTTATTAGTTCTATCCAAATGCATATGATTAGGAAATGCACACCTAAAGGCACTTAGGAGTTCAATAGCCACGTCATTCCCCTCTTTATAGTACGGCTATCTATCCTATAATGTAACCACACCCACTAGGTGTCTTGGTTACTAAAACACAACCCTTAAGCATATACCTTTGCCTTGATCACATAGGGTTGCATCCAAATCCAAGTGTGGTCATCATGATCACCATGTCCATCTTGCCACCAACCTTGGAATGTACTAATCCTCATATGCTACATACAACTTAGGCATAGGATTAGTACTTAGGCATTGTCACTAATTACCAACACCAAACATAGGACTTTCAGCAGGTGACTGGCTCCTCCAGGCGTGTCCTTTGTCACGTGTCCATCCTCGTTCTCTTCCTCAACGATTATCTCCTCAGCCCTCTTAGATGAAAAAGATTAAAACAAAACAAAATGAAACCCTAATCAACTTTCTACCCGGCCACTGGGCCGGCCCGGTGACCCTACGCGGCCTGGTAACCCGTGCGGCCTGCTCGGCCTGCGCGGCCCGTAGCCGGTCTCCCGCCCACGCGCGCGCTGACCGCGAGGACCCACGCGTCAGAGAGAGAGGACAGGGGAGGAGGGTGACGATGAGAGTTCGCCGCCGGTGACGACTCTAGCGAGGCCAAGGGCACCGGTGTGCTCACCTCAACTGCGTGCATCAATTTGTGTAACTAATTGACACTATTGCAGTAGCTAGGGAAGGTGGCGGCAGCAATGGCGACCCATGGCCGTGGGCTTGCCGACTCCAGCGAGCTAACGGCGGTTCCGCCCTAAAGGCCTACCCCATGACCATCAGCAGCCCAAGGCGGACACAGAGCATCAGAGAGGAGAGGCGGTAAGGGGCCATAGAGGCACGACCACGTGCGAGATCTACTCGGGCGGCACCAATGGCGGCCGCGGCGGAGCCACGAGCTCGGTGAGCTCTACCTGAGGCCAAAAGGGTTGCACGGTGAGTCGGGGATGTAGAGGAGATCAAGGCACGGCCACTGCTACGAGGAATCGGATGATGCTGCTCGGATGCGATGGATTTTTCGGTGGTAGCCGCTGTCTCACCTCCGGTTGCTGCTCGCTCGGTGGAGAAGAACAGGGAGGGAATGGAATGGCGAAAGAGAGGAAGGGAGTGCAGTGTCGACTCGGCCTTCACATATGAGCGCTCGCCCACGATGTGGAGGTGCTGTCAAGGCATGAACGCCACGCGGTGGCTTGGCTCTGAACCGGTCGGCCACGCCATGTCTGAATGTTCTAAATCGAGGCCTAATAAGAGTGACTGACAGGGCAACTTCAATGCCCGATTACTCCTAATCCAAGGCGATCTGGTGTGAGCCATAGTTTGCAAAATTATAGAAGGACATGAGATCTACAAGTTTGTCAATAGGAGCTTGAGCTGGTTCGGCACGGTTTGAGAGTTACAATGCTCCAAAGGTGGGTACATGAAATTGTAAACGGCATTTTTAGACTTAGAAAAATTTCTAAGTGTTGGACAGCACCACCACTGACTTGTGGGCCCTGTTTGAGCATGTTCCAGCCATTTTCATGAGATGACCCTAAAACAACTTTTGTTCCATAACAAATTTGCTACAACTTTGTTTAAGGGTGCACATCCATGCAAGATCTCTAGGCTGGACTTTTTAAACAGTCAAACAAAGACACTCTAGGTCATCACATGGTCAAACTTCACCTAGAGGGCAAATTAGTCAATTTGGTTAACATGAACAGTGCTCCACTAATTACCCTAAGTGTAGTTAAGGTGTATTAGGACATAATTAACCACTCTACACATTTGTTACACCAACTTCTAAGTATCATAGATGTTGAAACAAACAAAACAAGCAAGTCACTTCCTTTGTTTCAAAACCATGTTGCACATGTTTCATGACTTTGTTGCAAGCTCAAGCTTGTCATGTTACACTAACAATATTGCCATGTTTCAATGTATGGAAAACACATGTTGCATCTACATGTTGCACAACTCATATTTCATAAGCAAACAATTATGAAACAAGCACAAGTGAGAATGTTGCATACTCATGTTTCAAGCAACAAATGCATAAAGAGAGGAATGATGCTCATGCTTATGAAATGAAAATGCAATTTGTGGAAGCCAAACACCTGGGGTGTTACAGGTTTTGTACTGCAACTATCACTGTCGGCTCAAGCCAAAAGCCGGCAGTGATAAGCTCTGCATCACTGTCGATTCAAGCCATAAGCCGGCAGTGACATATCACTACGGGTTTAACCACCAGCCAACAACAACAATAGTCTTTGTATCACTGACGATTCATGGCTTAAAACGGCAGTGATATGTCACCGCTGGTTTTTTACTTGAGCTGGTTGTTATAGGGACCTTCACTGCCAGTTCTTGAGGACCCCCAATTATTTTTGGATTTTTCAAGTTAAGAACCGGTAGTGAATGTTTATTACTGCCTAGTGATAGGTCTGCAGTGAAGGTTAGTTGTATAGTAATGAATTTGGAAGGACTTTGATGAATTATACTTATATATAGGGTATAGGGATATCAAACATTTATTTTGATATCAATCAAAGGAAAGAATCGGCCATTTTACTTAGATAGATGTTGGACATGTGGATATATAAATCAATTATATATTGTGATATTGGAGATATGAGCATTTTGGACAGTTAATTTAATATTGGATATCCAAAGATATCAAAGCATTTATTTTGGTATCTAACACATGAAGATTTCGAACATTTATTCTGGAGCCGGAGATATGTAGGTTTCTAGCATTTTTTTTGGTTGTGCTACATGATAAATAGCGTAGGCATGGTGTACGATGCATCACTATATACCACCAACCATTTTCCATATTGCGCTCCTCGTAGAATACAAGATGGCCTGTGAAAAAGTGGCTCTTCTCCTCTTAGCCTTTGCAATGACTTTAACGATGCTCAGCTTCGATCCAGCATTTGCAGAGCAGGATTGGCATACCATTAAGCTTGAGGTATTCAGAGACTGCAGGACACTAATCCGTAAAGGTAACACACCTGGTACGACAACTTCACGTTGTTGCCATGCACTGGAAACGCACGATGTCAATGTTCTCTGCCAGCATGTTGACAATGTAGACGAGCAGACAATCAGCCCAAGGAAACTTGTCACTGTCGCAAGAGCTTGCGGCATCAACTTTGACAAAAATAGAACCAAACATTGTGGAAGTAAGTACAGCAAAGGAAACGTACCATGGTCTCTTTCACATGATATGTTATCGCTCTGTTTCAAATTATAAGTTATTTTAACTTTCTTATAGAGTCAAAGCATATCAAGTTTGACCATAATTATAGGAAAATTTACAAAGATTTATGACATTAAATAGATATAATATAAAAATATAATTAGTAAAAAATCTAATAATACTTATTTGGTATCATAAATATTATTATTTTATTATATAAATTTAGTTAAACTTAAGATGTTTTGACTCTCCAAGAAAATTTGAATGACTTATAATTTAGGATGGAGGGAGTAATATATTATTATTCGTATATTCTTTATCTAACAGCACTGCTACCAACTTCTTGTATGTAGCTTATGAAATCCCGTACATGGTTGTCAACAAGCACGCCTTCAAAGTGACAAAAGGGCACGTGTGATTTCACAAGGGGAAAGGATAAATGCAGCAAGATATATACTCTGACATGTAAAATCTCCCTTGTGTTTTAATGTTTTCGAATAAATGTAAGTTGGAGATTGGAATTCAAGTGTTGCTCTCCATTGAACAAGGACGGACGTCCAACGCAAAGTTGAAAATGCTGAAACAGTGACGACCGAGGGTACAAAAGGAAAGTGCTCGGCCCCCCAATCTCATCAATGGTCACGACAGTGGTTGAAAAAAAAAGATAAAAAGTTTAAAATAAATATTTTAAGATATAATTTCAAAACTATTTTTACATGAGCCGTACTCTTCTTTCCGGTGAAAAAAAATTAAAAATTGTTTCCTTTCCTCTTTCGGCTAAGTAGTCGTCACAGTGTTGGCCTACGCAGTCCATCACTCACCCCACCTTTTCCACTCCACCGGCCCAATCAACCATGGGCTTCAAGTTCGGCTGGCCGGTGGCTGGTGGCCGGTGGCGAGTGACTGGTACTGATTTATTGTGAGAAAAAAATACTACTAACTGACCGGTGGCCAGTGGCTGATACTGAATTAATGAGAGAGAAAAACACTCCCGGCTCCGGCCAACCGAACAAGGCCCATGTGCTGCCGCTAGCGGTCCTGTGCAGCATGTGAATAGCAGCCCGTGCGGCGGCCTGCCAAACCGTCCTGGATAAAGATCCAACGGCCCACACCGCGCGCCCGCCAAACCCACGTTGCATCTAGGTCGTCCACGTGTCGTGTCGCCACCTCGCCCCCTGTCCTTTTGCACAGAAAAGGCAGGTGGGGAAGACGAAAGCAAACTGCAAGGAAGGCAAAACGCGCTTCTCCCCCAAAATTTTGATCTCCCTCCTCCGCTCTTCCCTCGCCTTGCCGCCGCCCCCTCTACCAAATCCCCCGGGCCAAACCCTAGAGAAGGCGATCGGCATTTCCCCGGCGGCGAGCGGGCGGGTTGGCGCGGGCAGCCATGTCCCGCCGCGGGCGTGACAAGGGGCAGGCGCTCATCGACCTCGACAGCGATGCCGAAGACGTTGGTGAGGCGTTCCGCCACCCCCGTCCCCCCAAAATCTCCCCTTTCCCTCCGCTGTGCTGCGCCTTTTGTTTCGGGCCATGTGCTGTGGTGTGACGCTCGGGGTGCTCTGCTTGATGTGCTGCTGGCACGGTGGAGGTGCGGTTGTGTTGGCTGGTGCCCGGCTGCGCTGCGCTTTGGATTGTCTGTTGGTTGTCTGGTGCCTGATTGATTGCTCTGCACGGGTTTCGGAGATTGAATGCTGGATTCTTCTTTAGATTGGCTGAAATTGAGAGGGTTCGTAGGCTTATTTTGCCTCTGGTTTTGGGCTACATCCTCTCCGGGTGTTGCTGTATTTCTAGAACAGATTATTGGGTCGGTCAGTCTTCTGGAAATGTACAGGGTTCCTGGGCGTGCCTCCATACTCTTTTGTACAGAACCTGTAACCCTATATATGTGCTGTTGCTGGTCTTTCTTTTGAAACAGGGGTGGATTTAGAGTGATAATCATCAGTGTCTCTCGTGTTTAAAATGTGATCATTAGTCTTATTTTCTTTTAGGTCAACAACACATTAACCTTGGATTTTAAAAATTCGTTGCTGTCAAGTGACAGCTCCAAAATGGCCTAGAAGGACAGAGTTTAGTGCAAAGCATGTGTGGTGCTGCTTGCTGCCTTTTGCAGCGTCTCTTGCTCTAAATCGAAGTCCATAAAGCGCATACAGCTTGTGTAATCTTTTAATAAAGGTTCATTTCTGCACAGTGCCTCTCAGCAGTGTTTGTTCTTGTCATGATTGGACATATTAATGACGTTTAGTTTGCGGAATTGTGCTAATCATTTGTTGCATGGTTCAGTTTTGTCATCTGCTGCTTGTATATGTTAATCATTTAGTGCGCAGAGCATCGCTGCTGCTGTTGTTTTAATGTGTTGCTTACAGGTGCCATGCATCTTGCACCCCTAAATGTGCCTGCTTTATTATACATGTACCGCATAATTTGCTGCAGACAACAAATTCACATAATCAAATTAGACCATCAAGGACTAAGAGCCCTCAAGCTGTAGTGACCTCACAGTTATTAAGAGTTAAAACATTATGTTTGAGTTAATAGTTCACTTCCTTTTCTATCCTGGTATAATAGCTTACACGATTTGGTCATCTACCCTGTATTTTTTTTCCTTTTCAATTTCCTTTTCTTTTGGAAATTTAGGCCTTACTTGGTGTAACAGTGAAGTTCAAGGGTACTAGTTTTCACAGTTAGTTGCCTGTCCTCTATTCTAAGGGTGTAATTGTTGCCTATTAGTTTAGTGGTTCCTCAGTTTTTTTGGCACATTCAAGAAAGTTGGCTATACTGATTTCCCTAATTCGGATGCAGCACAAGCCATAAAGTGTTCTTGGGCTGGTCTAATGCAACCTTGTGGGTTACAAATATATATAGCAATGTATAAAGGCCTAAGTGTGAACACACACACACACACAGGGGGAGACCCCAGGTGGCATGCTGACGGGGAGAACCCAGGCAGCACGTGGTGCATGCATTTATGCATGGGTAGGGAGAAGAGTTTTGTATGAATGGATATCTCTAACAGGTATACTATGAAAATACATTCCATGACGAATCCAATGATGCTTATCGAGTATCATAAATGTTAATACTTTTATATGGTTTGATTGATTGACTTGGTACTATGCTTACATGTATTCTTTTCAGGGCAGATGGAGTAGGTTGTATTGTATTATTGATTGGTTTATTATCGGTTTGTATATTAATTTCTAGATACTCCAGCATGATCTGCTACTGACATGTACCATACCAGTGGCCAACAGGAATGGCCCCCTAGAATGGAATTGACAAGTCTGGATATCACTCTTATAATGGAAGATTGCAAAGATGAAACAAGAAATAAACCCTGGAGCAGTAGAATGCCAAAAGAAAGGTTGGGCTGTTTTCCTGATTTCAAACCAGAGTTTTACCATTATCTCTGAATAACTTGATCCGTTAGAGGCCTTCAGTAATCTGCCTAAACATGATGCCTTGTTTGGCTTGATGCTTAGCCATCTTATTTTCTCTTGGCCGTTTCCTAAAGAGTAACAAAACAATTGAGAAAGAAAATTTATTGTTTGTGGTTCCATGGCGTTTATTAAGGTTTCACTTAAGTGACAAAGCACTTAAGGCCTTAAGGGGAGCTGAGAGGGAGCCAGGGGAGGGGTGGGGGCAGAAATATAATGAGGAAGAAAACAGTCCTGGATAAAGATCCAACGGCCTGCCCCGCGCGCCCACCAAACCCGAGTGACATCTGGTTCGTCCACGTGTCGAGTCACTACCGCTCCCCCTCTCCTTGCACAGAAAAGGCCGGTGCGGTGGGGGGAAGGAAGACGAAAGCAAACTGCAAAGGCAATACCTGCTTCTCCCCAAAATTTTTGATCTCCCTCCGCTCCTCGCCTTGCCACCCCCCAACCAAATCCACCGGGCCAAACCCTAGAGAAGGCGATCGCCATTTCCCTGGTGGCAAGAGGGCTGGAGCAGGCAGCCATGCCCCACTGTGGGCGCGACAAGGGGCAGGAGCTCATCGACCTCGACAGCGACATCGAAGACGGTGAGGCATTCCGCCACCCCGTCCCTCCAAAATCTCCCCTTTCCCTCTGCTGTGTTGCGCCTGGTGTTTCTGGCCATGTGCTGTGACGCTCGGGGTGTGTTAGTCGCTGGATTCGCACTCTTGGTAGTAGCTGAATCCTTACTCTCATCGAGAGAGGATGACACTAGGAGTTGGGACAATTTTCTGGTTTATTTCTCACACAAACTCACACAATGCTATGCCAACCTGAGGGGTTGGGGATACATATTTATAGGGCTGCTAGCCAGCCAAGCATATGTCAAGATGCTAGTCTAAGATGCTAGAAAGATGCTGTCCTATAGATGCTAACTGCTAGTCTAAGATGCTAGTCTAAGATTCTAGAAAGATGCTGTCCTACAGATGCTAACTGCTGTCCTAAAAGCAGTCAAGATGCACTCTACAAAGGACACAAGGACCATATGTGCAGCAGCCCCACAACCACTAGCCAACACAGAGACTTATCCATCACTCTCCCCCTAAGTCTTGTGTGGCTCCTTGTGAGATATCTGGGCCATCCCGATCCTGGCGCGAAGTTCCTGAAACTTGACCCGCCCAAGGGACTTGGTTAGGAAGTTGGCGAGTTGGTCTTGGGTGTTGATGTAGTTGGCCCGGACACTCCCTTCCTCCAGGCAGCTTCTGATGAAGTGGTACCTCACCCGAATGTGCTTGCTGCGCTCATGAAAGACAGGATTCTTTGCCAAGGCCAAGGCGGACTTGCTGTCCACCCTGAGCTCCACCGTTTCAATGTCTCTGCCGAGGAGATCACCAAGCAGTCGAGCGAGCCAGAGCGCCTGAGTCGAAGCGGTGGAAGCCGCTATGTACTCGGCCTCGCAGCTGGATAGGGCCACCACCTGCTGCTTGACCGACTGCCAGCTAACGAGGCACTTGCCGAGGAAGAAGAGGACCCCGCTTGTGCTCTTGCTGGTGTCGATGTCGCCCGCGTGGTCACTGTCGCTGTACCCGATGAAATGCGCCGCACCGGGGCACCTCGGGTAGTGCAAGCCGTAGTCGGAGGTGCCTGCGACGTAGCGGAGGATCCTCTTCACGGCCTGCTGGTGCTCCGCCGTCGGTCGCTGCATTAACCGGCTGACGTAGCCGATGGCGAACGCCAAATCCGGTCGCGTGTGGACAAGGTAGCGAAGGCTGCTCACAATGCGCCGGTACTGCGTCGCGTCCACCTCCTCCGTACTCTCTCGACTCAGCCTCAGCCTCTCCTCCATAGGAGTGTGGGCTGGGTTGCAGCTGGTGAGACCGCCTAGCTCCACAATGCGCTTGGCGTAGGCAGTCTGGCGAAGAGAGGTGCCGGAGCTGTCCTGGTGGACCTCGATCCCCAGGTAGAAGGAGAGAGGGCCCAAGTCGCTCATCTGGAAAGTCGCCCTCATCTTCTCCTTGAACGCCTCAATCTCCACCTCCTTGGTGCCGGTGATCACCAAGTCGTCGACGTAGACGCCTACCAGCAGGGCCTTTCCTCCGCTGCCCCGCCGGTAGATGGCCGCCTCGTGTGGGCTTTGCTCGAAGCCCATCCCCTTCAGCGTGGAATCCAGCTTGGCATTCCACGCCCTCGGTGCCTGCCGCAAGCCATAGAAGGCCTTGCGCAGGCGAAGCACCTTGCCCTCCTTGCTGGGAATCGCAAATCCCGGCGGCTGATGCACGTAGACCTCCTCCTTCAAGTCGCCGTTAAGGAACGCCGACTTGACATCCATGTGATGGACACGCCAGCCCTCCTGGGCAGCTAGCGCAAGGAGTCTCACGGACTCCATCCGTGCAACGGGCGCAAAGGCGTCGTCGAAGTCGATTCCTTCTTGCTGGACGAAGCCGCGTGCCACCAGACGCGCCTTGTGCTTGATCACCTCTCCGGTCTCGTCCTTCTTGAGCTTGAAGACCCACTTGAGAGAGATGGCGTGGTGGTCGGCTGGAAGATCGGCCAGCTCCCACGTCTTGTTCCGCTCGACGGCGTCTATCTCCATCTGCATCGCGGCACGCCATTCCGCGTCCCTCTTCGCCTCGGCGAAGGAACGAGGCTCGCTATCGTCCTGTGCGAGGTGCAGCTCCACCTCAAAGTCGTGCTGCGCCATTCCAGGGACCGGCTGTTCGCCGAGGAGGTTGTCCACGGTTCGGTAGTGCAGAGGCTCGCCGCCGTGGTAGGCGTCGATGCGATCCTCGTCGTTGGACAGCAGAGTGGCGAACTCCACTGTGCGCTGCTCGTCGTGGGCCGAAGTTGCCGGTGCCGAGCCTGAAGGGGTAGGGTCCGGTGTAGGAGAGTGAGGCGTGGCTGGCGGTGCTGGTGGTGGACTCGTCGGAGCCTGTGGACTTGCCGGTGCTGGTGGTGGTGGTGGTGAAGGGCTCGCCGGAGGTGGTGGCGAACGAGGTGGTGGGGTAGGCGAGCTCGGTGAGGACGAGCTGCTAGCTCCCCCCACCTCCTTGAAGTGGACGTAATCGACGACGAAATCGCTGGTCGTCGGAGTCGAGCCGTCATCCACCATCTTGCCCCACGTCCAGCTTCGCCCCTCGTCGAACACGACGTCACGCATGATGCGCACGCGCCGTGTCGCAGGGTCGAGGACGCGGTAGGCCTTGGCGCCCTCCGCGTAGCCGATGAAGACCCCTGGCGTGCTCCGGTCGTCGAGCTTGCCAACGTGGTTGAGCTCCTTGACGAAGGCCAGGCAGCCGAAGACGCGAAGGTGGCTCACCGCGGGCTTGCGCCCGTGCCAGGCCTCATATGGCGTCTTGCCGTCGAGGGCCTTGGTGGGGGAGCGGTTGAGCAAGTGGACTGCAGTCATCACCGCCTCACCCCAGTAGATCGCCGGCATCCCTCTCTGCTTGAGGAGGGCACGGGCGGTGGCTACCACCGTCTGGTTGTGGCGCTCGACGACGCCGTTCTGCTGCGGAGTGTACGGCGCGGAGAAGTGGCGGTGGATCCCCTTATCGGCGCAGTACGCCGCGAACTCGGTCGCCGTGAACTCGCCGCCGTTGTCCGTGCGTAGGACCCGAAGCTTGCGGCCGCACTCCGCCTCCGCAGCAGCTTGAAGGCGCTTGATGGCGTCCGCTGCGGCTGCCTTGGCGTCGAGCAGGACAACCCACATGTAGCGGGACACGTCGTCGACGAGGAGGAGGAAGTAGCGCCGGCCTCCAGGTGTAGCCGGTGTCACGGGGCCACAGAGGTCATCGTGTACGAGCTCCAGCTTCTCCTTGGCGCGGAAGCTCGCCTGGCGGGGGAAAGGGAGCCGCCGCAGCTTGGTGAGGACGTAGGTGTCGCAGAATTGCTCCACGTGGTCGACGTGCGGCATGCCCCGCACCATCTCCTTGCTGCCGAGCTGCCTCAGGCACCTCAAAGTTGAGGTGCCCAAAGCGCTTGTGCCACCTCCAAGCGTCGTCGTCGCGGCGGGCTGCAAGACAAAGAGGTTGCGCCACTTGTGTGTGAAGGACGTAGAGGCGGTTGCTCCTGTTGACCTTGACGAGGAGCCGGTGTCGATGATCCCAGATGCGCAGCACCCCGTGCTCGATCTCCACGCGCGATCCGCTCTCATCCAGCTGTCCCAAGCTGATGATGGAGTTCCTCAACGCGGGGATATAGTAGACACCGGTGAGCAGCCTGTGCTCGCCAGTCTTGGCGACGAAGACGACAGAGCCGACGCCCTTGATCTCCACAGCGGAGGCGTCGCCGAACTTGACGGTGCCTCGAACGCTTGGGTCGAGCTCGGTGAAGAACTCCCGCCGCCCGGTCATGTGGTGGGTGGCGCCGGTGTCAAGGCACCACCCATCGGTCTTGTTGTTGCCGGAGCTGTCGTCGAGGAGGGCGTGTGCTTTTGGCTCGTCAAGGTGGAGGAGAGCCGTTGCGGCCGGTGCCGTTGGAGGTAGTTCGATGCTCGCATAAGCAATGAACAGAGCCGGCTGCTCCTCCTCTTCCGCCTGCGCGACGTGGGCCTGGCCGCGTCGTGGCTGTCGACAATCCTTGGCCCAATGACCAAGCTTGCCGCAGTTGTAGCAAGGGTCGCCTCGTGCTGGCTTTTGCTTGCCAGCGGCGCCGCCCTGGGCGCCTCCACGATCATCACCCTCGGCACGTCCTCGCGCCCCTTCCTGGGCGTCTTTGCGCGGCTTGCCACGCTTGCCACACTTGCGGCCACCTATCGTGGAAGAAGGCCCCCCCTTTTTCCTGTCACCTTGGCCGGCAGCCCACTGCTCCCGAGTGAGGAGGAGCTTCCCGCCAATGGTGACGGGTCCCGAGAGGCGCTGTGGCTCATTGCCGTCAACGACCTTGAGGCGGCCCAACGCCTCCTCGATCGTCATCGTGGAGAGGTCCAGCAGAGACTCGATTGAGCGAGCCATCTGCTTGTACTTCTCGGAGACGCAGCGGAAGAGCTTCTCAACAGCTCTCTCCTCGCCGTAGGTGTCGTCGCCGAACTGCACCAACTTCTGCAATAGAGTGTTGAGACGGAGAGCAAAGTCATCAACGTCCTCACCTGGTTTGAAGGCCAGGTTCTTCCACTCCTTGCGAAGTGCCTGCAGTGTGGACTTGCGGGCGCGGTCGCTGCCGATGCGTGCTGCAGCGATGGCGCCCCAAGCCTCCTTGGCAGTCCGCTTGCTGGTAAGCGAAAACTGCATCTCGGGCGGGACTGCAGCAATGAGAGCATCCAGCGCCTGTCGATCTTGGTCGTAGTCGACGTCGCCGTACCGGACTGCATCCCACATATGCCGCACCTGGAGCTTCACCCTCATCACTGCAGCCCACTCAACGTAGTTGATCTTGGTGAGGGTAGGCCACCCGCCGCTGGGGCCGACGTCCCTGACGACAGCTTGGTATTTGTGGTGACCACAGTACCGAACCGGGGAGAGAGAGCCGCGCTGCCTGTGAAGGCCGCGCTCTCCGTCGACCCGTCCGCCGCTGCCATGCGCGCCTCCTCCAGGAGCGCCACCGCCGTGTGCGCCTCCTTCAGGAGCGCCGCCGGCGTGTCTGCGCCTGTCTAGGCTGCCGCCGCGCTCGTGGGCGTGCACGGCTGCCCACTGCGCCGCTCGCCCTCGCGATGCCTCCCTCTCCAGCAGCTCGAGGTCCGTGTCGGCGCTGTCATCAGCAGCGATGGAGCTGCTGTTGTTGCCGCGTAGAACCTCGACCTCCGCTGCTGCTGCACGCGCTGCATCCGCCGCCGCCGCTGCTTCCACCTCCGCTCTAGCTGCTGCTAGCTCCGCTGCTGCCAGCCTCGATGCCCTTGCCGCTGCTGCAGCGGCGTCTGCTGCCGCTCGCTCGCGCTTCTCTGCCGTGGCGAGGTCGGCCTCCTGCCGACGCCGCGTGCTCGAGGCGACCGAGCCCTGAGATTGGCCTGCGGACATGGCGCGCTATCGAGGGGGCTGCTGTGTGGAGAGCAGGGGCAGCCGGAGCTGCTGCTGCTACCGGTTGTGGTTGGGGCTGCTGCGAGGCCGGGGAAGGAGAAGAACAGGAGATGCTCAGGCTACAGGATAGTACGGCTCTGATACCACTTGTTAGTCGCTGGATTCGCACTCTTGGTAGTAGCTGAATCCTTACTCTCATCGAGAGAGGATGACACTAGGAGTTGGGGCAATTTTCTGGTTTATTTCTCACACAAACTCACACAATGTCATGCCAATCTGAGGGGTTGGGGATACATATTTATAGGGCTGCTAGCCAGTCAAGCATATGCCAAAATGCTAGTCTAAGATGCTTGAAAGATGTTGTCCTATAGATGCTAACTGCTAGTCTAAGATGCTGTCCTACAGATGCTAACTGCTGTCCTAAAAGCAGTCAATGATGCAGTCTACAAAGGACACAAGGACCACATGTGCAGCAGCCCCACAACCACCAGCCAACACAGAGACTTATCCATCAGGGTGCTCTGCTTGATGTGTTGGCACGGTGGAGGTGTGGTTGGGTTGGCTGCTGCACGGCTGCGCTGCGCTTTGGATTGTCTGTTGGTTGTCTGGTGCCTGATTCCTTGCTCTGTGCGGGTTTAGGAGTGAATGCTGGCTTCTTCTTTAGATTGGCAGAAATTGAGAGGGTTCGTAGGTGTTTTTCGCCTCAGATTTTGGGCTACATCCTCTCCGGGCGTTGCTGTATGTCTGGAACAGATTATTGTGTCATGGCCGGTCTTCTGGAAATGTACAGGGTTCCTGGGTGTGCCTCCATACTCTCTTATACAGAACCTGTAATCCTATATATGTGCTGTTGTCGATCTTTCTTTTAATTATTGTCTAAAACAGGAGTGGATTTAGAGTGATAATCATCATTGTATCTGGTGTTTAAAATGTGATCATCAGTCTTTGTTTTCTCTTAGGTCAACAACACATTAGACTTGGATTTTAAAAATTCATTCCTGCCAAGTGACAACACCAAAATGGTCTAGTTCCACCCCTAGTGTAAAAAGAGAGGATTTAGTGCAAAGCATGTGTGGTGCTGCTTGCTGCCTTTTACAGTATCTCTTGCTCTAAATCGAAGTCGATAAAGCACATACAGCTTGCATAATCTTTTTATAAAGGTTCATTTCTGCACCTTGCCTCTCAGCAGCGTTTGTTCTTGTCATGATTGGACATTGTGGAATCGTGCTAATCATTTGGTGTATGGTTCAATTTTGTCATCTGGTGCTTGTATATGTTAATCATTTAGTGCACAGAGCATCACTGCTGCTGTTGTTTTAATGTGTTGCTTACAGTTTCCATGCATCTTGCACCCCTAAATGTGCCTGCTTTATGTACCACATAATTTGCCTCAGCATGGTCACATAATCAAAATAGACCATCAAGGACTAAGCACCCTCAGGCCGCAGTTACCTCTCACAGCTATTAAGAATTAAAACATTAAGTTTGAGTTCATAGTTCGTTTCCTTTTATATCTTGGTATAATAGCTTACATGATTTGGTCATCTGCCCTGTGCTTTTTTTTTTCCTTTTCAACTCCCTTTTCTCTTGGAAAATTAGGCCCTACTTGGTGTAACAGTGAAGTTCGAGGATATTAGTTTTCACAGTTAGTTGCCTGTCCTCTATTCTAAGGGTGTAATTGCTGCCTATTAGTTTATTGGTTCCTCATTTTTTTAGCACATTCAAGAAAGGTGGCTAAATTACCGATTCCCCTAATTTGGATGCAGTACAGGCCATAAAGTGTTCTTGGGCTGGCCTATTGCAACCTTGTGGGTTACAAATATATATAGCAATGTATAAAGGCCTAAGTTTGGACACACACAGGGGGAGACCCCTGGTGGCACACTGATGGGGAGAACCCAGGCGGCACGTGTGCATGCATTTATGCATAGATAGGGAGAAGAGTGTTGTGTGAATGCATATCTCTAACAGGTATACTATGAAAATACATACCATGGCCAATCCAATGATACTTATCAAGTATCATAAATGTTAATACTTTTATATGGTTTGATTTGATTGATTGACTTGGTACTATGCTTGAATTGTATTCTTTTCAGGGCAGATGGAGTAGGTTGTATTGTATTATTGATTGGTTTATTATCAGTTTGTATTAATTTCTAGATACTCCTGCATGATCTGCTACTGACATGTTATATATATGAAAGTCACCCCCCTAATTGGGTGTGAGGTGTTCCCCTAATTCTCTACATCTAATTCTCTACACATACCAGTGGCCAACAGGAATGGCCCCCAGAATGGTATTGACAAGTATGGATAGCACTCTTGTAATGCAAGGTTGCAAAGATGAAACAAGAAATAAATCCTGGAGCAAAAGTTGAATGCTAAAAGAAAGGATTAGTTGTTTTCCTTGATTTCAAACCAGAGTTTTACCATTATCTCTGAATAACTTAATCTGTTAGAGGCCTTCAGTAATCTGCCTAAACATGATGCCTTGTTTGCCTTTTGGCTTGATGCCATCTTATTTTCTCTTGGCTGTTTCCTAAAGACTAACAAAACAGTTGAGAAAGCAAATTTATTGCTTGTGGTTCCAGATTTATTGCTTGAGGTTTCACTTAGGTGACAAAGTACTTAAGGGGATCTGAGATGGAGACAGGGAGGGGACATAAGTATAAAGAGGAAGAAAACAGCCAGCAATGCCAATCAGCGACTGCACCCATGGATCTGCCATACCAATCAGATCAGGTGCCAGTGGGTCTTGCAGCACACCGTCCAGTCAGCTGCCAGCAGTAGATCATGAAGCTGCAGTGGCATTGTGTCTGAGGGGGCAGTGAAGTGAGGTGGAGCAGGTACTCGCAGGTCAACAATGGGAGGAGTGCAAATGATAGGAACACGGCCCTGCAGATGAGAACAAGGGGAGAGGCACAAATCCAGTCTGGGAGCATGCTCCATGAACTTGGAACTATGGATGGGAAAGGTTCAGGTGGGCAGTAGAATTTTTGTGTGTATGTGTGTGTTGGGGGGTTGGGCGGATGGGACAGTGCAACTCACCCCCCTTTTTTTGTCTTTGTTTTTTCGCTCCTATTTGCTGTTGATCTGCTGTTTCACACTCTGGTACAGTGTCGGGTTGCCCCAAAAGTACCTAGTTTGTAAGGGGGTGAGTTGCCACGCCTCATTTTGCCATACCACCTTAAGAACCCTGTGTGGTGTACCAATGGCAGAGCCACTTATACATTATGCAAAGTAAATGCTAAGTGATGGATTGGTAGCTACACTTTTGCAACACTAGCAAACTTAGAACATGGTTGACAAAATAAATTATGCATGTGTATTTGAGTTTTAAGTGAATGGACCTGCAGCCTACTAGCCTAGTGGTTGTAGTGCTTTAGTAGCACCCATCAGGTCCAGGTTTGAGTCCCTGTGGGAGTTGATTCTTGGGGTTGGGTTAAACTAATTCCCCTCGTCGCTGTTGCAGTGAAATATGTGGTCCACTGACTGAGAAGTATGCGTCGCAGGCACATCCTGGCAGTTAGTCACATATCCTGGTAGTTGGGTTCAGGCCGTTTTCTTGATCCTGCGGACGAGTTAGTTCGTCTTAGTGCAACACCCAGGGGAGGTCTTTCCCCCAGGCTTTTTCTTATTCTAGTTCTGATGGAATTTCTGTGTCCGTTTGTAGAGTGTCAGAGCAAGCGTTCTCGAACAAGTAGAACAACAACATTGAAGACATCTGGGAGATCCAAAAATGTATTACCTTCCTTTTATGGTAACCTTCCACAGAGAAGAGTCTCACGCCATGGAACTAGCAGGAGGAACGAGGCAAATCAAGACAAGCTGAATACTGATATTTTTGAATTATACATGGAGTATGTGGTGCTGGTTGTTTCTACTTTTCCTGTTAGTTGGTCTTCTGAAGAAATTTGTATTCTTATTGCTGCAATAACTTCTTGCACAGGGATCTTTGGAAGCACATTGATGAAGATAAGAAGAGTGCTTATGCGTACTTGGATTCCTTATGGTTTAACATGTATTACCATGGGAGTAATATACCCAATGTCCTTAAATGGATAAAGTCTAAGAGAATATTTTCAAGACAATATGTGTTCGTTCCTATTGTTTGTTTGTGAGTTACTCTCATTATTACCTTGTGTATTCACTCAATCAACTGTCAGATATGTATCAAATTTTCAGCCTTCTTTTTTATGGCAGTGGACACTGGAGCCTCCTTGTCTTATGCCACTTTGATGATGCAAACTGCTCGGATATTAAGAAAGGACCACGGATGATAGTGCTGGACTCACTCAATACGACAGGTCCGACAAGGTTGCAATCAGCAATCAGAAAGTATGCTTCTCTAATCCTCCCTTTCTGAACTTCCAAATAATAATTGCAATATCTGTTTGAGAATATTATAGATATTTTGATTTGGTGTGGTTATGCCTACTGGCTGCAGCATTATGTTTGTTCAAGAAGCATGATTCAAATATTGAAAACAGCTTTGCTATTCTTTTGGATCTTTTTTGTGTTGCCATTTTTGTTTCTTACGAACAGACCAAGAGGTGTCATGTCTTCCTGTTGTCTGTTGTCTCATGCAAATTATTCCATAATGATATACCTCTGAAACTGAAAACTAGTGAGCCTTCCATGGCGATGGCTGAATTGTATATATAAAAATGTGAGTTTGATAACAAACTCACAGATTAAGCCACATCAAATCCAAACATTGTTGCCTCATATCGCAATTATCTGACCCTTAACAAAATAATTTTGGACTTTTTTTTGTGTTTGCTTAGATGACCTCAGCCATTTTTTTTTACACACTAAATTTTTCTTAGAATATGTTCATTTTACTAGCATTTAATTTCTGGTACTGGTATCCTAGATTCATTGCTGACATTTACAAGACTGAGGAGCGGGAAGAAAGCAAGCAGTTCATAAACAATATCCGCCTTGAGTTTCCCAAGGTATTCCTTTGGCATCTTGCCCTTTATATCATTGCTTCTAAATCTTAGACTTCTTATGGTACTCTCTTCAACAACTTTGCAGGTGCCACAGCAAAATGGGGATGAATGTGGAATTTATGTTCTTTATTTCATCCACTGTTTTCTACAAAACAAAAAACTGGCAGAAGTTCTTGAAAACAAAAGATTGGAAGAAGATTTCACCCAGCTGGTGTGTCATCTGTTTCTGCCTTTATACCTCTTCTTTTACTGCCTTTTCAAATGTTTAACTAATCTGTTTTATCAATGTGGCTTAGCTTGATGATGTCTGGTTTAACCCAGAGGAACTAGAGAACTTTCGCAAGGATATCCATTCATTCCAAGCGTATATGTCACCTGCTGTGTTCATTTCCTGTTAATTTGTGATTGTAAATCTCATTGCGCTTTTTTCACTTCTGCAGGAATCGGAATAACAAAATTGCAGAGTAGGATATACAGCAAAGATGGTGCCAAGTATATAAATTGGTAGGATAACTATCAAGTCATCACCTACTCTTATGCCTGTTGCCTCGTATCACTTATTGATATATTAATCTTTCTTCTCCAGGTAACATCATCCAACATGTAGATTGCTGAGTTTCACCTTGCCTTGTGGCTCATTCCGAGTACATTTGCAGGTTGTTGACAATATGTTGTATTGCTGTTTTATCCATGGAAGAGGGAGTACATAGAGCTTCGCTGGCAGACAGTATAGTTCGGCAGATCGTTATTATTACATTTATGGTATTTATTTAAACTATCGAACTTGGTAGTATATATTAGTATATCAGAAAGTGCTAGATTACCATCACCCTCTTGGATAATGTTAGCATTTAGCAGGGGTACATACGATGTACTAGTGTATGTATTCTCATTCTTGAGATGCTGTAGTAATACCCCTTAATGTGGGTATCGACGTTACAGTTTCACATTTGTTGTGCCGAGATGGTGTTGGTAATAGTAAGAACAACTCGCAGGTGGTGGTGTTGCTTTCTATGTAGATTCTGCTGTTGCTGTTGTGAAGGGGATAGATTCAAATCAGGCTTTTTCTTTGTCATGTGCATCAGCACTGCTTGTTCATGTTTTGCTTACGAGAGGGGGCATCTGTCAGATGTTACTGTTATGTCAGTTTTTTTTTTCCTGGTTTGGGTATGAAGATCCTGTGTTGAACATGCCAATTGCCAGGAGACAATAAGTGGTGCTGTTATTTGGTACAAAATTTAGCAAAACTTTTTTTTTGATTGGCAAGAATCTAACAGGGAGCCCCCCCCCCCCCCCCCTCCCAAAAAAAAAGAGGCTAGATTATCTCAGATCTGAAAGCAGTGCTGATGCCCATGACAGGAAACGAGCCTAGATTATTTCAGCTCTCAAGTTTTGCTTACGAGAGGCCCATGCTGTCTGTGCCGACATCCTGTGATAAAGTACAGCTACGATCGAGTCAATCTGTGCTGTACTAGTAGCAGTTTCCAAGGTACAAGGTTTATCGTTGTCTGCCTCGTTTCAACAGCTCAGCGCAGCATTGGAAGACCCAATTACCCTAGTGACCATCAAACAATTCATTTGACTAGAGCATCAGAGCATGTGTTTATCCACGCCAAAAACAGGCAAATTAAACAGTCGTCCTTCTCGAGGGCAGAAATACTTGTTTTTTCGCTTGGAAATACCGACCATCTGAGGGGCCCTGTTCACCTCTGCTTTGTTTATTACGGTGGCTGCCGCTGCTGCTGTCTGCCTTGCTGCTGCAGCAAGCACAACTGAACGTAGGGCTTGTTTAGTTGGTGAAAAAGTTTGGGTTCAGCTACTGTAGCATTTTTCGTTTTATTTGGCAATTTATGTCCAATCATAGACTAATTAGGTTCAAAAGATTTGTCTCGTGATTTACAACTAAACTGTGTAATTAGTTTTTTCTTTCGTCTACATTTAGTACTCCATGTATGTGCCGCAAGATTTGATGTGACATGTACTGTAGCACTTTTTGGGTTCTCTTTTTGGTACGCATGCCAACTAAACAGGCTCGTAGGCACGTAGCCGATTTTATTTTCGTATAGGACAACCGAGCAATGCTTTGTCTATATAATAACAAAAAAAAGATCCGTAAGGTGTCAGCTAACTCCAAAGAACATCAGCTTCTCATTGGAATGAACAGCTACAGAGTGTATGTATCTGGACATGGGATACTAGTATGTTCTTTACAGAGTCTGTTGTCTGTATGTATCTGAACATCAGCTTCTCATATCTCATTGGAATGAACAGCTACAGAGTCTGTATGTACGTTCTTTCTAATTCCTTTTCGGTGGAATGAACATGCTTCCACCGAGCAAATCCAAATATGCAGAGCCGTTGGTCCATGGTATCCTCTGACCTCCGTTGGCCTGTCTCCATCAGTCCATCTCCTCGATGAAATGAAACGGACGTGTATTTTCAGGCCTCGTTTAGATGACAAGTTTTTTGAATTTTTGCTACTGTAGTATTTTCGTTTGTATTTGGCAATTAGAGTCTACTCATAGACTAATTAGGCTCAAAAGATTCATCTCGTAAATTACAGATAAACTGTGCAATTAGTAATTTCTTTTACCTACATTTAACGCTCCATACATGCGTCTAAAGATTCGATGTGATGAAGAAAGAGTGTAAAAACTTGGAATTTGAAAGGAAACTAAACAAGGCCTCAGTGTACTTTTTTTTTTCCAGATAGCTACTGAGTTGCGCTCCAGCTACACTATCTTGTCAGTTCGCATGTCGACATCGATCGGAAGACAATGGAAGATGCGATTCCAATGTTTATATGCTCTACCCCGTCCAATTAGGAAATATTTTCATGATGTATGTATTTTTTTTAAAAAAATCACGTCTTCATCATCGTACAGAATTACCACTTTAAACTTGAATGTTTCTTTGACAATTCTTAAATCTGAATGTTGCAAGAGAAGGTGTCATTATCCAAAGCGTCCTACTCTAGGAGATGGATATTACTCCCTCCGTTCCAAATTATAAGTCGTTTTGACTTTTTTGGTTCATCTATTTTGTTATGTATCTAGACATAGTATTATATTTAGGTGCATAGCAAAATAGATGTACCAAAAAGTCAAAGCGATTTATAATTCGGAACGGATGAGTATATCATATCAAGAAAAAAAAGTAGTAACTTTAATCCAAGGTAAAAAAGTAGTAATGTGTATGAAAAGAACTTTTGACCTTTAGCTCCTTTATACAGTACAAAAGAGAGAAAATAAATTAAAGGTCCTCATTAGATTTTGAATGACCTTAGCATGAGTCCCAAGAACCGAAAGTCCATAGAAACAAATACTACTACTAGATTCTTAATTGTTTTAACTCTAACTATTTTTATAGAAAATAACTAACATTTATGATATATAACATGAAACATTTTTTTTAATAATTTATCTGTTTGATGTAGTAAATGTTAATATTCTTTTCTAAAACTTAGTCAAGTCTAGTTTGACTTAGAAAAAATCAAATCCATTACATAGGCTATGTTTTAAGAACTTATCCAGTTGTGATGGACTACGTAGGCTACACATGGTTGTCATCACCTAATCATTTGTGGTGTAAGCCGCAACCATAGGTAAACTATAGTCTAGACATCATGTTTACACTATAAGCTTACTAGTCTTAATCCTGGACATAACATGGATTAGAGCACTCACTAAGTGGTGATCAAGTGCAAAGGTGTGCTACACTATCTAGCATCTAGCATACAACTAAGTTTATATTAACAACCTCATTGGTTTTCAACCAGGGCTCATTACGATTAACCTAGCCAAGAAGGCTTCTTCTGTAAGTGAATTGAGAACATGTTGTCGGGTCAACCAAAATCCCAGTAGCGATGTCTAACTCTGGGCATAATTAACCGAAGACCGAAGACCGAACCGAAAAGACCGAGACCGAGACCGAAAAGACTGAGACCGAAAAGTTCGGTCATGAGTTCGGTCCTGGCTCCCAACTAACCGAAGTAACCGATAGAAGTTCGGTCATATGTGTCGGTTAACCGAAGTGACCAAACTGACCGTAGTTCTGTAGACTTCGTTCGTAATGTACTGATGAAAGCCCATTGAATTGAGGCCCAGTCCAATGTACTGATGTAACCCTAGGTATATAAGAGTAAGACTCCGAACTCTTTCAGTCTTCCTTCCTGTTATATTGTGTTGTTATTTTTTTGCCTTCAAATAGCAAGCATGCTGTTGAAAATTACTATAGATTCTGCTATTGTTTGTGGCTGCTACTCAGGTCTAGTTAGTTCGGTCGTGACCGAGACCGAACCGAACTAACCGAGACCGAACTTCCTCGGTCTTTGTTTTTTGCAAAGACCGATCGGTCCCAGGTTTCTGATGACCGAACCGACCGAATGACCAAGGAACCGAACCGATCGGTCTGGTCTGACCGAATGCCCAGGGTGAGCGATGTCATGCTGTCGATGCTAGTTAAAGCCATGACCCAATAGTGGCATACCACTGCAAATTTGTTCTAAACCAACACTGATACCCACACTATCATTGCTAGTTCGTGGTTTAAACCGATAGTGATAGTCGTGGCTCAACCCAACAATTATAGAGTGCTTCATTGCTGGGTTAATATGATCCCTAATCATTGTCCGGTCCTAAGTTTATGACCCGACATTGAAGTTATATCACTCTCGCCTTATGTACATTTGGTAGCGATGGGTTGACAGGAATTATATGTGGTCTGCAGTGTTATGAGTTAATTTCTTTAGTGGGAAATTCGAATGTGTAACTAGAAACACAAACTATTTTGCAGACAAGCAACCGTAACAAATTACAATTTTCATCGTGTCTTAGCAGCAAGAAAATCGAAAATGCTAGTAGCTTGCAGTGAAGAAGAATCCCTGAACTAGCCAACTCTGCATGCCACATCGTTTCGTTATTCAGAATGGGCGAGGCCCACAGTTACTGTTGTGCTTTTTTAGCAACAGTTACTGTTGTGCTTGTGCATAGAGCTACAGTACACGACCCTTTGACTCTGCGTCTCTGATTCATACGATGGGAACTTTTATAAAACAACACCCATAGTTAGTATTTTCCACCAAACCTCTAAAACTGACGTTTTGTTTCACTACAGCGTGTCTAAAAGCACGATGGTTTTGCCTGAAATAATTCACGAAAGAGGTGCGTTTGTTGACCATAGACGCCTAGAACATTTGTCAACATGTCATTTGGGAAATATTCCAACTGCTAACATATGTCAACATGTCATTTTTGCTAGGTATTTAGACATAAGATAGGATTATACTAAAGCTCAATCTCCGATTACTTACATGGACACACTTACCATATAGACCCTTAAAGATTTTAGATAACTAAGAGCATGATTGGCAGAGCTCTACTCTTAGATTCTCTAGTGAAGTTATTGTACTTGATTATGGTGGGAGAGCAGGTAGGGAGCATTTGAGAATTGACTCTAGAGTGATTCTCGTGGGTTTTGAATGGGGAGTAGTGGAAAGCAGGGTTTTTTTTAGCTCCCAGCTTTCAACGTAAATGGTGTAATTCTTGTCTATTCCCCACCCGAATCTATGCAAGATTTAGCTATTTGGTTGGCGAGGAATGATTCTCATGACGAATAACTTACAAAGAGCATTGCTAAACGACCCCTAAAATTTTATATTACTCCCTGTTCTAAATTATAATTGGTTTTGACTTATATATATATATATATATATATATATATATATATATATATATATATATATATATATATATATATATACACACACACACACCAATGGACCAGCCTAGCCAACCCACGAACCCAACCAGCTTCCACGACGCGCCACCATCGGATCCACACCGCGCGCGCCCGACCCCTCCCGGCGTGCCCCACATCGATCGTCGGCACCCCGCGCGCCCGAGTCCCGACCCCTCCCGGCATGCCCCACACCCCGTGTGTCCGCTTCCACTCTGTACGCATGCGGGAGGGACATGCAGCGTACACCATGCGGAGATATATGCAGCGTACACATGCAGACCATACACCTGCACTCAGGCTCACTGACAACCTACAGGCACACTCAGGTCGCTATGCTAGAGACAGCTAGTGGCGTAGCCCGTTGATTTTTGGTGCTGCTGGGTGCATGTGACGTAGTCCAAGTGTTTATTTATTTGCACAATGCATGTGTATTAAAAACTCACAAGTACAATAGAGGTACCGATGAAAAAAAATAATGACAATACTCTCCACCATCTTTGAGTACGTGTCAGTATTCAGTATTTTCTTCTATATTTTTCTATAAGTATCTTTTATTAGTACTATGACTTTAGTAGTCTTCAGTATTTCTTAGTTCTTTTTACTATTACTCATTGTTTTCATTCGATATTTGTTGATATGTTGCTTAAGTATTTGTTAGTTCTTTTTAGTATTCCTTACTTTTCCTTTAGTATTACTCAGTAGCTGTCAAGTGTAATCCTTGAGTATCCGTTAGTATTTTCCTCTTTACTTATGTAGTATTTCATCTCATTTTTTCCGTATCTCTCAGTATATGTCAGTTTTCGGCAGTATCTCTCAGTACATGTCATTAGTACTCATTAGTTCATCTCATTTTTCAGTATCTCAGTAAATGTTAGTTTTCAGTATTCAGTATCTCTCGATATCATTTAACAGTATTCAGTGTCAGTATCTGTAACTTCAGTAGTTGCTAGTACCTCTAAGTAATAGTCAGTATCTTCAAGTATTTTTGTCAGTAGTTTGGTATAGTCGGTACTATAACTTCAGTAGTTGCTAGTACCTTTAAGTAGTTGTCAGTATTTTCTAGTATTTTTATCAGTATTAAGTGTTTTTGTTAGTATCTCATCAATAGCTTGGTACAGCTGGTATATGACTTTAGTAGTTGTTAGTACCTTTAAATACTTGATAGTATCTTCGAGTATTGTGTCAGTACTAGGTGATGCCACCGGTGCGCACCGAACACACTTCAGTAGTACTTGTTCCCATATGATTTTAGTTTTGATGTCAGTAGTTGATTTTGTAGGCTTCAATAGTCCTTAGTATGTCATGTTCAGTAGTCATCAGTATCTGAACAATGCTTTTCATTATCTGAATAATCAATACTCATCGGTATATGAACATTCAGTAGTAGTCATCGGTATCTTCCAGTGTCTGAGGCTCTGAGCTCACCGGCGTTGCTGCTCACCTGAAAGCCTGGGGCCTACAGCCGCGTGCTGCCCACACGAACGACATGGAATGCTTCTGCAGAAGCTGAGCGGGATGCAAGCGCACGAGCTCGAGCTCCCTGGAGGCCATGGCATGAACACGAGTAGGGTGGGCTTTGAAAGCATCTAGGCCCCGAGGTTTGGTTTCGGCAATTGATGATAACGCTTTATTACCATGACTAACGTGTGTGTTGACATCGTTTTTAGCACGTGTCAAGATGATCAGGAAGGGCTAATCAACAGAGGAAAGATTACCGTGTAGATTGATAGCCGAGGAGAATAAGCTTGTTTGTGAGTGGTGGCAGCGTATGGATTCAATTTGAAGTGTTGCTGATGAAGTTAAGGGTATTATTACCGATGCCGATGAAAGAGGGTTTGGAGAGTGCTACCGATGAAACAAGGGATGTACCGATGAAGGAGGGTATGAAGACTGCTGCCGATGAAACAGGGAATGTACCGATGGAAGGAACTTGAAGGCTGCTGCCGATGGAACAGGGACTGTGCCGTTGAAAAGGAGGTCGATGAGAATACCATCGTGATTGAGGCGGACTATGGAGTAAAATAGGAGTTAATTTCCTTGTATACGTTTAGTAGAGTCTGAGTTGTATCAAAGTCATGTGTTTCCTTAGATTTGGATTTAATGTCCTAGTCGTATTTGGTTACGTTTCTATAGATCAGAATATAAATATAGAGTGAAGGGCAATGTAATAGGGGATCAATCAATACATAAAAAAAACAGCTTTTACTCTTATTTACATCTACTTTCGGCGACTTCGTCAATTTTCATATTTTTCCTTTTTACGAGTTCTCATCGATTCGGCGAGTTGCATTGCTCTAAGTGCAATCTTCGACGATCTTCGAGTTCCGCATGAGTACCTCTTGGCCGTGACTTCCGGGCGTATCGCTGTTGTCAGGACCAAAGTGCTCGTATCTTCATCCTTGTCGATTAACAGGTCAAATCGACTGGCACGCTTTGGATATCGACTTCGGGTATTAGCCCTTTATGTTTGCAGATTTACTTTTGCATCAACACATCTTTTGGCACGCCTGGTGTGACAGATCTAGTCAAGATGCTTAATCCTGAGATCGATGCTGGGAACATCATCGCAGTAACAGAAGAAGATCTTAAGGACGATCAGAAGCAGGCTATGGAGAGGGCTATAGAAGAATACAGACAGCTCTGCTTGAAGTCATTCAGCTTGAACAAAAGTGGATAAGTCATCTAGAAGCAGGACTTGCCGTTGCCTCGGCAAGTTACCTTTGATTCTAATCCGGGTAAACTTCAAGAGATGGTTAATTCTGCGGTGAATCATGCTTTAATTAATCACTCCAATGTGCTGTCCAATACTGTTCATAATGCTGTGATTCGAACTTTTAAAGAAGGGCAAGCGTCACCTCGTTACGTTGGGCCTGCTTATCATCAACCAGAAGCAGCATCTGCTGTTGCTCCATCGGCTCCCCCAGCCGTTGCGGGTATAGAGATTTCTTCTCCTCCAGTATCAGCAGGTTTATCTAACGTACAGTCTACTCTGATGTGTCCAGATTCAGCATTATCAGGACGAGTTCAGCTTAATACAGATCTGTCAGCATCGGCTTTATCAGGTCCTGTACCACAGAATAATCAAACTCCTGCTAATTGGTGGAGATATGATATGCCTCCAGAGCCATCTGCTTTCAATCACGGATTATCTCAAGTGTTTGACGCGGCGGGAAAAACTCCTATGCCATCGGCTGGTTTGCCGATAGCTCAAGCACCTCAATATACTACAACTACTGTACAACCAAATCTAGGAGGTTTTCAGGCGTCTTTGGGTCAAACATCTAGTTCAAGTCCATCGGCAAATTTGTTACCGATGCAGCAGAAGGCTCCTATTGCCAGTCAACCTGGAGTCCAGGTTATGCCTCAAGTTGGATGTAATTATCCAGCAATGCCAACAAGCTACCAGCCATCGTCAAATTTTGTACCGATGAATGCTAATAGTTGGTCAGGGCAGTTTCCCACTCAACATACAGTTCAGCCAAATCAGCAAGCCACAGGTGTTCATCAAGGTCACATGCATGCTGGTTTTTAGAATCAAGCATCGGCAGCTCAGCCGATGAACCCTTTTCAGCAGGTTAATGGACCACAGATAGTAGCAAATGTGCCAATTGCTGGAGATCGTGGGCCACAAAGGTATGCAGAAGGGTATCAGCAGATACCTCCAGCAGAGATTCAACCATATCGTCAGCAAGATGTCGATGCTTTTTGGACCGATAAAATAGCAGAAATTATGAAGGATCAGTTTGGGATCAAGCCCAAAGTTAATACCTATTCTTATCGGACTTCGTATCCTCCGGCATATAATTTAATTCCTCTCCCAAATCGTTACAAGGTGCCAGATTTCACTAAGTTTTCTGGGCAAGACGATACATCAACCATGGAGCATGTTAATCGTTTTATTATTCAATGTGGAGAGGTAGCTTGTAGAGATGAATTGAGGGTTCGTCTGTTCTCATCATCTCTATCTAGAACAACATTTACATGGTTTATTTCACTACCGCCAAATTCTATTATCACTTGGGCTGATTTGGAAAAACAATTTCATAAGTATTTCTTTGCTGGAGTTCATGAAAAGAAGCTTACCGATTTGGTAATGATGAAACAGCGCAATGATGAATCGGTAGAAGGCTTTGTGCAAAGGCTACGAGATGTAAAGAACAAGTGTTATAGCCTGGTATTGGATGATCGACAGCTTGCCAATTTAGCCTTTCAGGGATTGTTACCACACCTTAAGGACAGATATGCTTCTCAGGAGTTTGAAAGCCTAAGTCATTTAGTGCAAAGGATTTCTGATCAAGACACTAGGGTTTTTGAACCTAAAAGAAATTGGAACAAGAAAGTTTCATTTGTTGAAGAGGTGGAAGATTCTGATTCAGATAACGAACCAGTTATCGGTTTGGCAGAGTGGGTTAAGAATAAGAAGCCGATATCTTGTCCCTTTGGTCACAAAGAGCCAGAAAAGTTTACTTTTGACGTCACCAAAGCCGATAAGATATTTGATCTTTTGCTTCAGGAGGGCCAGATTAAATTGTCACCTAATCATGTGATCCCATCGGCAGAAGAGTTGAAGCATATGCTGTATTGCAAGTGGCATAATGCAACTTCACACAGTACCAATGAGTGCAAAGTATTTAGACAACAATTGCAGTTAGCTATTGAGTCTGGTAGAATAAAATTTGGCAATTCCAAGATTCAAAAGCCGATGAAAATTGATCAACATCCTTTTCCAGCAAATATGTTGGATGCTGAAGGGAAAGTTAAGGTGTTGACATCGGAAGCTGCTGAAAAGAATGCATCAGTAGATCCCCAACATCGGATAACTACCGATGATGCAAAAGACAAGGGGCTATTGACGGAAAGTGGCGGTTCTGGAAGGCCTCCTCGATCTGGCATCGTGATTACTCATCGAAGACAACAAGAAGGCTGGCGTCAGCGAAGGGACCGGTATCAACGACAACAAGAGGAAAGACGTCAAGAAGAGTGGAATCGGCATAAGGATCATTGGAATTGTCCATTTTTTATTCATTGTTGGGAGGAAGGTATTAAGTTGCCTACTGTTGAAAATTGTCCAGAGTGCAATGGTTATTATGGAGTTAATCATCCTGTAAGAAGGTTTCAATCTGGTAATCAAGGTTTGTTCATTAATGAGCCGATCAGAGGGAGATCATCAGTACATGATCGGCTGGGGGGCAGGCTCAGTGTACATGAAAGGCTTGGTAAACGCGTTGCATATTTTCCGAGAAACCAAGAGGAACTTGAAGAGATGGCAAATGCAAGAGTTCCTGATGAAGAAATATTTTACAGGGATCCTAATATACGTCGTGTGGAGACAAATAGGACTTATCAGCCAGTATGGAAAACTAAGCTTCCTCAATGGTGTCCAGAGGGTTTGACAAAGACACAGAAGAGAAAAATGCAGCGAGAGCATCAAAAAGATTTATATCAAGAAGAAGGTCCCTCCAATGAGAGATCTGGTAATCAGCAGTGGCAGATAAGGCACAAAAATAAAGGTCCATCGGCAGATGTCAATATGGTGTTTATGTTGCCGATGGAATTTTTGGCTCTGTCTGATAGCGAAGAAGAGGCTGTTTTCTCTGACCAAATAGCTCAATTAACGCTAGATTCAATGATGGTTGTTTTTGAGAAGCCTGCTGATGATGAGAGACAACACCTCAAGGCTTTGTTTGTAAAAGGCAGAGTTGATGGGCAGCCTGTATCTAAGATACTTATTGATGGAGGGGCTGCAATTAATATTATGCCTTATGTGATGTATCGGAAGCTTGGTAAGGGAGATCAAGACTTAACTAAGACTGATATGATGCTAAAGGATTTTGAAGGCAATGTATCACCAGCTAAAGGGGCAGTGTGTGTTGAGTTGACCATCGGCAGTAAAACCTTACCGACAACTTTCTTTGTTATTAATGGCAAGGGTGCATATAATCTGCTCTTGGGAAGGGATTGGATTCATGCTAATTGTTGTGTTCCTTCTACAATGCATCAATGTCTGGTACAATGGATTGGAGATAAAATTGAAGTTGTTCCTGGTGATTCTTCTTATATCATCGCATCGGCAGAATCAGACACTTATGAGCGAACCAAGTGTATATCAGGAGAAGCCTGGGAAAAAGAGTTCCTCAACGTTGCCGATTACGAAATTCTACCGATCCAAGCAGTCGGTTCTGAAGAAGAGTTTTAATGGATAGATTTGCCGATGATGGAAAATTAGGTCAAGGATTTACATCGGCAGATGATTTAATAGAAGTAGATATTGGTGAAGGCGATAGGCCAAGGCCCACTTTTATTAGCTCTAAGTTAAATTCCAAGTGTAAACATGTCACACCCATTTATCGACCAAATGGAATGCTTACCCTTATGTGCGCCCAGAGATCAATCACACATAAGTTCACAGATTATAACAGAAGTATCATGGCAAATGTTATTACATCACGATATTTAAACACTTAGTCTTAACACAAATGTAGCGGAAGTATAAATAAAAATCTCTCGTGGTAGCTCCAGTCACAGGTACATTGACTGGTTGACAGCAAGACTAGTAATCCTTAGGGAAGTAGGCGTAGTAGTCGCTATTACCTCCATCTGTTACCCATCCGGGATTTTTATCCAAATAAGAGAAATAAACAAGCGTAAGTACATCTCGTACTCAACAAGTGTAACATGGGGTTCATGAGGCTCAAAAAGGCATAATCATTGGTTTATCAGCATGTAGCTTTTAGTTAACATGATTTTAGCATATCAATAGCATCAAAAGGTCTCAATGTAAACAATAAACATACGATCCATGTGAAATGATTAATGAATAGCAAAAACAGAAACATAAACAATTATTCAACTATTCCATAAGGGTCCAAGGCCACTCGTGACCGTGAGCACGGCTGTTATAACAGTTCTACACTCTGCAGAGGTTGTACACTTTCACTGTGAGTCGTGTTACCCAAATGCCCGGGTTAATTACTCCCAAAACACTACCAAGGTGAGTAGGCAGGGTAAACACTATGAAGTCTTTCGAAGGTTCGTCTAACAAGTTAGGGCCATTAGATTCACTCGGCAAACAGATGTAGAGCCCCCCTTCCAAATGGCACAATAACCCGCAGCTTATACACATAAGGACAGAGGCCGCACTATACTCGATTCGTCAAGCCATTCTTACGCCAAAAAGGTTACCTCTAACAAGCTAGAAAAGGTCCTTCTATATGACTAAAGCCAGAGCCATATAGCCCCCATAATTGTACTATAAATCCCGGATTGTCGCTTATAGATGAGTCCTTATGGAGAGCAATTAGAGCATCAAAAGCAACACACATGCTCTAATCCCCTTTATACAATAATTAAAATCATATTTTAATGTTTATTGCATATTCCTCTAATCAATTTACATGATCATAGTCCATGTTTAAGCACTAGCCATACTAATCAATGCATCATAATGGGTACCAAGGTATAGGATCAATCACTAAGTCATCCTTAACAAGGAATAAATGCATAATGATATTAATTGCATAAGGTGGATAGGACAACAAGGATAATCCCATGCTATACTTGCCTTGCTCAAACTGGTCCTGAAGATCTTGCTCGTAGTAAGGCTCTTGATCTCCAACGAATTGCTCACCGTCTATACTCGATCAACCATTATCAACAACACACATCCAGAGGCAATCATGCATAGACAAACAAGACTATAATTAGAACAATACACCAACAGTAAGAAAATAAGATAAAAAGTCTTTAAAATGAATCTACAACTCGCTAAGATCACACAGACGCGAAGATCACGAAAAACGGATCTAAAACGACAAAGTTATGAATTTCCAAAGATTTCCTATAGAAAAATAAATACTTTAATTAAAACTCGAAAATAAATTAATCTAAACCTACTGTACAGTTACATCATTAGATAGAGCTCGCAACTATGAACCTAACGCAATTTGATTGGATCAAATCGGAGTTGAAACGAAGATTCTACGGCTAAAACAATCTGAGTGGCAAAACTATAAATATGAGAAAGCGTATTTTTCTTTTTCCGAAACGAATTACGTTTTCAACTAATCAAAGCATATTTTTCCGTTTTACGTTTTGGACCGCGGGTTACAAACTCAAAAACCTCAGGGGCTCTTTTGCAAGATTACCAGCGAACCGGTACCATTAAATAAGATCCGTCCGATTCAAAATGAACGGACGAGATTGAATCGGGGAGAGAGAGAAAGAGTGAGCCGGCGGCCACAGTGATTCCGACGGCGACGCCATGGCCGGATGAAGCCCGAGCTCGCCGGAGCTTGCGAAGAGGACCATCCCGAGCACCAATCGCCAAACCGAAGGCACCAAAAGAAAGAGCGCATCACCGCGACCTTACCCCGCGCGAGAACGAAACTGGAGAGCAACCGGAGGGCGGCGGCTAGCTCGGCAAGGCGGCGGTGGAGGCGGAGCTTCGACGGTGGCTCTCCCGGGATGTCGAGGCTAGGGTTTTAGGGCTCAATGAGGAGCGGGGAGGCACGGGGTTCCGTTTTATAGCTCCTAGACATCACCGGTTATGGAAAGGAGGAAGATTTCGAAGAGATTTCGGATCACCGAACCGGGAAAGAGAGAGAAGGCGGCGTTCGTCGATGGAAGGAACCGGAGGAAGAAGAAAGGAAAGGGGAAAGGGACGCTGACAGGTGGGACCCACGCGTCAGCGACACCGGCGGAACGCGGGCCGCGCGTGCGGGAGACAAGCTGGCGGGCCGCTGGCCGGGCTCGGCCCAAGGATCGCGAGCGCGCGGGGGAGGAGAGAAACTGGGCCGCGGCTTAGCAGGCCGAGCTCAGCTGAGGGAGAAAAACGGCCCGGTAAGTGAAATCCTTTTCTTTTTCTTTTCCAATTTTTCAAATCCATTTTTCAAATGATTTTCAAATCAAATTTGAATTTGATTTAAACCACTCAATACAAAACTCCAAATGCAGCAGCATGAATGCTCAATCATGTTTCTACCCTTATATTTGATTTTAAATTTATAAAATTATTCTTATTCTATAGTTGCATGCTTCACAAAAATAAATATAAAAATCACCTTTTCCCTATTTTTCTTTTCTTCAATTTTTAGGGTGTTACAATTCTACCCCCCTTAAAATGAATCTCGTCCTGAGATTCGACCGATGCTTACTCAAACAGTTGCGGGTAGGTTTTTCTCAGATCCTCTTCTCGTTCCCAAGTAGCCTCTTCTGCGGTATACCGATTCCACTGTACTTTACACATTTTGATTGTTCTACTTCTTGTGACTCTGTCTGCAGTCTCCAAAATTTTAACCGGAAACTCCTCATATGTAAGATCCTCCTTAACAGTGAGTTCCTCTATCGGAATCTGTTCTTCTGGTACTCGTAAACATTTCTTCAATTGTGACACATGGAACACATCATGTACACCTGCCAGACTCTCGGGTAATTCCAATTGATATGCCACTTCACCACGTCTCTCTATAATCTTGAAAGGTCCAATATATCTTGGTGCCAATTTACCCTTCATGTTAAATCTCTTCACACTTCTCATGGGTGACACTTTCAAGTATACATAATCTCCTACCTCAAAAGTCAACTCTCTTCTGCGAGTATCAGCATAACTTTTCTGTCTAGACTGGGCTATTTTTAGATTATCTCTAATCATTCTTACTTTCTTTTCAGCATCCTTTAATACATCAGGTCCAAACACTTGACTCTCCCCTGTCTGATTCCAGAACAACGGGGTCCTACACTTTCGTCCATATAGAGCCTCAAACGGTGCCATTTGAAGACTCTTCTGATAACTATTGTTATAAGAGAACTCTGCGTATGGCAAACTCTTATCCCAGCTAGTACCATATTGTAGAGCACAAGCTCTCAACATATCTTCCAATATCTGATTAATTCTCTCGGTTTGACCATCTGTCTGAGGATGATAAGCTGTACTAAAATTTAGTTTGGTCCCCAGTGATTCATGTATCTTTTGCCAATAATGAGATGTAAACTGAGTACCTCGATCAGACACACTCTTCTTAGGAACTCCATGTAGACTCACTATTCTTTCCATATACAACTCTGCCAGTTTCGCACTGCTATATGTAGTCTTCACAGGCAGAAAATGAGCAACCTTAGTCAGACGATCCACTATCACCCAAATTGAATCATATCCTCTTTGAGTCCGTGGTAACCCAACTATAAAATCCATACCGACCTCTTCCCATTTCCACTCGGGTATCTGCATAGGTTGTAACAATCCTGCAGGCCTCTGATGTTCCGCTTTCACCCTTTGACAAGTGTCACACAAAGCAACATACTCAGCTACGTTTCTCTTTAAACCATACCACCAATATTTCTCTTTCAGATCTAAGTACATCTTAGTACTACCCGGATGTATGGAATAAGCTGACTCATGAGCTTCACGCAGAATTGCCATTCGGATATCCTTATCTTCGGGCACACACAACCTTTTCCCAAACCATAGCGTACCATTTTCATCCTTACGAAATCCTAGAGATTTTCCTTTCGCTATGTTTTCAGCTATCTCTCTCAACTTTTCATCCTTCTGCTGACCTTTACGGATCTCTTGCTCCAGAGTAGGCTCTAATACTAGTTCCACTGCATTAGTAGTAAATCCTAAGTTCAGATGCTTGCACTCAGCACACAATTCTTTTGGCATAGGCATTACTTGTATTTCATTTGCATAACTCTTCCTACTAAGAGCATCAGCAACAACGTTGGCCTTTCCGGGATGATAATGCACTTCTAGATCGTAGTCTTTTATCAACTCCAACCATCTACGCTGCCTCAAGTTCAGATCCGTTTGAGTGAAAATATACTTGAGACTCTTGTGATCAGTGTATATATCACTCTTGTGTCCAATCAAATAATGTCTCCATATCTTTAATGCATGAACTACTGCAGCTAATTCCAAATCATGAGTAGGGTAATTTAACTCATGCTTCCTTAACTGCCTCGATGCATATGCCACAACTCTACCTTCTTGCATCAGAACACATCCCAATCCCAATCGAGATGCATCACAATAGATAGAGAAAGGTTTATTCAGGTCTGGCAAAACTAAGACGGGTGCAGTAGTCAATCTTTTCTTTAATTCCTCAAAATTAACTTGACACTTCTCGGACCACACAAACTTGGCATTCTTCTCCAACAATGCAGTCATTGGTTTTGCAAGCTTGGAGAATCCCTCTATAAATCTCCTATAATAACCAGCCAATCCCAAAAAGCTACGGATCTCACTTGCATTGATAGGTGGTTTCCAGTTCAATACATCTTTCACCTTGCCAGGATCTACTGATATTCCTCCATTTGAAACGATGTGACCCAGAAAAGAAACTTCCTTAAGCCAAAACTCACATTTACTCCTTTTTGCATATAATTGATGTTCTCTGAGCTTCTGCAAGACCAACCTCAAATGTTCAGCATGTTCTTCTTTCGTCTTGGAAAACACTAGTATATCATCAATGAATACCACTACAAACTTGTCCAGATATTCCATGAACACCTTATTCATTAAGTACATGAAGTATGCAGGAGCATTAGTCAAACCAAAGGACATCACTGTATACTCATATAACCCATAACGTGTGGTAAATGCTGTCTTGGGTATATCCCTGGCACGAATCTTCAATTGATGATATCCAGAGCAAAGGTCAATCTTGGAGAATACACAAGCTCCTCTCAACTGATCAAACAGGTCATCAATTCTAGGCAATGGATACTTGTTCTTAATAGTAACCTCATTAAGAGATCGATAATCTACACACATCCTCTGAGTTCCATCTTTCTTATCCACAAAAATCACTAGTGCACCCCATGGTGAAGAACTAGGACGAATAAAACCCTTATCCTGTAACTCCTTAATTTGTTTCTTAAGATCTTCTAATTCATTTACTCCCATTCTATATGGACGCTTAGCTATAGGTGCAGTTCCAGGTAATAATTCAATAATAAATTCAATGTCACGGTCTGGTGGCATACCTGGCAATTCCTCCGGAAACACATCTGGGAACTCCTCCACAACTGGATCCTCCTGATTGGCACCATCATTGAGCTGGTTCACTGTAGCGGTCTCTTGTTTTTGCACTTTGACTTCAATCCTGATCCTATCACCCTTTGGTGTTGTCAGCACAACTGATTTGTCCTTACACTGAATCTCTGCTTGTTGTTGCATCATCCAATCCATTCCCAGTATAAGATCAATCCCAGCTGTCCTCAATACTATAGGGCTAACTGTAAACTCTACCCCCCTTAAGTTGAGACTAATGGGAAGACAGCGATAAGATGCTGGCATGCTTCCACCAGGTGAGTTTACTAAGATAGGGTTTTTCATGGCACACAAATGGATTCTATGTATTCTAACAAATGATTGTGATATGAAAGAATGTGATGCTCCAGAATCAAAAAGAACAGTGGCGGAAGTAGAGTGGACATCGAACGTACCAAGCATAACTTCTGGCTCCTCCACTGCAGTTTCCTGGGACAAATGATTCACCCTTCCCGAGTTAAGTGCGGGCTTCTGGTGGTTGCTCTGTCTCTGGGGAGTCTGCTGGTTAGGCTTCTCCGGGCAGTTGTAAGACAAGTGACCTTCTTTTCCACAACGGAAACACCTATTGGGAGTATTGGGAGCACTGGTCTTTGTAGGAGTGTTGTTGGAAGGACCCTGACGCTGCACTTGATTTCCATTCTGCTGTGGTGGACGTTGGTTGCTACTCTGTGGCTGAAATGGGGGACGTTGAGGGAACTGTCCATGGAATGGGGTCTGACCACGATTCCACTATCCAGAAGGAGGTCTCTGCTGAGTATTCTGTTGAAAGCCAGTGCGTGGACGGGTGTTGCTATTGGAGGCTTGTCCCTGTAACCTCTTCCTCTTAGCATCCATTTCTTTGCGTTTGTTATCCACCACGATAGCGCGGTTCACAAGCGTCTGGAAGTTGGGATAGGTATTGGACATCAACTGCAACTGTAGTCCATCATATAATCCCTTCAAGAAGCGGCGCTGCTTATCATTGTCATTGGCCACCTCATGTGGAGCATATCGTGACAATTGAGCAAACTTGTCACGGTACTCAGCTACAGTCATTGACCCTTGGGTCAGGTTCCTGAATTCCTCCGCCTTCAATTCTATCATCCCTTCAGGTATATGGTAAGCCCTGAAGTTCTCTCTAAACTCCTGCTAGGTGACTGCAGGAGCATTAGCAGGACGGCCATACTCATATGACTCCCACCAATCTTGAGCTTCTCCCTGAAGTTGCCCAGAAGCGAACAACACCTTCTGTCGGTCATCACATTATGCAATGGTAAGTTGTTTCTCCACAGCACGAAGCCAATCATCGGCCTCCAAAGGATCAACAGCATGTGTAAACACTGGGGGACGACCCTTCAAAAATTCACCACGCTTATCACGTGGTTGAGCCCCAGCAACTGGCTGATTCTGCTGATTCTGCTGATTCTGCACCAGTTGTTGCATCAACTGTGTCTGTACTGCCAACAATTGCTCGATAGTTGGTGGCGGTGGTGGTGGTGGATTCGGGGGAATGTTTCCACGACCTCTGCCTCTTCCTCTTCCGGCCATCTGCCACCCATAAACATGCAAACTTTAAGAAATCCAGGTTATCAACCACTTATAAGATTAAGAATGAGATCTGAAAGTTTTCTGGACGAGTAGCAATATTGACAGTTCAGTATTTCAATCATATCTCGGGCTACAGAAGTCCAAAAGAGGCGTGCTTTATATGGTTGGAAAGCTTATGAAATTATCCACAATTTCTATTCAGACCTCAAGACCAGATTCGGTCGTTAAGTCTATGAAAAATAAGGCGTAACAGAAACTGTTCCAGATTCCAGACTGTGCAGAAACTTTAACTTGTGAAAATTATATCTCTCGAACCAGATTAGATAAAAAGGTGATTCCAGTGACATTTGAAAGATGCTTGAGTCTAGTTTCTCTCATAAAAATTTCATAAATGTTGCACGAACCGTTTTTAAACTATAGCAGAAACATTAGAGACTGCTCCAGAAAACAGCAAGGACAGAAACGAGATAATATCAAACCCACTTATTATTCCTTGACTAAATGGAATGCTTACCAATTTGTCACACCCATTTATCGACCAAATGGAATGCTTACCCTTATGTGCGCCCAGAGATCAATCACACATAAGTTCACAAATTATAACAGAAGTATCATGGCAAATGTTATTACATCACGATATTTAAACACTTAGTCTTAACACAAATGTAGCGGAAGTATAAATAAAAATCTCTCGTGGTAGCTCCAGTCACAGGTACATTGACTGGTTGACAGCAAGACTAGTAATCCTCAGAGAAGTAGGCATAGTAGTCGCTATTACCTCCATCTGTTACCCATCCGGGATTTTTATCCAAATAAGAGAAATAAACAAGCGTAAGTACATCTCGTACTCAACAAGTGTAACATGGGATTCATGAGGCTCAAAAAGGCATAATCATTGGTTTATCAGCATGTAGCTTTTAGTTAACATGATTTTAGCATATCAATAGCATCAAAAGGTCTCAATGTAAACAATAAACATATGATCCATGTGAAATGATTAATGAATAGCAAAAACATAAACATAAACAATTATTCAACTATTCCATAAGGGTCCAAGGCCACTTATGACCGTGAGCACGGCTGTTATAACAGTTCTACACTCTGCAGAGGTTGTACACTTTCACTGTGAGTCGTGTTACCCAAATGCCCGGGTTAATTACTCCCAAAACACTACCAAGGTGAGTAGGCAGGGTAAACACTATGAAGTCTTTCGAAGGTTCGTCTAACAAGTTAGGGCCATTAGATTCACTCGGCAAACAGATGTAGAGCCCCCCTTCCAAATGGCACAATAACCCGTAGCCTATACACATAAGGACAGAGGCCGCACTATACCCGATTCGTCAAGCCATTCTTACGCCAAAAAGGTTACCTCTAACAAGCTAGAAAAGGTCCTTCTATATGACTAAAGCCAGAGCCATATAGCCCCCACAATTGTACTGTAAATCCCGGATTGTCGCTTATAGATGAGTCCTTATGGAGAGCAATTAGAGCATCAAAAGCAACACACATGCTCTAATCCCCTTTATACAATAATTAAAATCATATTTTAATGTTTATTGCATATTCCTCTAATCAATTTACATGATCATAGTCCATGTTTAAGCACTAGCCATACTAATCAATGCATCATAATGGGTACCAAGGTATAGGATCAATCACTAAGTCATCCTTAACAAGGAATAAATGCATAATGATATTAATTGCATAAGGTGGATAGGACAACAAGGATAATCCCATGCTATACTTGCCTTGCTCAAACTGGTCCTGAAGATCTTGCTCGTAGTAAGGCTCTTGATCTCCAACGAATTGCTCACCGTCTATACTCGATCAACCATTATCAACAACACACATCCAGAGGCAATCATGCATAGACAAACAAGACTATAATTAGAACAATACACCAACAGTAAGAAAATAAGATAAAAAGTCTTTAAAATGAATCTACAACTCGCTAAGATCACACAGACGCGAAGATCACGAAAAACGGATCTAAAACGACAAAGTTATGAATTTCCAAAGATTTCCTATAGAAAAATAAATACTTTAATTAAAACTCGAAAATAAATTAATCTAAACCTACTGTATAGTTACATCATTAGATAGAGCTCGCAACTATGAACCTAACGCAATTTGAATGGATTAAATCGGAGTTGAAACGAAGATTCTACGGCTAAAACAATCTGAGTGGCAAAACTGTAAATATGAGAAAGCGTATTTTTCTTTTTCCGAAACGAATTACGTTTTCAACTAATCAAAGCGTATTTTTCCGTTTTACGTTTTGGACCGCGGGTTACAAACTCAAAAACCTCAGGGGCTCTTTTGCAAGATTACCAGCGAACTGGTACCATTAAATAAGATCCGTCCGATTCAAAATGAACGGACGAGATTGAATCGGGGAGAGAGAGAAAGAGTGAGCCGGCGGCCACAGTGATTCCGACGGCGGCGCCATGGCCGGATGAAGCCCGAGCTCGCCGGAGCTTGCGAAGAGGACCATCCCGAGCACCAATCGCCAAACCGAAGGCACCAAAAGAAAGAGCGCATCACCGCGACCTTACCCCGCGCGAGAACGAAACTGGAGAGCAACCGGAGGGCGGCGGCTAGCTCGGCAAGGCGGCGGTGGAGGCGGAGCTTCGACGGTGGCTCTCCCGGGATGTCGAGGCTAGGGTTTTAGGGCTCAATGAGGAGCGGGGAGGCACGGGGTTCCGTTTTATAGCTCCTAGACATCACCGGTTATGGAAAGGAGGAAGATTTCGAAGAGATTTCGGATCACCGAACCGGGAAAGAGAGAGAAGGCGGCGTTCGTCGATGGAAGGAACCGGAGGAAGAAGAAAGGAAAGGGGAAAGGGACGCTGACAGGTGGGACCCACGCGTCAGCGACACCGGCGGAACGCGGGCCGCGCGTGCGGGAGACAAGCTGGCGGGCCGCTGGCCGGGCTCGGCCCAAGGATCGCGAGCACGCGGGGGAGGAGAGAAACTGGGCCGCGGCTTAGCAGGCCGAGCTCAGCTGAGGGAGAAAAACGGCCCGGTAAGTGAAATCCTTTTCTTTTTCTTTTCTAATTTTTCAAATCCATTTTTCAAATGATTTTCAAATCAAATTTGAATTTGATTTAAACCACTCAATACAAAACTCCAAATGCAGCAGCATGAATGCTCAATCATGTTTCTACCCTTATATTTGATTTTAAATTTATAAAATTATTCTTATTCTATAGTTGCATGCTTCACAAAAATAAATATAAAAATCACATTTTCCCTATTTTTCTTTTCTTCAATTTTTAGGGTGTTACAAAACAGCAACTAGTTGATTTGTTAAAGGAATATAAAGATTGTTTTGCTTGGGATTATACTGAAATGTCTGGATTAGACCGATCTATAGTTGAACATCGGTTGCCTATTAAATCTGGATTTTGGCCACATCAGCAGCCGGCTCGCCGATGCAATCCTAATATACTTCCTGATATTAAGGCCGAAATAACCAAATTAATTGAGGCAAAGTTTATTCGGCAGTGTCGATATGCAGAGTGGATTTCTAATGTGGTTCCTGTATATAAGAAAAATAGGAAACTTCGTGTTTGTATTGATTTCAGGAATCTCAATAAGGCCACACCAATGGATGGTTACCCAATGCCGATTGCTGATTTGTTAATTGATGCTGCAGCAGGGCATCAGATTATTAGTTTCATGGATGGTAATGCGGGTTATAATCAAATATTCATGGCTGAAGAAGATATTTCTAAGACTGCTTTTAGGTGTCCAGGTCATGTGGGATTATTTGAGTGGATAGTTATGACATTTGGTTTGAAAAATGCCGGTGCTACTTATCAAAGAGCTATGAACTTTATTTTTCATGAATATATCGGCACGTTGGTAGAAATCTACATTGATGACATAGTGATTAAGTTTGGAGACATCACAAAGCATCTAACCAATCTACGGAAGATACTGGAGTGCACAAGAAAACATGGATTAAAGATGAATCCTAATAAATGTGCATTTGGTGTATCGGCAGGACAATTCTTGGGTTTTATGGTGCATCAGCGGGGCATTGAAATTAGTAGAAAATCTATTAAGGCAATCAACAAGGTTGTTGCTCCTGCCGATAAAACTGAACTACAGTCCTTGATCGGTAAGATTAATTTCATCAGAAGATTCATATCTAATTTGTCAGGTAAGATCAAGGCTTTCAGTCCATTATTGAAATTGAAAGCCGATCAGGAATTTAAATGGGGGGATGAACAGCAATTAGCCTTAGATCAGATTAAGAGTTATTTAGCAAATCCTCCAGTGTTAGTTTCACCCCAACATGGAAAGCCTTTCAGATTGTATTTATCAACTGAAGATACTGTTATCGGTTCAGCTCTTATTCAAGAATTTGAAGGGAAGGAGCGTGTTATCTATTATTTGAGCAGACGGTTAATAGATGCTGAAACCAGGTATTCGGCCATTGAGAAATTATGCTTATGTTTATATTTCTCTTGTATTAAGCTGAGGCATTATTTACTATCGGCTGAATGTACTGTCATATGCAAAGATGATGTGGTCAAATATATGCTATCAATGCCGATACTAAATGGTAGGATTGGTAAATGGATTTTAGCATTATCAGAATTTGACCTACGTTATGAATCGGCTAAGGCAGTTAAAGGACAGGTTATGGCCGATTTTGTTACTCAACATTGCAACACGGTGGATTCTCTGAAAGTTGCTCCGTGGACACTTTTCTTTGATGGGTCTACTTGTGGTGAAGGGGCAGGCATCGGTATCGTGTTAATTTCTCCTCAGGGGAAGAAGTATGAGTTCTCATTGCCGATCGTTGCTACATCGACAAACAATCAAGCTGAGTACCAAGCCCTGATAAAAGGGTTAAAATTGCTTAAAGAAGTACAGGCTGATGCTGTTGAAGTCTTTGGTGATTCTATGTTAGTTATAAATCAGTTGATTGGGATTTATGAATGCCGAAGTGAAATTCTAATTTTATATCATGAAAAGTGTTTGGAATTGTTAAAAGAGTTTAGGAGTTTTCATCTGGAACATATTTCCCAGATGCATAATGAAGAGGCTAACCGATTGGCTCAGCATGCTTCAGGATATCAACCTGTTCAAGAAGTGTTAATATCAGTGGCTGATACCGATGACTGGAGAAAGAAAATCATTGATTATTTAAAGAATCCATCTAAAAAGGTTGAAAGACGTATAAGGTTCCAAGCTACCAAGTATGTACTCCTCGATGATGAATTGTATTACCGTACCATAGATGGAGTTTTACTCAGGTGTGTTAGCATAGAGGAATCAAAAAGCCTGATGAGTGAAATTCATGAAGGAGTATGTGAGGCTCATCAGTCAGCTTTCAAGATAAAATGGATGATCAGAAGAAATGGATATTATTGGCTGACTATTCTTGAGGATTGTTTTAAATATTTTAAAGGATGTCAGGAATGTCAGAAATTTGGTAATATTCAAAGGGCACCCGCATCGGCTATGAACCCCATAATTAAGCCTTGGCCGTTCCGGGGTTGGGCTATTGATCTCATCGGTCAGATTTATCCACCATCGAGTAAAGGGCATAAGTTTATTCTGGTTGCTACCGATTATTTCACAAAGGGCATCGGCTAATATGGTTGATTTTGTGAAGGAGCATATTGTCTACCGATTTGGCATCCCTCAAACCATCACTACCGATCAGGGCACTATGTTTACATCGGGTGAATTTGATGAGTTTGCTATAGGTATGGGAATTAAAGTTTTGAATTCTTCACCGTATTATGCCTAAGCTAATGGCCAGGCTGAAGCATCTAATAAAGGAATTATCAAACTCATTAAGCGCAAGATTAAAGAGTATCCTAAGAAGTGGCATACAATATTAAATGAAGCTTTGTGGTCATATCGGATGGCATGTCATGGTGCAACCAAGGTAGCACCTTATCAATTGGTGTATGGACACGATGCAGTATTACCTTGGGAGATTAAAATTGGTTCTAGGCGAATACGCTTTCAGGATCAACTGACAGCCGATGATTATGATATTCTTACGAGAGATAAATTGGAAGATGTAGCAGGTCATCGGTTAAAAGCTTTAGTTAGCATCGAGGAGAATAAGTGATGAGGACATCTCAGCCATACGTGCTTCCTCGAGTGACAATCATTCACCATCCAACATGAATATCACAAATCCAGGACCACTTACAAGAAGTCGTGCTAAGAAACTACAAGAGCAGGTGAATTCGTTCCTAACTGATCTTAATTCTAACACTTGTGAGAATATTATACTACCTAAGAATGCTACTTTGGTTGTACTTAGGAAAATACATGAAGAGGAGGAAGAATCTGACCACCAGCTCGGACCACCACCGACCACCAGCTTGGGCCAGTCCAGCGCGACGGAACCAGCAGAAAGAATCGACCATAACTCTTGATTCACAAAAGCTATGAAGGTCCATGAGGACATTTTGGAAAGCTTATCAAGTCTATTTTCCAATGCAATAAGCCCTGACCAGATTGGAATTTTCCCCATAGCGTCCGACCAGATTTAGTGAGGACTGGTCAGGTGGTCAACAGCATGCATGTTGTTCAAGTTCCCGTGCAAAACTGTACCAGTATACGACGTTACATGGTGCATGGCATATATGTATGGAAAGCTTGTTGAGTCTAGTTTCACACTCAAGAAACGGATCATCATTTGGACTTCCCACTAGGGAGTTATGACACTTTTAGTGGAGAGTGCTTTGGAAACTGACAGCCGCGTGGACTCCTGGAAACTCATTTCGTGGAAGCCTTTTCACATTCTAGTCTTTTTATTTTCCATCTCGTGATCACACCTATACTGGAGGGTTGTTCCTTGTATAAATACTCCTATGCTTGTAAAGAAAAGGGGACTTTTGATAATCTGAATACAGACCACTTTGTTCAGCTGTGTGCTAACAAAAACCAGAGAGAGATCTCTACCCCTTTGCTCTTGTGTTTTCCTTCGCGGAGATTACAGAAGCGGCCGCGTCATCGGCACCCAATCCATGCTCCTGGTCCATTGATTCCAGGTTGCGTAGGTTGGTTTCTTTGAGAGTGTGGTTGGGCGAATCCTTGGTTCAGGCTGCCGTATAGAGACGGTGGTTGGCTCCTTGTGCGTGTCGTCAGGTTGCACTAGTTATCGCTGCTTGCAGCAAGTTATCGACTGTTATCAGCTAGTTATCAAGATCAATATCCTACGTCGTGAAGATCGGGACAACAACCTCATCATTTGGTATCAAAGCTTCGTTGCCATGATAGGAATCTTTACCCTTAGCTACATATATATCGTGTTTGTCCTATCCACCAAAAAGCCAGAAAAATATTTTGCTATAGCCCTTTGTTTCAATCTGTTGTTCTTGTGAGTTTTGTTAAGTTTCAGTCCATTAGAGTCTTTGTTTTAGTTGCTGATCATATTATCCTTCGTGTGTCCTTTGTGCCTCTTTGTTTTATATATATATCTGAATTTTCCCATATATATAAAAAAATCAGAAACCCGTATCATCCTTCGCGTTAACTTTGATCCTATCAAGTTATAGCTGACGGTTGTGTCTTGTTTCTACAAAAAAAACAAGTGTGCACGTGTTATATCTGATCCTGTTCTTAGTTATATAAAAAAAGTGTTAAAAAAAGAAGAAAGAAAAGTTAAAAAAAAGAGTTGAGAAAATAGTGAAAGAATAGTTGAAAGATCAGTTTGTTATATGCACAAGTTCTGAAATTTTCATCAATTACACAACCAGATAGCTATCCTTTCTTTAGTGTAAAATTTTGCTTGGGTTTGATTGCAACACTTGCATCCTAAGCATACTCCTTGTTTGCATCAAATCTGAATTTTCTTTGCACGTGTGTTTGATCCATTTACATCACTCATAACTTGTGGTCGCACTAGGCATTGAACTTCTAGTTTGGACTGTGATTTAGCCTTACAATATCTAGAATTCAGATTGCATTCCTTGTGAATTTTTCCCCACCAAGCTCCACATAAAAGCCACTGTCATAGGAAAACTGATCTTGTATTCGCTTAACCATCACTTTCTTGTTACCACCTCGCATTGGCCTTCTGTAATCCGCAGGAATTCATAAGAGCTTCGGTTGGTAAGAGAGGTGAGGTTGAGAGATTCCATATATATTTCCTATTCTACATATATTATTATTTGGCCTAGCTAACTTTACAGGAAGATGAGTGGAATTGAGATTGAGGATTGTGTCACTATGGTACAATTTAATGAGCTGAAGCAAAGTTTGGAAGATAAGCAAGATCGATTGTCACGAGATTTTCAGACTCTTATGGCTGAAATCAGAGATCAACGCCAACCTCGTGATGGTGTAAGCAACCATGGAGAAGATGCTAATGAAGCTGAAGAAGAAGCTGCTGCTCGACTTGTAAGAGAACAACGGAGACGTAGAGAGCGAGCTGTTGTACATGCGAGAAGGCCTCCACCTCCAGGGCGTCGAGGAGGTGGTAGAGGTGCTGATCATGATCGTGGGAGTGTTGGCCTAGAAGAAAGTGGGACTGAACAAGAGGATGAAGAAGAAGAAGAGGAGGAGGTTGAACAGCCCCATAATGATGGCCGTCGTCACCGAGGTAATCGTGGGCGTAATCGGCCCAATGAAGAGAGGTTTGGCAAATTAAAATTCAACATGCCTAAGTTTGATGGAGGATCTGATCCTGAAGCATATCTTACATGGGAGTTGAAGGTTGATAAAATTTTTCGCTTGCATAATTATTCTGAGCAAAAGAAGATGGCCATGGCTGCTCTTGAGTTTGATGGATATGCTCTAATCTGGTGGGAACAAATGCTCAATGACAGAGAAGAAGCTGGGCAAGGTGTAGTCCGTTCATGGGCTGAAATGAAAAGAGAAATGAGGGCAAGGTTTGTCCCCAAACATTACCGTCGTGATTTATTTGACAAGTTGCAGAATCTGAAGCAAGGAAGCCTTAATGTTGATGAGTATTATAAAGAGATGGAGAAGGCAATGATTCGAGCCAATGTATATGAAGATGAAGAGCAATCTATTGCACGTTTTATGTCAGGGCTGCATCGCAATATTCAGCGCATTATTGAATTTCAGCAGTACCGTAATCTCATTGAATTGGTACATCAAGCTAGCAAGGCTGAGCGTCAATTGCAGCAGGACATGAAGTCCAACAGAGGAGTATCTTTCAGCACAAGAAGTACGCCAAGTGGTAGCAAATTCACACCAAAAGGTAGTGCAAGCAAAGGTACAACTTCCAACTCAAGCAGTGGTACAAGATCAAATAATTTTGGTGCTTCTAGTGGGAAGGAGCTGGCTGCTCCAAATGAGAAGAACAAATCAGCAATCTCATCACCTACTTCAGTGGGTTCTTCAACCAAGAGTAGTGGAATTCAATGCTTCAAGTGTGGAGGTCGTGGTCATGTTATACGGGAGTGTCCCAATAATAGAACCATCATTGTGAATGACCAAGGAGAATATGAATCTGCTAGTGATGAAGAACATGAAGATACCGAAGGAGAAGATAATCCTGAAAAGGAAGTCTGTGCATTTGAAACTGGTGCTGCTCTTGTTGTAACTCAAATTTTGAGTGTGCAAATGAGTGAAGCTGAAAATGGACAGCGGCACAATCTTTTCCAAACTAGAGCCAAGGTTGAAGACAAGGTGTGCAAGGTAATCATTGATGGTGGAAGTTGCCACAATCTTGCTAGTAAAGAAATGGTTGACAAGCTTGGTCTAAAGCTGCTGAAACATCCTCATCCCTATCATGTCCAATGGTTAAATAATTCGGGTTCCATTAAGATTGCACAAAGAGTGAAAGTTCCTTTCAAGATTGGTGAATATGTTGACACTATGGAATGTGATGTGGCACCCATGACAGTGTGTCATATGCTGTTGTCAAGACCATGGCAATATGATCGGTCATCTCTGCATTGTGGTCGGACCAATGAATACACCATCAAGTGGAAGGAAAAGGAGTTGATACTTAAACCCATGACACCACAGAAAATCCTAGCTGAGCACTTGCAAAAGAGCTCTGTTGTGAGGAATGAGAGTGGAAAAGAAGGAGAGAAAAAGAATTTGAGTGCCTTCCACAAATCGGAGAGTGAGAGCCACAAGCCAAACATGAGAGATAACAAAAAAAGAGAGGGGAAGAACTTAGTGATGATAGCCACCAAATCTGAAATGAGAGATGTGAGGAGAAACCCAGATCAAGTATTAATCATACTTGTGTGTAAGGACACATTGCTTTCAGCTAATGACTTAACTTCTGTCCCTAGTGTTGTTGCACGTGTTTTGCAGGAATATGAAGATATTTTTCCAGAAGAAACACCTGATGGACTTCCTCCTTTGCGTGGCATTGAACATCAAATTGATTTTATCCCTGGAGCTGCACTCCCAAACCGTCCAGCATACCGCACCAACCCCAAAGAAACCAAGAAAATTCAAAGGCAAGTACAAGCACTTTTAGATAAAGGTTATGTGCGTGAAAGTTTAAGTCCTTGTGCTGTCCCTGTGATTTTAGTGCCAAAGAAAGATGGTTCATGGAGGATGTGTGTAGATTGCAGAGCCATCAATAACATCACTGTTCGTTATCGTCATCCTATTCCTAGGCTAGATGATATGCTTGATGAATTGAGTGGATCTATGATATTTTCTAAAATTGATTTGAGAAGTGGTTACCATCAAATTAGAATGAAAATTGGAGATGAATGGAAAACTGCATTTAAAACAAAGTTTGGGCTGTACGAATGGTTAGTTATGCCTTTTGGTTTGACTAATGCACCTAGTACATTCATGAGATTGATGAACCATGTCTTACGAGCATTCATTGGAAAATTTGTTGTTGTTTACTTTGATGATATCCTAATTTACAGCAAGACATTGGAAGAACATGTTGATCATATTCAGCAAGTGTTAGACGTGCTCAGGAAAGAAAAATTATTTGCTAACCTAGAGAAGTGCACATTTTGTATAGATCAGGTTGTGTTTCTTGGTTTTGTTGTTTCAGGTTCAGGAATTGAAGTTGATGAATCAAAGGTGAAAACAATCAAGGATTGGCCAACTCCTAAAAATGTAAGCCAGGTGAGAAGTTTTCATGGACTTGCTGGTTTTTACAGGAGATTTGTGAGAGATTTTAGCACAATAGTTGCTCCATTGAATGAGTTAACGAAGAAAGGTGTTGCCTTCCAATGGGGTGAGCCACAAGAGAAAGCTTTCCAAGAATTGAAGAAAAGATTGTCCGAAGCCCCCTTGCTTGTGTTGCCGGATTTCACAAAAACCTTTGAGGTTGAATGTGACGCAAGTGGGATTGGAATTGGAGGAGTTCTCATGCAAATTGGACAGCCTGTGGCCTACTTCAGTGAGAAGTTGGGAGGAGCACAACTGAACTATTTGGTGTATGACAAAGAGTTGTATGCTTTGGTAAGAGCACTTGAGACTTAGCAACATTACTTATGGCCAAAAGAATTTGTTATTCATTCAGACCATGAGGCCTTGAAATATTTAAAAGGACAATCAAAACTGAACCGTAGACATGCTAAATGGATTGAATTCATTGAAACTTTTCCATATGTTGTGAAATATAAGAAAGGTAAGGAAAACATTGTCGCTGATGCTTTATCTCGTAAAAATGTTTTGTTAAATCAACTCGATGTTAAAGTGCCAGGACTTGAACACATAAAAGAATTATACTCTACTGATCATGACTTTTCAGAACCTTATGCAAAATGTGCAACAGGAAAAGGTTGGAAAAAATATCATGTACATGATGGATTCTTGTTTAGAGCTAACAAATTGTGTGTTCCCAATTGCTCTGTTAGACTCTTGTTGTTACAGGAAACCCATGCAGGTGGATTGATGGGTCATTTTGGATGGAAAAAGACATATGACATGTTGGCTGACCATTTTTATTGGCCGAAGATGAGAAGGGATGTCGAAAGATTTGTGCAAAGATGCATCACTTGCCACAAAGCTAAGTCAAAACTGAACCCCCATGGTTTATATACTCCCTTGCCTGTTCCTAGTGCTCCTTGGAAAGACATTAGCATGGATTTTGTTTTAGGTTTACCAAGGACAAAGAGGGGGAGGGATTCAATTTTTGTTGTTGTTGATCGGTTCTCTAAAATGGCACATTTTATACCATGTCATTTGGACTTCCCACTAGGGAGTTATGACACTTTTAGTGGAGACTGCTTTGGAAACTGACAGCCGCGTGGACTCCTGGAAACTCATTTCGTGGAAGCCTTTTCACATTCTAGTCTTTTTATTTTCCATCTCGTGATCACACCTATACTGGAGGGTTGTTCCTTGTATAAATACTCCTATGCTTGTAAAGAAAAGGGGACTTTTGATAATCTGAATACAGACCACTTTGTTCAGCTGTGTGCTAACAAAAACCAGAGAGAGATCTCTACCCCTTTGCTCTTGTGTTTTCCTTCGCGGAGATTACAGAAGCGGCCGCGTCATCGGCACCCAATCCGTGCTCCTGGTCCATTGATTCCAGGTTGCGTAGGTTGGTTTCTTTGAGAGTGTGGTTGGGCGAATCCTTGGTTCAGGCTGTCGTATAGAGACGGTGGTTGGCTCCTTGTGCGTGTCGTCAGGTTGCACTAGTTATCGCTGCTTGCAGCAAGTTATCGGCTGTTATCAGCTAGTTATCAAGATCAATATCCTACGTCGTGAAGATCGGGACAACAACCTCATCAATAAGAAAAGGGTGGCTAGATGGTATGACAAGAAAGTGAAGGTAAAGGAATTTGTCGATGGTGAATTGGTCTGGAAGTTGATTTTACCAATTGGGACTAAAAGTTCTAAGTTTGGCAAATGGTCACCTAATTGGGAAGGTCCATATTGGATAAATCAATCTGTCCTGGTAATGCATATATTCTTGAAACTCTCGAAGGAGTTGTATTTCCCAGAGCATTAAATGGAAAATATTTAAAGAAATATTACCCTAGTATCTGGATAGACGCATAAAAGTATAATTGCCGATAACAATCCTATCAGCTGGAGTTAAAACAAAGTATCAATTGTTGCCGATGCGCTAATTTAACAAAGCCTGGATAGCTGATATCGCACGCAGGCGAATTTCATCGGCTTCTTTCAATTCTTTGGCGTCTTCATCGGCATTTCCTTCCACAGGCTTGAGTTTCTTTTTGAGGACCAAGGCCTTGCGAGCTTGAGCATCTCGTTCCTGTTGAAGGGCCTTGATAGCGTCGGGAAGCTGGTCTTCTTCTTGTTTAGCTTGAGTCAGAGCTGTTTCATCCTTTTCCAGTTCAGCTAGCAGGGCTTCCTTCTTTGCCGATAGATCTAAGATTTTCTGCCTAAGATCGGCACTGGAGGCTTGCAAGTTGTTGATGTTCTTGTCCTTCTCATCGGCAGTTTGCTTCAGCTGCAGCATTTCTTCTTTAAGTTGAGCCTGAGCTGCTCTGTCAGTAATACGATGGACAGCCCTTTGATATTGAAGTTGTCTGCTCTCCAGATGGACTGCTGGAAAGATGGTTTCTTCAACATTGGCAGGGACTTGGCCACGGATCATTTTGAAGATGGTCCTTACAGGGTCCGAATCGATCACCAATTGGGCAGTATCTTGCTGCAGCAGATTTAGGAGAGATTCTAGCTTGCCATAGGTGTCTGCCGATATTGTTCCCAATGCCAGGGAAGAACTCGCCTCTTCTCTGTCATCATCGGAGACGTCGATAGCAAAAGAGAATAAGCTATCGGGAGAATCTTGTTCTTGTGAAATAGAGAGAATTAGAAATCCTATCTGTGATATCTGGGGATATTATAAACCAAATAATTAATTGGTTTACCTGCTTCAGGGCAATTTCTTGAGCCTGGCTTGAGGGAGCGGCTTGTAGAGGGTCATACGAAGGATCGGCAGAGGATGCCGATGGAATGTCTTCTATGATCTCATCGGTAGTCGGCCCTTGGGGTGTAATGGCCGATGATGTATCTTGTGCAGAAGGAGCAGCTTGTTCAATTACATCAGTGGGTTGACTGACAGGTGTTGGAGCAGACGCAGGGGCTGGTGTAGATTTCTGTCGCTTTTGTTGAGCTTCAGCATCGGTCAAAGCTTTGCGCTTTGTTTGGGCTTCAACGACAATTGGCTGGGGGCATCGACATGTGTTGTGTTGGGGAACTTGCATGCTTGGCGTGCTTGCCGATTGCCCGTTTGTTGCTGCAAAAACGGGTATAAGATTGGATATTTAATAGGAAAAATGTAAAAATAAGAGAATACCTCTGAAGGAGGGGTAGAGGTCGTGGTGCTTGGTAGAGTTGCCGATGACGATCCAGCTGCAGCTTGCACACCCTGATAGTTGCATGTTAATATAGAGTGTATCGGCAGAAAACAGAGTAAGCAAGGTTATTACCTTAAAAGCCTTGATTAGGCTTGAAGCAGCAGCCTTTGGAGAAGCCCTGGATGTTCCCAGTCTTGGTCTAGAGGTGATGGTTTTGGTGCGAGTCCTCTGGAAGGTCAAGGCCTCTAAAGTAGGGGCGTTGTAGCCGATTACTGAGACTTGAGAGGTTGGGTGGAGGTTGAAGGGTTTTCCACTTTTGCTTATTGATGGAACTGGATCATCAGCCTGTTTCAAGGAAAGTTAGCTACCAATATACATATAAAAGGAAGGAAAGAGACAAAAGTTAAAAGGAACTTACTGCATTGTCAGAAACGGCATAGTCGGGATCGATCATGTGCCGATATGTATGAACAGATGTTGAAAACAGCTGTTCTTTCCACTCTTGCCACCATTGCTTATATGACTCTGTGATGAAAGATGCTGGTGACCAGGCGGAGAGATCAACATTCGAGATATCGGCATCGGGAGCAAGTCTTACTATCCTACTCCATTCAGTTCCAACGGTAATGATTTCTCTGGGCTTGATCACATCGGCATAGCATAGCTTGATTGGCAGTTGTCCAAAGGCCAGCTGACGAGATACTGCCGATGGATTGTAGAATTCATAAGTAATATGGGAAGCTTTCCCGCTACCAAATGTGTTGACTGGGATCGCTCTGGGAGTGATAATAGCCATCATAAGATCATTGTCTTGGTTTAGATCACTATCGGCAAAATTGAAGAGAAGAGGGAACTTGTTATCCTCATCAATGTAAGGTACCCAAGCCCTGAGATCACGAGGGAGACCATGGTAGAAATTCTGAAAAATCTGCCGATTTGATCTTCATTGGCTTCTGTTCCGGGGAGGACAATTATGGCTTCGCCGAAGTTGAGAGCGGGGCGTGTTGCCGATTCATCGTCTCTAAGGACGTAATCTTCGGGAATCTCTCGTGGGAATTCTTGAGCAAAGAGATCCCACTGTAAACACTTATGCATGTGAGCGTTTAACCACATATTGATGAACCACCATGGGCCTCCCAAATTGCCGATGGGTTCACCAAGTATAAGCTTCTGAGATACTTGGTGGAGAAGGTGGTAGGTTGAGCTCAGGAGGTATCGGCCAAGTGGGAATCTGACACCGTTGGCTAAGAGTTCTGCTGCTGGGAGGAAAGCGTTGGTTGGTCCTACCGATCGACCACAGAAAATAAACTTCTCCAGCCACATGTTCAGGAATGTGGCGTGTTCCCTTTGATTGACAGTACCAGTCTTTTGGTACTCTTGGATGTATCCCGTCCCGCCGCCGATGTTGCGTGTACTCACTCTGTACTCAGCTTTTCTGCCAAAAATGTGGCCTTCATCGACAATTGAGATGTCCAAGCCTGTGAGCATATATACACCGGCGAGAGTAGGGGCGCATGGGCCATGACCGAACATGAAGGTATTGGTGGTATCGGACCAAAAGTGAGCGGCAGCTATCATCATGGATTCATTCTTTTGTATATCGGCAATGGATAGCCTGATACATTGATCTATCTTCCGTTCTGCCCAGAACACTTGCATTGATCTGTTGACCCTCAAGAACTAGTTTTTCCACCCTTTGGTGGGTTTGGGCCAAGAACGGAACGTGTCTTTCCACAGATTCAAAGAGAAATTTTGAGCTTTGAAGGGAATACAATTTGCCTCTACATTAATCAGGTCAGTTGGATCTGGGTCGCCCATTGGACCTAGGCAATGGAGGAGAGGTTGATTGGTTGGAATCACCAGTGTGTTGCGTAGTTCCTGAGTTTGGAGGATCAAGAAAATGGAAGAAATAGAAAAATACCGACTGTAAGAACTCGCAGGGAAGTAAAGAGATTAAAGTAAAGGTAATAGAAGAAGAACGGACTGCAGGAACGTCGAAGTTGATAGCCATTGCTTCGAAAAGGATGAGGGCACGAGCTGGAAACTTGAAGATGACGATGAAGGGGGCTCTGGTGAGTCGAGGATGCGTAGTTGTTGGTTAGGGTTGCCGCCGGAGTGAGAATGCCAAAGGATGGAGTTTGAAGGTAGAAGATGAGCAGCCCGGAGAAATCTATTTATAGGCCATTTGGGGTAGGGGTATTCTTGACTTATCTCTATGCCGTACGCGGATGGATCGAGGTGGTTCAGTTGGATATGGTAACTGTTCGCACGACAATCAAGGGATGGTACAGAAGATTTGACGGCAAGTAATCATAACTTGAAGGATATCTCGATACAAGATTTTTCAGTTCTAAAAAAGTGATGTGTTGTGGTAAGATCTTGCTGATGGATTGTTATTTTGGTATCTCAACCGTAATTAAGGCAAAGAAGGTTGGAAAATGTGCGATATTTACTGAGATACATGGATTAGATCTAGATTTGATTAAATCTAGTAACAGATCATGTTATGCTTGGAGAATGGGTTGAAAAATAGGTAATAGCAAGCATCATCTGGAGTAAATTTCGGAGCATCAGTATCTTATACTCCGAAATTGGGGGGCATGTGTTGACATCGTTTTTAGCACGTGTCAAGATGATCAGGAAGGGCTAATCAACAGAGGAAAGATTACCGTGTAGATTGATAGCCGAGGAGAATAAGCTTGTTTGTGAGTGGTGGCAGCGTATGGATTCAATTTGAAGTGTTGCCGATGAAGTTAAGGGTATTATTACCGATGCCGATGAAAGAGGGTTTGGAGACTGCTACCGATGAAACAAGGGATGTACCGATGAAGGAGGGTATGAAGACTGCTGCCAATGAAACAGGGAATGTACCGATGGAAGGAACTTGAAGGCTGCTGCCGATGGAACAGGGACTGTGCCGTTGAAAAGGAGGTCGATGAGAATACCATCGTGATTGAGGCGGACTATGGAGTAAAATATGAGTTAATTTCCTTGTATACGTTTAGTAGAGTCTGAGTTGTATCAAAGTCATGTGTTTCCTTAGATTTGGATTTAGTGTCCTAGTCGTATTTGGTTACGTTTCTATAGATCAGGATATAAATATAGAGTGAAGGGCAATGTAATAGGGGATCAATCAATACATAAAAAAAACAGCTTTTACTCTTATTTACATCTACTTTCGGCGACTTCGTCAATTTTCATATTTTTCCTTTTTACGAGTTCTCATCGATTCGGCGAGTTGCATTGCTCTAAGTGCAATCTTCGATGATCCTCGAGTTCCGCGTGAGTACCTCTTGGCCGTGACTTCCGGGCGTATCGCTGTTGTCAGGACCAAAGTGCTCGTATCTTCATCCTTGTCGATTAACAGGTCAAATCGACTGGCACGCTTTGGATATCGACTTCGGGTATTAGCCCTTTGTGTTTGCAGATTTACTTTTGCATCAACAGTGTGTTTTGCAGAAACTTTGGTAAGTTAGGTCATGGAGGTTATAACTGCTTTGGGCACCATGGTATTCATGCCCCATGATGGAAATCGTTTCGGTTTTGAAAAGAGTGACGTCAAGATTAAGGACGGTTAGTTCCGGATGACGAGGTGTTGAGATTCATTCGGAATAGTCGTTAGGATCTTCGCTTTTCTCTTTTGGCCGTACTATAAATGGCGGCATGAGCGAGTAGCTTGACCCAGGCGAGTCCTATGATTAGGTGTGGTGCACACTTGTTAAACTTAGCGCTAGGCAGCTCTAGAATAGCTCAAAGTTGAGTTGGAAGCAACTTGGTTCAAGTTGCGACGCGTTTCGGAAAGTTTAGGGTGTTTTTCCCTTGACCGGATGCGGTCTTCGGCATGACCGGGCGCGTCCGGTCAGTTCAGTTCCGCGACTAGGGTTTGGCGCTGACGATCGGACGCGGCCCTTGCGAGGACCGGACGCGGTGGTCAGAAGCCGACACGTGTCACCTGAGGGAAACACCCGATCGGACGCGACCTGGGTGTGATCGGCGTGTCCGGTCACGTTCTAGTAAGGTCTAGCGAAGACCGGACGCGTCCGGTCATCACCGATCGGACGCGGTCGCGCGTCCGGTGAGGTTACAGTATGCTCCCTGCATGATCGGACGCGTCCGCTCACCCCTGACCGGGGCGTCCGGTCACTCAGCCCGTTTTCAGTTTTTCGACCGTTACGGGGGACCGGCGCGTCCGGTCACTTTGACCGACGCGTCCGGTCACCCCGTGTTTTGCTGAGTTGGCAGGTAACGGTTCGTTTCGACTGTGGGGTGTATAAATACATCCCCACCACCTCTTTTAGAGGTCTCTTGCTCATTTGATCAGCTAAGAAACACCTTTAGAGTGCAAGGGAGTGCAAGAGCTCTAGTGAGGAATGTGTTTTGAGAATCAAAGCTTGAGAGTTCCTCACTAGCAATTAGAGAGTAGCAAGTGTGCATCCACTTTCTCATTTGGGCTCATTGTGGTCAAGTGAGAGTTCTAGCTTGTTACTCTTGGTGATCACCATCACCTAGACGGCTTGGTGGTGATTGGGAGTTTGGTGATCATCCGACGGAGCTTGTGGATGACCCAACTCATCTTGTGAGCGGTTTTGGGTGATTCACCGCGACGGAGTGTCAAAGAATCAACCCGTAGAGAGCACTTGATCCTTGCACGGATCAAGGGGGAGCTACACCCTTGCGCGGGTGCTCCAACGAGGACTAGTGGGGAGTGGCGACTCTCCGATACCTCGGAAAAACATCGCCGTGTTCCTTGCCCTTACTTTCAAGCATTTACATTCTCGTATTTACTTTCATTGCTTGATTTACTTTCCTAGAATTGCCATGCTAGACTAGGATTGGAAACTAGGGTGCAAAACTTTTATCGGTAGAATCTCTAGGAACACAAGTAGGCACTAGGGGTGAATTCCAGCTTATAGGATTTAATTCTTGCAATTAATTTTTAGAAAAGCCCAATTCACCCCCTCTTGGGCATCTTGATCCTTTCAATTGGTATCGGAGCAGAGTTGCTCCTATTTTAGGCTTTACCGCCTAGAGCAAGATGTCTAACGGGGAAGGACCACCTCCCACCTTTCAGGGGGATGATTTTCCATATTGGAAAATCCGTATGGAGGCGTATCTCGAAGCCATAGATGTTGGGTGTCTTAGAGCCGCAACCCAAGGGCTTTCCGCTATCAAGGATCCCGCAAACCCCATTGGTGACGAGGAGAAGTACGACCGGTGGAATGCAAAGGCCAAAAATGCACTCTACCGGGGCTTAGGCAAAGATATCTTCAATCGTGTGCGTAATGCAAAGAACGCTCATGAATTGTGGGAAAATCTTTGTGTTCTCCATGAGGGAACTAAGAAGGACCTCAATGCTCTTGGACTCACTCAAATGAGTCAATCGGATGTTGCAAGGAAGATCTTGAGTGTTCTTCCCGTTGAGAAGTATGGTCACATTGTCACCGTGCTTCACCAAAGTGATCTTTCCACCGCAACACCGATACAAGTATTGGGGAAGATCAATGCTCATGAGATGTACATGCACATCACTCCGGAAGAGGGCTCATCATCTTCCAAGAAGAAAGACTTGGCCTTCAAAGCTAGTCATGACAAGAAGAAGAAGAAGGGCCAAGCCATGATGGTGCAAGAAAGCTCAAGTGAAAGTGATGTTGATGATGAATCACTTGCACTCATGGTGAGAAAGACCACCAAAATGCTAAAGAAGCTCAACAAGAGTGGCATCAAGTTCGATGGCAAGAAAAAGAAATTCTTTACAAGTAGCAAGAGAAAGCCAATCTCGGAGATGGATTGCTACAATTGTGGTGAACTTGGCCACTTAGCTCATCAATGCCCTAGACCACCAAAAGATAAGTACAAGAACAAGAACAAGGGCAAGAAAAATGATTCAAGTGATGAAGAAGAAGAGAAGAAGAAAAACAAGCCATACAGGAAGAAGGATGGCAAGAAGAAGGAGTTCTACAAGACGAAGAAGGGAGGAAAGGCATACATTGTTGGTGATTGGATCACCGATATTGAATCATCTTGTGAGTCCTCCGAAGATGAAAGCAATGATGAGAAAGAGAAGGTTGCCGCATTCGTGATGGGGCCATCATCTTCACCAACATCTTCATCACCACCTTCACCACCTCCTTCACCATCATCGTCCTCTACTCACCTATGCCTTATGGCCAAGGGTGAACGAAAGGTACAAAATCATGATAGTGATGATGATGATGATAGTGATAGTGATGATGAATATGATGCACCCTCTTATGACGAACTTGTAAAATTGTTGAACAAATATACTAAAGTCATAAGAAGGACAAGAAATGAAAATGATGAACTTCAAAATGAAAATGAATCACTCTCATCTAAGCTTGAAAATGCTCAAAAGACTAGTGGTGAGCTTAGAGATCAAAATGAAGTTATGTCTTCTAATCTCAAGGAGCTCAAAACTTCTAATAAAGAGCTTAAAGATCAACATGATAAGCTTGAGAAGAAGCATGATGAGCTCATCACTAGACATAACTCTCTAAAAGAAAAATACACCACATTGAAAATTGACTATGATAGTCTTGTGGTTGCTAATGAACTTGCTCTTGAGACACATGATGCTACTAACAATGTTGTTAAGTGTGATATAGCTACATCATGTGATGACTTGATTATTGAAAGCATTGAGCAAGGCTCTAGTAGCAAAGGCAAGAGTGCGGTTGAGTCAAGCAACTATGATGATTATGCCAAGATCAAGAGTGAAAATGAGAAGCTTGCAAATGAGAACAAGAAGCTAAAAGGTTTGATGGCTCTTGAGAAGCAAACAACAAATGAGTCACTTATTGAAGAAAACAAAAAGCTCAAGCAAGAAAAAGAGCATCTCAAGACCGGTCTAAGCAAGTTCACAAGAGGTCAATATTTGCAAAGTGAGCTACTCATGAACACCGTAATGAAGATGGATAGAAGTGGTATTGGGTACTTAGCAAATCAAGAGAAGAAGGCAAAAGCTCAACAACAACAAAGCAAGTCAAAGCCCAAGCCAAAGAGATGTGTTGAGTGTGGTCAAGAAGGTCATTTTGCTCATGAATGCAAAACTCCACCACCACAACCCTTGCCCAAGCATGCTAGACCCTTTGCCTTCAATGCTCATTACATACTAAGAAAAGATTCTAATGGAAAGATGAAAGTCATGTTTTTGGGTCCCCCAAACAAGAATAGGCCAAAGAAAATATGGGTTGCCAAGTCACTAGTTGAGAAAGTCAAGGGCCCCTCTCAAGTTTGGGTCCCTAAACAAAAAGCTTGATCTCTTGTGTGTAGGTGAACTACAAGACCGGTGGATCTCATTGGGTTATTGATAGTTGTTGCACTCAACATATGACCGGTGATCCTCGTATGTTCACCTCCATTGAAGAGAATGGGATATGTCAAGAGAAGGTCACATTTGGGGATAATTCAAAGAGCAAAGTCAAGGGTATAGGCAAGATTGCAATATCAAATGATCACTCACTCTCAAATGTGCTCTATGTTGCTTCATTGAGTTTCAACTTATTATCCGTTGGGCAACTTTGTGACCTTGGCTTCCAATGCTTGTTCACACCAAATGAAGTTGAAGTTTCAAAGATAGATGACAAGCAAGTGATATTCAAAGGCTTTAGATGCAACAATCTTTATCTTGTTGACTTCACCTCCGAAGATGCAAATTTGATGACATGTTTGTTCACCAAGACCTCACTTGGTTGGCTTTGGCATAGGAGGCTTGCTCATGTTGGAATGAACACTCTCAACAAGCTATTGAAAAAAGAACTAGTGAGAGGATTGAAGGATGTGAAGTTTGAAAAGGACAAACCTTGTAGTGCATGTCAAGCGGGCAAACAAGTTGCAAACACTCATCCAACCAAAGCTTTCATGTCAACTTCAAGAGTGCTAGAACTTCTACACATGGATTTGTTTGGGCCTACAACATACAAGAGCTTGGGTGGTAATCTCTATTGTCTTGTGATAGTGGATGACTACTCAAGGTACACATGGACTTTCTTCCTTCATGACAAATCTGAAGTGGCAAATTGCTTCAAGAAGTTTGCAAAGAGAGCTCAAAATGAATTTGAAGTCAAGATAAAGAAGATTAGAAGTGACAATGGCAAAGAGTTTGACAACACAAACATTGAAGCTTATTGTGATGAAATTGGAATCAAGCATGAAGTCTCTTCAACCTACACTCCTCAACAAAATGGTGTAGTTGAGAGAAAGAACCGGACTTTGATCACCCTTGCAAGAACAATGCTAGATGAGTACAACACTCTGAAAAAGTTGTGGGCCGAGGCAATCAACACCGCATGCTATGGTTCAAATCGCCTCTTCCTACAAAAGTTTCTTGGCAAGACCCCCTATGAGTTGCTTAATGGGAAGAAGCCGGACGTCTCATTCTTCCGGGTGTTTGGTTGCAAATGCTACATCTACAAGAAGCGTCAACACCTAGGGAAGTTTCAAAGACATTGTGATATTGGTTTTCTTGTTGGTTACTCATCAAAGTCCAAAGCATATAGAGTATTTAACCATGCCACCGGTTTGGTTGAAGAAACATATGATGTGGAATTTGATGAATCTAACGGCTCCCAAGGAGCAATTGAGAATTGTGATGATGTAGGTGATGAACCCTTGAGGGAGGCCATGAAGAACATGCCCGTGGGAGACATCAAGCCAAAAGATGATGATGATGATGTACAAATTGTTGATCCACCATCTTCATCACGTGTGCCTCAAGATGATGACAAGAATGAGAGAGTTGAAAATGAAGATACTTATGTCTCTCATGAACAAGCCGAGGCACAAGCTCAAGATATTGATGCTCCCCATCCACCTCCTCAAGTGGTTGATAGAAGAAATTCACCTCTACTTCAAGCACATCCACAAGAACTCATCATAGGGAGTCCTACAAAGGGAGTAATGACTCGATCCCAAAAGCTAGCTTCTTTTGTTGAACATCACTCTTTTGTCTCTTGTGTTGAACCTAAGAATGTAGAAGAAGCTCTTCAAGATCTGGATTGGGTGAATGCTATGCATGAAGAATTGAACAACTTCACCCGCAATCAAGTATGGACACTTGAAGTGCATCCTAAAGGTGCAAGAGTCATTGGAACCAAGTGGGTGTTCCGAAATAAGCAAGATGACCAAGGCATAGTGGTGAGGAACAAGGCAAGACTAGTTGCAAAGGGGTTCTCTCAAGTTGAAGGTCTTGATTTTGGAGAGACCTTTGCACCCGTTGCAAGACTTGAAGCCATTCGTATCCTCCTTGCATATGCATCACATCATGATATGAAACTATATCAAATGGATGTGAAAAGTGCATTCTTAAATGCCTTTATAAATGAACTAGTCTATGTTAATCAACCTCTCGGGTTTGAAGACCCTAGATATCCTAATCATGTTTATAGGTTGTCCAAGGCGCTATATGGGCTCAAGCAAGCCCCTAGAGCGTGGTATGAGCGCCTCCGGGACTTCCTCATAGAGAAGGGCTTCACCATTGGGAAGGTCGACACCACACTATTCACCAAGAAGCTTAATGGGGAGATCTTCATTTGTCAAGTGTATGTTGATGATATCATCTTCGGATCAACAAATGAAGATTATTGCAAAGAATTTGGTGAATTGATGTCGAAGGAGTTCGAGATGTCAATGATTGGTGAGCTCACATTCTTCCTTGGGTTTCAAGTCAAGCAAATGAGAGAAGGGATTTTCATCTCTCAAGAAAAGTATACCAAGGATCTTCTCAAAAGATTCAAGATGGAAGAATGCAAACCAATCAAGACCCCAATGCCATCAAATGGACATCTCGACCTAGATGAGGGAGGTAAACCGGTTGATCAAACTCTCTACCATTCTATGATTGGTAGTTTGTTGTACCTTACCGCATCTAGGCCCGATATCATGTTTAGTGTGTGCATGTGTGCTCGCTTTCAAGCGTGCCCTAAAGAACCTCACTTAAGTGCCGTAAAAAGAATCCTAAGATATCTTAAGCACACCCCAAGCATTGGTCTTTGGTATCCCAAAGGAGCTAGATTCCAACTAGTTGGCTATTCCGATTCGGATTATGCCGGTTGCAAAATTGATAGAAAAAGCACATCCGGAGGGTGCCATTTGCTTGGGAGATCTTTAGTATCTTGGTCATCTAAAAAGTAAAATAGTGTGGCTTTGTCCACCGCCGAGGCGGAATACATTGCCGCGGGGGCTTGTTGTGCACAAATCTTATATATGAAACAAACCCTCCTAGACTATGGAATTGTTCTTGAAAAGGTGCCACTTTTATGTGATAATGAAAGTGCCGTTAAAATTGCTAACAATCCGGTACAACACTCTCGCACCAAGCACATTGATATCCGCCATCACTTTCTAAGAGATCACGTTGCTAAAAATGACATATCACTAGAAGGTGTAAGAAGTGAAAATCAATTAGCAGATATCTTCACTAAACCTTTGGATGAGGCCACTTTTTGTAGGTTAAGAAGTGAACTCAATGTGCTTGATTCTAGCAACTTTAAAAAATGAGCGTGTGTTGTCCCTTGCATTGCATTGTATTATATGCCATGTTTATCTTATCGCAATGCATTTAGGGCTTGGCTAACACGGTTACGATAACCCTCCTTTGGAGGAGTGAAGAAGCCTAACCGTGGATCAAACTTGACAAGCAACCTAGCTTTACTTTCTTGTATTACATTGCATATGCATGGTTGTTAGCTTGTCGTTTCTTTTCGGTTTAGCTTTGAGCAACCTCTGTGTTCGTCCACGGATAGAGAGAGCATTTTGACGCTCCTAAAGGTTCAAAAACTCTATTGCATGGCCATACGTTGCTCCTCGGGTGTTTATTGTCTATTTTCTTAAAAATAATACTAGCCTAAGGCATTCTATTTTGAAAAACTTGAGGGTTTGAGTGAGGTCACTCATATCAGGTTCCAATTGGTGTTTATTTGTGTCTCTTTGAATTGGAACTTGATTGGGAGAAGTCGCGTCGCAGTTCGGAACGAAGAAGGGCGAAAAACAGTGACCGGACGCTGGACCGGACGCTGCACCGGATGCAGTGATGCTTCACCACCGCGTCCAGTCCCGGCGTCCACCAGCGCGTCCGGTCATCCAGAAGACCAACTCTAGATCTAGTGACCGGACGGTGCACCGGACGCGCTGCTGTTGACCACCGCGTCCGGTCTCGGTTACCACCACCGCGTCCGGTCATTCGCGATGATTTCTTGAGTACCCCTCGACCGGACTCTGACCGCGTCCGGTCAGTCATAACCGGACGCGTCCGGTCGCTCCAGGAGCTTACTGGAGTGTGACCGGACGCTGCACCACCGCGTCCAGTCATATCGACCACCGCGTCCGGTCATCGCGTGATGAGCGGATCTAACCCCTTCATAAAACCGTTCGACTTCGGCCGGTTCCTTTCAATCGCTCGTGTTTCCGCCGCCGCCTGCCCTAACCCGCCGTCTCGTCGAGTTCGCCGGAGCCGCCGCACCCTTGCCGTCCTCCTCCTCTCCGGCGACTCCCCCGAGCCTTGCCGCGCCGCCCTGCTTCCTCCTTGCCCGTGCGCACGACCGCCCACGTCTGCCCACGCCCTTGCTCGCGCCTGCCCACAGCCGCGCCACCGCCGCCCGCTCAGCACTTGCCGCCGGTGAGCCGCCCCTTTGCCGCCGGTGTGCTGCGCCCTAGCCTGCCTAGCACTTCCTCCGGCCGTGGACCGTCTCGTGCTCGCTCTCGATCGAATTTCGTCACGTGTTGACCTAACCCTAACCTAGGGTTTGCATAACGCGTTTCGGCCGTTCGTCGTCGAGGTTTCGTCGCGCGTCATCTTCTTTGCGAGGTTGTTTCGCGTCTCCTTGACTTCCTCGCTAGGGTTTGCCGTAACTTATTCTTCATTAATCCTAATTGTCTCGTGTTTCGGCAAATCAGAGCTCGTCCGGCGAATTCGGGGAATCTCGTGATCTAGGTCACCTCATCTCGTCACCGTCTTCTCGTCGATCCGAGGTAGCTATCGCGTCTCGATTCATATCTTATCTTACATGCTTGCTATCTCTAGGGTTTCGTACCTTTTAGTTATATATGTTGCTTATAGTAGATCCATCTATTCTGTCTTTTCAGCGAGTTTGTCGGTGTGTCAGGGTGATATCAGTTTGCTGAATCCGAGGCCAAGCCTGCGGATACGGATTGAGGCCAAGCCTCTCGAGTGATAGTTCACCATCTTACAGAGGTTTTCTGTCAGTTTGTCAGCATGGTGCGTTGCAAGAACGCCGGTGGTGCTCCTGGTGACGGGGACGACAGTCCTCCTCGTCTGTCTGAGGTTGCGCGTGGAAAGCGCATCAAGATCATGGCCCGAAAAAAGAAGAAGACACTAACCGATGCAGAGATTGCTCAGGCCGTTGCAGATGCAGCAGAGCAGGCAGAGAGGGGTGGCAGGAGCAGTGGCATACGCATAGGCGAGCGTCGTTTTCATCTTGAAGGTCGACAGCTTGGGACAGAGGCCACTGAGGGTACAGAGGACACTGGAGCTACAGATGCTATGTCAGTTGATCCACCTACAGAGGCTCCAGAGGCACCAGAGGCTCCAGAGGGCACAGAGGAGCAGCCAGCTCAGACTCCACCGTGTCGCCGCTCCACACGCACACGTACTCAGGTGACTCCTAGGCTAGAGGGCCAGCGTCGTGGAGCACGTCCTCCTCCCAGAGCTAGAGGTTCACCCCTAGTCTAGCACTTTGACTTGAGGGGTGCTACAGCACGTCAGGTGCAAGGGTTGAGGTTCGTCGAGGTCAGTCGGTGGTTCCCACCTCAGAGGGATCCCAGAGCGTCAGAGGGATTCTACACTCCTCTACAGGAGGATTTCTACAGAGCTCTAGTTGACAGCGGTATTGCTTTCCGACCACAGAGGGTCTGTCGACTTGAGTCACTGGTTGAGGTTGTGGGAGAGCAGCTCCGTCCGCACCTGTCCTTTCTGCCAGGCTTGTCAGATCTTCTTGGACGGACAGGTGCATACTGCGGCACATGGGTCAGAGAGTTTTATGCTTCACTGTGGATTGATCCTGCCCATGAGTTTATTCACTTTGCATTCCGAGGCCGTGACCACAGACTGTACAGCACTAGGGTGCGGGAGATTCTCAGACTCCCAGCTTCAGATACAAAGATACATCAGCTCTGTTTTGGTCAGACTCCTCCACCCAGACGCCCTCATGGCGGGACAGTGCCACCCACAGACTTGGTTCGACCCTGCTTCCGTGAGCCTTTTGGCGAAGGGTCTCGTCGCACGCCTGCCAGTTTGACACCGCTAGCCAGAGTCCTGGATGCTATAGTCAGACGCACTCTCCTTTCCAGGCTTGGCTACAGAGAGGGATTGACTTGGATGTAGCTATGGGTTGTTCACCACCTCCTCTCACAGACACCGTTCGACATTTGGGATCTCATGCTCAGTGAGATGGAGGACACCATAGCTGAGGGCTTCAAGGGAAATCGTCAGCTGCCCTATGCTCACTGGATCTGCTTCATCATTAGATCAGCCATTCAGCTTTCAACAGAGATTAGAGCTGAGATATCAGATACTACCACTGCTTTCCCTGAGTATGATATCCGTCAGCTTTGGGCTTCAGTCACTAGAGAGCAGGCCCCAGTGCCAGGACAGCGCGAGAGACCTGAGGTTCCTGAGACAACAGCTGAGCAGGACGCCACAGTTGAGGAGCTTGCTGAGGCAGAGCTTGCCGATCTAGATGCTCAGCCCGCTGATCTCCCTGAGGATGATGCTTCTGACAGCACTGATGAGGATTACCAGCCCATCCCCAGGTACCGGTCTCCTCGGCCTCACGACCACGAGGCCGGTGGCTCTGGTTCAGCCTCCCGCTCAGACCCAGCCATGGTGGCTATACTTGAGAGGCTGACCCAGGCACAGGAGCGACAGGAGCAGCAGATACAGCGACAGGCTCAGGACATAGCTACAGCATTTGCACAGATTCAGGCTCGTCAGGACGAGTTTCAGCGTCAGCAGCTTGCGATCTAGAGGCAGCAAGTTGAGATGCAACGACAGCAGTACGAGATGCAGCGACAGAGTGCAGCTAGTCAGCAGTAGTACTTGGACCTTCTGCGCCATCTAGTCACTGTTGGGGTTCCTCCGCCTGCTTCTGTCCTGACTCCTGCTTTACAGTCTAGTGGTCCATCGAGTCAGGGACAGCCGAGCTTCCAGTTCACATCTCCACAGCAGCAGGTTCCCTAGTCGTTCCAGCCCCTGAGCTACACTCCTATTCAGACGGGGTTTACACCTTCAGACCAGCCTCGCCCTCACCTCCTGACAGGCACACCTTTCGGTGATTACAGTGCCACCTACAGCGAGTTGACTGGTCAGCCAACACCCTCACACACTACTACCTTTGCTACTTCTTCAGGGTTGTCAGCTCCCGAGGCAGCTATTCCTCCTGTGACAGGGATGAGTACTACAGAGACTATTCCTTCATCAGTTGCCTCGACAGATCCCCCAGCTATTGGCTCGCTACAGGCTCAGGTTACAGAGACGGATCCACTTGTTGCTACTACGTCAGTACCTGTTCCTGCTGCTCAGACCCAGACCGCTTCACAGCCACGTGCTTCTTCAGAGGGTCAGCCAGAGAGCTCAGATTCCGAGGGAGATACTCTGCACTTCGTGATCACTCCGCGCACCTCGGCACCCGACACGACTCCGTCTGTTCCCCCGTCAGATCCTTAGACTAGTTTTTGGTGGTTGATGCCAAAGGGGGAGAGAGAGTAGTTTCAGGGGGAGTTTTGATAGAGGGTTTTCGTTCTTTTTGTGTGCTACATTCATGCATCATGTTTACTTTTCAGTCACTGCATTCGTGTGACATGTCGTCGTGTGATAAACTTTGAGTCTAATGTTTTATCTAGTCACAGTGTTAATTCATGTCACCCGTTCTGGTTATAGCTCTAAGGTTGTGCTTCCGTGCCTTACTCCGATTTCTTATGAGCTATATCTTTATGTGTACTAACACTTTTTGTCTTATCTTATGAGTACACTCTTTTGGCTTGGGGCACATAAGCAATTCCTAACCCTTTGTGCTTATTGCTTTTTGCTTATGTGAACCAAGCATGCTCCTTGACCGCTTTGCTTTTGCATCAACAGTGTGTTTCGTAGAAACTTTGGTAAGTTAGGTCATGGAGGTTATAACTGCTTTGGGCACCATGGTATTCATGCCCCTTGATGGAAATCGTTTCGGTTTTGAAAAGAGTGACGTCAAGATTAAGGACGGTTAGTTCCGGATGACGAGGTGTTGAGATTCATTCGGAATAGTCGTTAGGATCTTCGCTTTTCTCTTTTGGCCGTACTATCAAGGGGGGCATGAGCGGGTAGCTTGACCCAGGCGAGTCCTATGTTTAGGTGTGGTGCACACTTGTTAAACTTAGCGCTAGGCAGCTCTAGAATAGCTCAAAGTTCAGTTGGAAGCAACTTGGTTCAAGTTGCGACGCGTTTCGGAAAGTTTAGGGTGTTTTTCCCTTGACCGGACGCGGTCTTCGGCATGACCGAACGCGTTCGGTCAGTTCAGTTCTGCGACTAGGGTTTGGCGCTGACGACCGGACACGGCCCTTGCGAGGACCGGACGCGGTGGTCAGAAGCCGACACGTGTCACCTGAGGGAAACACCCGATCGGACGCGACCTGGGTGTGATCGGCGTGTCCGGTCACGTTCTAGTAAGGTCTAGCGAAGACCGGACGCGTCCGGTCATCACCGATCGGACGCGGTCGCGCGTCCGGTGAGGTTACAGTATGCTCCCTGCATGATCGGACGCGTCCGATCACCCCTGACCGGGGCGTCCGGTCACTCAGCCCGTTTTCAGTTTTTCGACCGTTACGGGGGACCGGCGCGTCCGGTCACTTTGACCGACGCGTCCGGTCACCCCGTGTTTTGCTGAGTTGGCAGGTAACGGTTCGTTTCGACTGTGGGGTGTATAAATACATCCCCACCACCTCTTTTAGAGGTCTCTTGCTCATTTGATCAGCTGAGAAACACCTTTAGAGTGCAAGGGAGTGCAAGAGCTCTAGTGAGGAATGTGTTTTGAGAATCAAAGCTTGAGAGTTCCTCACTAGCAATTAGAGAGTAGCAAGTGTGCATCCACTTTCTCATTTGGGCTCGTTGTGGTCAAGTGAGAGTTCTAGCTTGTTACTCTTGGTGATCGCCATCACCTAGACGGCTTGGTGGTGATTGGGAGTTTGGTGATCATCCGGCAGAGCTTGTGGATGACCCAACTCATCTTGTGAGCGGTTTTGGGTGATTCACCGTGACGGAGTGTCGAAGAATCAACCCGTAGAGAGCATTTGATCCTTGCGCGGATCAAGGGAGAGCTACACCCTTGCGCGGGTGCTCCAACGAGGACTAGTGGGGAGTGGCGACTCTCCGATACCTCGGAAAAACATCGCCGTGTTCCTTGCCCTTACTTTCAAGCATTTACATTCTCGTATTTACTTTCATTGCTTGATTTACTTTCCTAGAATTGCCATGCTAGACTAGGATTGGAAACTAGGGTGCAAAACTTTTATCGGTAGAATCTCTAGGAACACAAGTAGGCACTAGGGGTGAATTCCGGCTTATAGGATTTAATTCTTGCAATTAATTTTTAGAAAAGCCCAATTCACCCCCCCTCTTGGGCATCTTGATCCTTTCAGGCTTGATGCAGAGCCTCGCCGGTGTGAAGCGGGGTGGGCAGCGGGGCCTCCATGAGCTGCCACCGGTGGGGGAAGGGGCCGCCGCCGCCGCTGCTGGTGATGTGGAGGCTGCCGTGGATCAGGACGCCGCCGCCATTGGGGGCTGGTCGTGGGCGCGGGTCGGACCAAGCCGCCGGGTGGGGGAGTCCACGCTCTGGTGGCGGGGTGGGCGCGCAAAGGTGGGGGTGAGGTGCCGTCATGGCGGCGGCACGGGGTCATGCGACCTCCGACGGCGGTGTCATGGCGGCGAGCGGCGCCGTTGGTCTACTGTGCGGACTTGGAGGTGGAGCGCCCAGGGACGGGAGGGGCGAGTTGGGGTGCGGACTTGGGAGGTGCGAGCTTCGGCGGCGGGACATGACGGCCGGCTGCCGGGGCGGGGTCGGATTGAATTAGAGTGGGTGCGAAACTTCGCGGGGGTGTGTGACTGGTCGGGCCGCGATAGAATACAATGGGAACGATAGATTTCCGTTCGCGTCGGCAGGCGCGACTCGAGTCGGAGGCGGGTGCGAGTCGGGTGGTTGGGCTGGCTTGAGAGAGTCAGATGGGGCGGGCTAGCTGTGTCTTGGCGTAGAATAGTTATTATACACCCAGGGTATATATATATATATTACTATCTATCTAGATATAATATATTAAGAGCATAGCAAAATAGCAAAAGCTATGTACTTAATTGGAAAAGATAAAACAACTTATAATTTCAACAAAGGGAGTGATATTTGTTATATGACGATTCTTCATACTTTTATGTATATTCTTCGCGAAGATTTATATAATTTAATTAATGTGTAGCCTGCACAAGACATTTATATTTCATAACGAGGGAATATATCTCCTTCGATTTTGATGCGTAATGAGTTAATGAGCATTCAACCTATGGATCATAGATTAAACTTTAGCCCTCCTTCACGAAGCTACCCCTTAACATCTTTTACTCTATTATGAGTTACTCTATTATTAGGTTATCCAAATGAACATTTACCATGGAGCTAATGCCAAGGAAAATCAACCATAGCACCACTTTGGACCTAAAATACTTTGTGGCTAAGGGTGAGTTTAGTTCGTGAAAATTTTTGGCTTTGACTACTGTAACACTTTTGTTTGTATTTGTCAATTAGTGTCCAATCATAGACTAATTAGGCTCAAAAGATTCGTCTCGTGGTTTTCTACCAAACTGTGTAATTAGTTTTTTCGTCTATATTTAAAGCTCATGCATGTGTGTAATGTCCAAATAGGCTAGAGGAGGGTGAATAGCCTAATTAAAACTTCTACAAGAATTACTTAACCACAACTTAGTACGAAAGGTGGCGAAGCAAAATGAACTAGCTCTAACTAAATAAGCAAGCCACCTACACAAGTCTAGTACAAGGCTATTCACTAAACACAACAACAACTACAAGCTAAATACAAGAAGTAATGCGAGAGAAGAGCTTCGAGTGATTATACCGCCGTGTAGAGATGAGAAGTACCAATCAATCAATCACACAAGAGAAATCCTCAGGAAGAGAACGACACAAGAATTTATCCCGAGGTTCACTTGCTTCCCGGCAAGTTACTCCCCATTATGGCGATACACCCACTTGTCGGTTCGCGAGCTAATCGACTATCAAGAGTCGAGCCCTCGGCGGGCGCCGCACAACCGCACACAAGATGGGGATCCTCCAAGCCACGAGCTCCACTAGAGTATCCTATTTGCGAACTCCTGCGGGGAAGGATCAAGAACCCCTTACAACACTTGGTGAGGGCTCCAACAATCTCCAATTGCGAGCTCAATCACCTCCGCTGCTCCAAGTCGTCTACCACGTCGGGAAACACAGAAGAGTAACAAGAAATCCGCAGCAACTCGAAGAACAAGTGCCTCTAGAATGCAACTCTCAAGTAATGCACTTGAATCTCACTCAATCTCACTCAAGATGTGCAATGAAGCAAAGAGATGAGTGGAGGGGTTGTTCTCTAGCTCAAAGGATGTCTCAAGGTCTCAAAATCTGCAAGAGTTAACCCCCAAACCCGCCACCATCTATTTATAGCGAAGGGGTAAGCAACTAGCCGTTACTAGACATCGCAGTGAAAACGTGATGACCGGACACACCGGTCAGGGTGACCGGACGTGTCCGGTCACTACAGGACAAACAGTAACAGCGCGCGTCAGAGAGAGCCGTTGCCGTGACAGGATGCGCTTCACCATTTGACCGGACGCGCTGCACCCGGCGTTCGGTCGGAGTCCAGAGAGCTCCCACCGCGACCGGACGCGTCTGATCGCAAGTCACCGGACGCGCCGCGTGTCCGATCAGCTCTTCGCCACGCTCTGCCCCTCTGGGTGCCCGACCGGACGCTCCGGTTCCGTGAGGGACCGGACGCACCGGTTGCAAACCCTAGTGCCCGCGTTGCGTTGAACTGACCGGACGCGTCCGGTCAAACCGGGACCGCGTCCGGTTCAGCGTCCAGTTGGAATTTTCAGAGAGAAACACTTCGGACTTTCGCCTCCATTTCTCCACCTCCGACGCAGTAGAAAATAGGCGTTTCACTTCCCCAAAAGTGCCGAATCCTGCCTCGCAAGCTCGGCGGGAGGGAGAGAGGAACTCAAACCCCTCTCTACCGCTCAAACTCCACCGCCTTCGCAATTGTGCTAACACCACCAAGTGTATACCACCATGTGCATGTGTGTTAGCATTTCACAAACATTTTTCAAGGCGTTATGTTAGCTCTCAACTAGATCCTAATGCATATGCTCAAGACATTGATCTAGTGGCACTTGATTCCCGAGCTAACCGTGATTGCCCCTCTTGATAGTCGGCTATGTATCCTAAACCCGGTCAATCACTTCTCTACTCATCTTAGACCGGCAAAAGGAAAACCCTATGGTTATACCTTTGCCTTGCACTCTTAGATCCTTCTCCTCCACTTGATCATCATGTCTATCATTTTATGTGCATTCCTTCATGATCTTGCTCATCATTTCATGCACCAAATCATGTGGTCTTGTGGCCATCTCTCCATGCCATTTGCTCCTTCATCACGTGTGTTGCTTATGCCTAATTCAGACCACTTGACACAATGGCATTAGCAACATGGTGTCATTAATTACCAAAACCAAACTTGGGCATTCAATGTGTCAAATATTCTATGTGACGGGAAATCTTGAAAATTTTTAGGAACTAAACATGGCAAGTAGACTTGTTATCTATGTGGACCTATTGCTTAGTGATTCTGGGCCTCCGCTTAGGCTCTTCGAAGTTCATGCCAGGTCTAGACATTAGCATATTGTTCGGCTGCAGTCTACAGCACTGCTGCTACAGTGCTCTATGAGAGGAGAAAGCAAATCTTCTCTCACAGAGCATTGCAGGCTGCAACCGAATAGGCTGCAGATAATCCAAGGTGATGAGGTCTAATTTATTAGTTTGTCCATGAAAGCCTCCAGGATCTCCAAAGTCTTAGATTGTGGCAGAACCACCCAAAATAACACACTAACTGAGGTACTTGCCTTCCTCTGGGCACTAAGTACTCCGCCAGCGGCTATTCCAGCCGTTTCTGTCGAGCACACCCAATGGGAAAACTCGAAACCATCCACATTTTCATCCAGGATCCAATAATAAAAATGAGTACAATACTTAGTTTATTCCATACGACGTAGTCTTCAGAAATAAGTTATTATAATACCAAGTTCAGAGTGTGGAATTAAAACAGCGGAAATAAATATCTAGCGAGCGTAGCAAAGATCCATCTGAGCCCAGCAAACGATCCTCCACACAAAGCCTCAAGCAGCACCTGCAACAGGGGTAAAATAAACCCTGAGTACACAATGTATTCGCAAGACTTACCCGACTGGGAATAATTTCCTGACTCCAAGGATCATGATAGGCTTTTTGGCTACTGGTTCAAGTTTGTAGAAAAGCATTACTACTAGTGGATCCTTATTGCAGTTCTTTTATTTGCCATCTTTTAAGTTTATCAGCTAACCATCTATGTAAGCACTTATGCTATTTTCAAACAAGAGTTGGTCAATACAAATCCATCATTATTCACCTTTTCTCTTTTAGTTCTTACTACGATGCCCGGATCAAGTCATATCGGACCGCTTATGCGGTGATTCGTGAATCAATATAGCCCAGCTGGGTACCCCGAAAAACACACGCCCCGCCCGTACCGAGGTACAAACGGGACCAACCCATTATCCTCCTGTCAAGAGAACCAAGTCCCCGTCCATACTGGGACTCCAAGCCCCCGCCCTCTTGCGGTGCTTAGACCTCCTAATACCCATATATAATCCACCTTTAGTTGGTCCGAATGGAGCCGGAACTCATGACAAGAGAATAACAAGTCTTTCTAGCCCCCATCCGCTAATATATGCTCGGGATAAGGAGATCTGTGAATTGACAACCATCCAAATGCAATGACCGGTCCTTAATCAACTCGGACAGGGAAACAATATAACCCAGTGATGCTCTGTTGGCCGCAGGACACCCCTTGTCACATCCACCACTACCAAACCAAATCCCTGCCCGGTCACCATTTCACCTGCCTTTATTTCCATGTTAACCATAGTGATAATAATGATCACGTATCGTGAACAATACCATGTTGTTCACACTAACGAAGCCTAAGCATGGCACTACACGGCCTAAACTAGTAAGACTCTTGTGTAGTAATATTTATGCAAGTGGGTTTCAACAGAACTCCTGAAACGTAAATGCACATATAACATAGATATCATATTATCATTTCAAAATAAAGGTTATGCACCGGGGCTTTCCTTGGGCATCCTGGTGTGCAGCAAAGTTAGTGGTTGACGGCTCTAGGGCTCCTTCCTGTACGGGGACCTCCTCCTCGTACTCCGGCTCCTCCACAGCCATGTACTCCACTATCTCGTGATCTATATGCAAGAAATGATGACATGACTTAATGCAATGACAACAGCAGCTCTTAAAATAACAACAACTATTACTAAGCTACTAAGCTAGCTCTAATGACTAACGTACCAGGCTGTTTACTATTCTTACTAAGCAAGAGTAAACTGATCTAATTAATCTTTACTCATTAAATTGCATACTCTTCATTGTTTCCGATTTAATATTTACTACGGCTAGGAAAACTTAGCTATCACATCTAGTAGCTATTCAAAGACTACAAAAATACAGTAAGCACCTAATAAAACCATAAAGCTACCGCAAAAGTTTCAAAGCTAAAGCTATTACCCATTTGCCACAAAAAATTCTACAAGATTTATCATATTAATATTATGCGCTTTTGATTGATTTAATAAACTTTAGCATCACCACAGATAGGTATGATCTAACTACACTAATAGGCAGATAATGATTTTAGGAAGAAGAATCGAGTGATTCGGATATCGTATGGTGGAGATATCGATCGTGTATGGTGGCGGTTGATAATCTCTGGAAAATCAAAGGGGATTAATTAACTCATGGCTTGATCTCTCGTGACGTGCTCATGGTTGCACTGGTGATGCCCTGGTCTTTAATCAAAGAAATAATGGAGAAGGATGGCGCTGCTAGGGAGAGATAGAGGAAGTACTGGAGGGACTCACGAGATACTCACCGCAATCGACTGGTGCTTCGGGGAGAAATTGATAGACGCAGCTTACACGGGTAAGAATAGAGAAACTTGATTTGGGAGGAAGAAGAAATGAGCAGCGGAGCAGGACGACTCGGCTACTAGATGGTGCGGGCTCACAGAAGAAGGATGACTGACGCGCGCGACACACTTCAGCGGAGGCGGCGCTCTAAATAACCTCGTAGCGCACCGGTGACAAATTTTTTCTTTGGATGAACAATGTTCCTGCGCTGCTACAGTGATTTCTACGGGATCCAGTGACTTCTACTATAAATAGTGTTTTCTGTATGCTACAGTGCCAAACTACAGTAATTCCTGCTATCTACAGTGACCGGCTATAGGAATTCCTGCATGCTGCAGTCTCAGCTGCGTGCTGATAAGTTCTACGAGCTGCAGTTGGTCATCGGGCAGGGTGAAAATTTTGCAAGAGACTAATAAAGGCTCGTGTACCCTGCGGAGTAGACTTGATAGAGAGGAGCATCACTGGTCAGCAAGCAAGGGTGCAAAGCCTGAAGTTCTATAGCTTGCCAATAATTCACGGGACTATACGACGTGACTAGTGGGCACATGCAGAAAACTCCTAGCATTGTAATACTCTCTGTGCTAACTGAGTTGCACCCTCTCTCTCTAGTACACAGGAAGGAAATAACTTAGACGTCTTGCACACTTTGAAAACAAGACATGACAGACGACCAAGTCTTGAGTCTAGTTGTTGCCCCATGCTTACTCCAAGTGTGGAATTTAATCGAGGTAAATTTGTGTTTCGCGAACTTATTTGCGAACACTCTGTTTTCCAAGTTTCAGATATGTCTTCATGACTCGCTCATATAACGATCTTTCCCGCTTTGGTTAGATAAAATTCGTGAATATTCGCACTTGATAATTTTAGTTAGCGAATTCTTACTGATCTAGGTTTTATATTATTCATTTTCCGTTTTTCATTTCCGAGACTCGAATTGCATTTCGAATTTTATTTCCAGCCCATGCACTTTAACTAAATGCAATGCTCATAAATATTTTTAACCTGTAATTTACAACGTAACACCGAGGGTGTTACATAGGTCTTTTCCATAAAAAAACCCAGGATCTACTAATCTCTAGTGATAACTATTACTAATCCTTTCGTACCAGGAAGGTTGTAATTCTAAAATGGTGTTGACTCAAACCATCTAAAGTTTGATCAAAGTTATATAAAAAGATGGCCTTGTTCAGATGTACAAGGGCTTGTTGTTAGTTCGAACCAGGACCAACTAGTTATTAGTTGGCCAATAATTACCTGACTGAAAATTAGTCCCGTGCCATTTGGTTCCTATGACTAATGGATAGTTCCATTTACAGACAAAGATATTGATGCTCCTTGCCTATTTGCACTGCCTACTTGCATGCAAAGACTAGGAGGGGTGTTTTTGACTTTTTTTCGAAGGAAAGGGAGACTTATATTAAATCTTGGCACAACATATCTTCAAATTACACATGAAAAAATACGTAATATTCTATCCAGATTCTTCCATCTTCTTCTTTTCCAATGGCATCCCTCGAACGTTGGAGCTAAAGCGCAGTCCTTATGCCGAAACCAATGACCAACCCCAAAATATTGGACATGCCACAAGATCCAATGCTTTGGAACCAGTCCAAAACACATGTAAATCATTGAAAGAATATCGGCAGTTGCATCGTTGGATACAGCATAGGCTGCAAATTCATCACCTCAAGACCTTGAATTCCTCTGCGTGACCATCAACGATGAGATCGATGACCCGGAGTCGCTGTCTTCATAGGGGGCTCCCAGAAACACCCCTCTCCTTGCTGATAAAGTCCACAAATTGGCAGCATGCCGATGAAATCGACGCCTGCAACGACGATCTTGTCATGCCAATCATTGAACGGTCGAGACTGAAATTCATCTAATTTTGCCCGGGATGTTTATTTAGACTGAGCCCTAAACAAACTAGAACTAAAAACTATGAAAAAAAAAGATGGGTCCCCTCTCCTTCCTACCTCTGGCAGGCGCACCAGAGAGGAAGGAGAGGAGCCCTAGGTGGAGGCGTGGCGGCTGTGAGTCCTAGGAGCAAGGGCGGCGGCGACATTTTTCTATAGAGCCTAGGCAAAATACACTATAATTGACTTGCACCTAGGGGTGTTTTTGACTTTTTCAAGATTAGTTGCCCCTATTGACCCGATTAGCTGGGCTTTACCAACTAGTAGACTAACAATTAGTTGGAGGCTTAGCTAAAGATTAGACCCATTAGCCTATCCGTTTAGATCCTTGCAGGCTAATAATATCATATTAATTAAGTATCATTAAATTCACCATGAGATATATTTCCATATATAACTATTAGGAGTTATACATATTGATATTATTTTTTCTATAAATTTAGTTAAACTTAAGATAATCTAAGTTTCATCTTTTTAGGACAGATATAATATCTTTTGGTGTTGAATTTCGACCTCTATGGAATGCAGGATTTTTTTTGGTTTTTTAACCTATACTATTCTTGTGATTTTTTTGCGAATACTATTCTGGTGAAATTTTTACTGCCTTGAGAGTATTGCCTAATTTTAAAATAATCATCCTCTAAGCCGTTGAATAGTTTCCTCCTAATTGATTGACTACCACTCCCTCCGTCCCTAAATAACTGTCTTTTGCATCCTAAGAAGCAACTTTTACTATATATCTATAATATTAATATTTATGATACAAAATTATTATAATTAAATAGATTATAGAATCTATTTTTTATAATAAACTAGCAAATATATCCGTGCATTGCAACGGGAGAAAAAAACCACCAAACATTCGTCCTATTTGCTTCACCTTGAAGCACAACTACAACGACCGCGTCAACTTAATTTTTATACATGCTACTTTGATGTTGTGACTGCTTGCTGCAACAATCACAAACGAATTGGCTCATCAATAAAAACAAGGATCGCAATGTTATATATCTATTTTTTATATTTTAATAAAATTTAAAAGCTATATTTTATTTTATGATGACCATGGTATCCATAATATGAATTAATATTGGCAAAAATATAATAATGTCATATGAATTATGTATTGAATTAAAATACAACCTTGATAGATTTTTTCTTTCGTTGTAGGGCACAAATATTTACTCACAAGTGAATCATAATTTTAGTTTTCATACTGTCAATGTGTTGAGTTAGATATTAAGTTTCGTGACTTCTTTTAAGGATCCATAAAAATATATAATTTTAAGATAAATAGTTGTCGTCGTGTATCGGTTTTCACATGTCACTTCTTATTGAAAGTTGCACTTATATATGCGGATATATTAGAGATTTGCATTGGTATATGCGGACAACTTGAAGAAACATTTGTTTTGGTTAGATTAGATTAGATTAGATTAGATTAGATGCAAACTGCTAAAAATTTTAGTCTAAGGCTTGATTAGTTAGGCCATTAGCTAATTTATGTCATAATAATAATTTATTCCTAATTAACACCAACAACTTAGTGATACAAATATTTATTTATTAAATAAGGATCAAAGTTTTTGTATTTATGATTTTATTTTTATAAATAGAGTTACTTCATCAAGAAATAAAAAATAAAAAAGTAAAAACACAAAAAGGGTAGGCCGAGAGTCACGGGACATCACCACGAGTCCACAATGCGGGGACAGCACTTTTCATGAGACCAGGTACGGAACCCAACAAGGAAAAAAAAGAAAGCATTTGATTTCCTTTTTCTTCTTTATTTATTTATGTCTTGCAAAACACATATTATATATCATAACTATATCATTTATTGTTTCTTGTTGTTTCCTGATGTTTCACAATTCAGTCGTAACGTTTCCTTTTCTCTAGCCTATTTCGTTTTTCTTTTTGTCTCTGCTTTATCTTCAAAATGTATTGTATCTGAACTCTATCTCATGTCTTTGTGTTTCCATATATAAGATGAATATTTACAATTCACTCACAACAATTCCTTTTTCTTATGTTTTGGAATCGGACTCCGTATCGTGCTATACAAAAACTATTTTAACTCGTATGAGAACAGGTTATATATATAAGTCCGGACAAAAGAAACTCTCCATTATTCGGTAGTTAGAGAAAGACAGACAAAAAGAATGGATGGACGAAAAAAAAGAGCCTGAAATTTTGCCTCTTTATTATTACTAGGAAATATGTCCGTACGTTGCAACAGAAAAATCAGACCATACACATTATTGTTAAGTAATATGCTTGTTTTTACAAATATTTAAAATAGTTCTCTAAAAGTTATAGATTTAAATAGATACCTTAGTTTTAAAAAAACATTTTTTCTATGCAGCCCAACAGTTTAAATTAACTACAATAAATAAATAATAAAAAACAATTTTAGGAACAAGAGTGAATTATTTGTGTGTCATCCTAAGGTTATAGACTCGGCAACACCAATAGTTAAGCAGTTCTTGCAATTCTCCTATTTGTGTGTTAGTATATACTGTATATGAATTATTTGTTATATTTAAAGCTAGAGTATTGTTGGCTATACATATATAGAAAAATATGTTTTACAGGGAGAAATTACCTTTTTGTGGTGGTAGAATCTTTATCGTTTTCCATGTGATAAACATGTAATAGCCTAGAAGCCCCATGCATTTATTATTTCTCGAGAATGCCTAAGAAAAGTTGGGAAGGAATCATCATCAAAGATAAACATAATTAGCAATAGCAAAATACTGAAAATATATAACCTAGATGAAACGATGTAATTGATGAAACATACAAAACAATAATTATGCAGCCTCCTGATACACTTTTCTGTATATCCGGCAGATAGCTTCTCAACTCTTGGTGGTTTCTTGTATGCGCTTAGCAACATTCACCAACGTGTAGGATTTCATGTGAGCGGCGGTTTCTTTGCTGCCTTATGAGGGCACCGCGGCCACTCCTCACTGCATGGGTGCACAAATGTCATGCACTATCGCGCTGTGACCAGCAGCCTGGTAGTTGTGCCTCCGCCGGCCACCGCGCTTCCTCGTCCGCACCGCTGCCACCCATCGCGTTGCTCGCATGCATGATTTCAGTCGCCCCCACAGCCACGGCCCCTTGAGATCGCCAGCCGCAAACAACGTTTCTGCCGTGAAGTCTCTCGTGCAGGTTGCTGCGCGTTCATAGCATACTCTGACAACACCTTATCTGCACGTACATGAAGAGAGAAGAAAAAATCTGTGCTAGCTTGTATTGTATCTGCGCCGTGGATCGAGGACCTCGCCTTGTCGCTGCACGCGATCCAGTTCGCCGCCCAGGCAGTCCAGCCCTCGCTGCTCACTGCGCGCCCATGCACGAGGTGCCGCATAGTCACCTGCTCGACCGCTCCGCACTGGCCGGCCTTCGTAATGCTACTGCACGCACACTGGCCTTCACCCGCCACGTGCCGCTGTTGCCCTATGCTCATTGGCCCTACGCTCGTCGGCCTCGGCGAAACCATGCATGTATGAGTCATCACTGGCTCGTCCGCTCCCGCGCTCCAACCTTCACAACGCCGCGGCTAGCGGGCCTAGTGAGCCACGTTTTCTTTGTGGAATGAAATAATCTGTTGAAACCCGAGCGTCCTTGATGCACACTCCCCATTTTCACATACGCCTCGACACAGGCTCGACATGCCATAGTCCACGTAAGTTTAGGCCGAAATAAAGCCGATGATTGGGTTGGATGAAAATTAAAAGTTGGCAAGAAATTTTGCCGTTACCTGACTTGAATCGTGCGGAAGAAACGTGGGGACATTTTATTATTTTGTTTATAGAAATAGAAAAGTAAAAAAAATCAACGAAAAAAATGTTTTCTCTTCAGATCATGTGTTGTAATGGAATATATGTATATTGCGTCATCAATTCCATTACATTTAGAAATCGGATTCTACAGCGTGGTTGGACGTGCAAAATTCAAACTTGTATACAAGCATGGATCATGACTCATGAGTTTGAGTAACAGATGAGACAATAAATGAATTAGGACGCTTACCTCTGCAATCCAAAACAGAATCGACCGTGCATGCATGAAGCCTGCAAGTAAAGAAAAAAAAATCAGGACTCTAGCCAATCCAAAACGGAATCGACCACTGCCAAGTAAATAAAAAAATTTAGGACTCTAGCCATGGACGGAAATAGGGAGTTACTTGGATTATAATTAGAATTCGTAGCTATTTAGGTGTCTATATAAAATAGGAGGGTTGTATTGTCCGGTACTTAGAGGGAGATGGACAAAAAAAATGGATGGACGAAAAAAAAGAGCCTGAAATTTTGCCTTTTTATTAATAGGTATAGATATAGATATAGATATAGATATAGATTTAGATTTATTTAGAGATATAAATGTTACACATATTTTTTATAAATCCAGTCAAACTTACGTCACGGAACTAAAAAAATGACGGAGTAATTAGCTACTCGTTCTCTCTCCGTCCACAAAATAATATAATTCTCACACCCCAAGAGTCAAACAAATCAAAATTTGACTAAAATTATATAAAAAAGTGCTAACGCTCATGAAATAAAATAAATATCATTAGTTAGTTATAAAATATATTTTTATAATAAATTTATTTAAAAATATAAATATTAATATTTTTTTTATAAGTTAGTCAAATTTGAACTAGTTTGATCGGCATGTTTGACATAATTGCGCGGCGGGAGTTCTAGCAATATCGATCGAGTGGAGAGGGCAGATGCTGCGTGCCATCCGTTCGCTTGGTAGGCTTGGTGAGCTGTGCCTGACGGCCACATATGCCAAGCCATGCCATTGCAGTTGACGGCTGACACACGCGCTTGAATGCCTCTGACCCTACTCGACTGCCAGCACTCAGCAGTAATGGCTTCTTATGGCTTCCTGGTACTCCCTCCAACGGCTACCTATTCAGTCTCTCAGGTAGGAGAAGCAACCCTAGCTCTTAAGAGCAACTCCAACAGACTTAGTAAAATTAGATGTTAAATTATGAGATTTAGTCATTATGTAAAATAGAAAGCTCATCTAAAATATAGAGTTTTACAATAGCCTAGCTAAATTAGAAAACACATATAGCAAGCAGGACTCGTTAGGGAAATATGACCAGCGAGAATGGTGGGATAGCCAGCTAGGAAAAATGGAAAACAATATAGACAAGCTGTTGGAATGCTATTTTGAAGCCCAATAGTTATAAATGGCTTCGTGAATACATTTATCTAATCTGTTAAGCCCTTGGTAATGCCTACCTTAGGCCTTGTTTAGATCCAAGGCTAAAGTTAAAAATTTTTTACTCTCTCCATCACATCAACTTTTGTACGAATGCACGAAGCATTAAATATAGATAAAAAATAACTAATTGCATAATTTAGTTATAAATCACGAGACGAATCTTTTGAGTCTAGTTACTCTATAATTGGACACTAATTGTCAAATACAAACGAAAGTGCTATAGTTAGAAAAATTCTAATTTTTCACCTACTAAACAAGGCCTTAATAAACATTTTTCATGCCAAAAGTGTGAGATGATTGAGGGTGGGTTTAGTTGGTGAAAAGTTTTTTTGGAAAAATATCACATCGGATATGTCGTGCGATGTTAGAAGGGGTTTTTAGATATTAATAAAAAAACTAATTATATAGCTTGCCTGGAAACTGTGAGACGAATTTATTAAACCTAATGAATCCGTCATTAGCACATTTGTTACTGTAGCACTTTAGTGTCAAATCATGAACTAATTAAGCTTAAAATGTTCATTTCGCGATTTCCAACCAAACTGTATAATTAATTTTTTTCGTCTACATTTAATGCTCCATGCATGTGCCGCAAGATTCGTTACTGTAGTTTTTTTTTTGAAAAGTTTTTGATCTAAACCAGGCCTGACACTCGAGACTTGACGGTAGGGACTGTAATGTTTCAACAAAACATGAGTTCAATGATTGAAATGAGGGCTGAGGTGCCGAAGATTGAAGGGCATGAACAGGAACTATACTGCTGCAAAGAATGACTTCCAATTAGGCACCGTTTAGATGCCAAGAATTTTGCCAAAATTTTCAGATTCCCCGTCAAATCGAATCTTTAAACGCATGTATGAAGCATTAAATATAGATAAAAAATAAAACGAATTACACAGTTTAGACGAAATGGACGAGACAAATCTTTTAAGCCTAATTAGACCATGATTGGACAATATTTGCCAAATAACAACGAAACTGCTACAGTAGCGTTTCGCCAAAAATTTTGCCAACTAAACACTGCACGTGAGACTATCCTGTACCAGAGTCGACGAATGCTTAGCTGGAACATTTCTTATTATTCCTTAAACCAAAAACACAATCTATTTATTTATTGAAAATATTTAAACGCGACGACTGGCAAGATATTATATCAATTAATTTATTGTAAATCATACGGTCATACCTAAAAAAATCCACATACATGTTCTCGAGGAAATGAGAACCAATTAATCCACGCAATGTTTTGATTTGCATTATATATTTCCCGACGAAACAGAAGGTCAAGTCGTCAGTGCCTCAGAAAATCAGGAGCAGAGAAACCGCCCCGGCGAAACAAAACAACCTCGAACTGAACTGGTAACAACCCACGAGCTAATCCCGCAGTCTTTTCGCGTGGCAGCGAAAAGCTAGGCGCCCCCGATATATAGGGCCCCCGGACGCCGCTACTGTTTCTTCCTCTTCCTCCCAAGCTGCGTCCTCCACTGGCCTGGCAACCGCCTCCTCGCTCCCTCCCTGTTCCGTTGGCTCTTGCAGGAGCCGGCAATGGCGGCGGTTTCTTGGAGAGCCGTGGCGCTGGCGGTGGCCGCGGTGGGCTGCTGGCTTCTTGGCGGCGGTGGCGGCGTGTGGGCGTTCCCGGCCGAGGATTTGGTCACGCGGCTGCCGGGCCAGCCGCCGGTCACGTTCAGGCAGTTCGCCGGGTACGTCGACGTCGACGTCAAGGCCGGCAGGAGCCTCTTCTACTACTTCGCCGAGGCGCAGCAGGACGCCGCCGCCAAGCCGCTCACGCTGTGGCTTAATGGAGGTTCGCTACCGCTCGCGCCCTCTCTCTCACACAGTAAAGTAAATTTTGGTGGAAGTTGTGTGCTCTTGTGTTTACTCTGCCTGAACTGAGGCGACGATTTTGACGGGGCAATGCGGGGGTTTTTTTTTCTCGGCTACTAGTAATCTGTCCGCCGTCCTCCAGAATGTTTGCATCTGAATTTCCTGAATTTCCTTGATGAAATTCAGAATTGAATCATTTGGTTTCACTGTTGTTCAATTGCACTCGATTTGATTGATGCTGCAGGGATCATTTGCCTTGAATCTTGATGGACTTTGGTTTTTTTTTAACAGATCCATTGGATTCCAGTTCGCCTCTGTCTGGGGCCGTCTTGTTATCTCTCTTGTAGTTTCGTTTGGTATTTTTAGCAGAAACAAAACATATCTGATGTTCTGTCACTTGGAATCTGGCAGCTGTAACTGTTCCATTAGACACATCAACACGTTGCTTTTAAAAATTTATAATTTATTGGCGTATTAATCATTAGAGTACTGTAGCCAGGACCAGGGATTATAATTAATCAATTTTCTCAAATATGCCTTTTTTAAAATTTAATAGTCTTTTTTTAAAATTTAATAGTATATCTTTAAGAAATAATCTATTAGTATATTTTTTATTTGGTATCCAGCATATGTTTCCTTGTTCAGGTGGGTGGGGATTATGATGCCAGGTAGTGTTTCCTGGACTGGAAACAAAGGACTAGCTCCTATTCGTTACCTGCTCCACACCTGCCAAGAAAAAATAGCAAGGAATCATCATTATTAACTTGCATCTTGACACCCTGTTTACTACTACTAAGTACTAGGGTATCTTTGTCCTTGGATGTCACCATGACCATGTGACCTTGCCCGTTTAGAGCCTTACTCTATCGGGCTCTGTGTGGTGTGGTCCCTGTCTCCCTGCTTAGAGTCTCAGCCCATTTGATTTGTCAGGTCCTGGCTGTTCTTCGATTGGAGGCGGTGCTTTCACAGAGCTAGGGCCATTTTATCCGCGAGGAGATGGTCGAGGCCTCAGATTGAACAAGAAGTCATGGAACAAAGGTTGACCTTTAGGCTGTTGTTAGTTGTTACATTTCCATCCCATTCTTCAGTAAGAATGGAAGTGCAGGTCTTAACGTTTAGCTTGTTTCAATGCTGTTTTACCTTCAATTGGCAGCGTCCAATCTTCTGTTTGTGGAATCACCGGCTGGAGTTGGATGGTCTTATTCAAACACTTCATCAGACTACAACACTGGAGATGTGCGGACAGGTTAGTTGCTCTGACAGTTAATTAATCATAGCGAACTAAACTGGAATTCTGGATCTCACTGCTTGTCAATTTAACCATGCAGCTAATGACATGTACCAATTTTTGTTGGGATGGTATGCGAAGTTTCCTGAGTACAGATCAAGAGCTTTATTTCTTACTGGAGAGAGTTACGCAGGTAATGAAGTATTTCAAGTGTTAATTCTCATGTTTTAGTATAATCTGTTTGTCTTGTATGGTGAATGGTATTGATAAACAACAATGCAGGGCATTATATACCACAACTCACTGATGTACTTCTCACCCATAACGAGAAATCAAAGGGTTTCAAGTTCAATATTAAGGGAGTCGCTGTAAGTAATTGATGGTCAATGTCCTAAACTTCATTATTCTTACTAAGTTTCAACTCAAAATTGCCTTGAACAGATCGGGAATCCACTTCTCAAGCTTGATAGGGATGTCCCTGCAACCTACGAGTATTTCTGGTCTCATGGCATGATCTCTGATGAAATATTTCTAGTGATCAGCCACAGTTGTGATTTTGAGGATTACACCTTCAGTGACCCCCACAATGAGAGCAAGTCATGCAACGATGCCATTGCAGAAGCAAACAGTATAGTTGGAGACTATGTCAACAACTATGATGTTATTCTTGATGTCTGCTACCCATCAATTGTGATGCAGGAGCTACGGTTGCGAGAATATGTATGCTTGCTCCTCATGGTACAAAATGTAATGTACGGAATCATTTGTTTCCTCGTTTGATTGACTCTTTTTTATTGCAGGCGACAAAAATCAGTATTGGAGTGGATGTCTGCATGTCCTATGAAAGGTTTTTCTATTTCAATCTACCAGAGGTGCAGCAGGCTCTGCATGCTAATAGGACGCATTTGAAGTATCACTGGAGCATGTGCAGTGAGTAAGTGTGCCAGTGCTACTTCTACCAGTTATTTTTTTTGTCCTAACACTGTTCAGAATTTAGATGCTTCCATAAGAAGTAGTTTTCAACTATGTACGTTCTTACAGTAAAGTTCCAAGAAAAGAGTTTTTCGCACTTGTTATTACCTATGTATCCTCCCAGTATATATAATTCTAAAGAGAATTTCTTTCAAAAATGTTGAAAATACATACAGCATATAAATAGTAGTTGTGATACGTAGAGAGAAGCCCAATTATCAGAAATTGAATATAAATGATTAGGTTGGTCATCTCTCCAATGCAAACTCACACGGGTCATTTGCATCATGTGCCAGTATCCTGAACTACAGCAATACCGATGGCAACATCAACATCTTGCCTACACTTCAAAGAATTGTTGAGCACAAGATACCACTTTGGGTGTTCAGGTGATGTAACTCTCCTTTACTTCATACATAAAACAGTTTTGCTTCATGCCAATATCTTGTGACACGATGAATCGACACTGCAGCGGCGATCAAGACTCTGTTGTGCCCTTGTTGGGCAGCCGAACCCTTGTGCGAGAGCTAGCTCACACCATGGGGTTGCAAGTCACAGTCCCCTACAGCACTTGGTTCCGCAAAGGCCAGGTATAGTTTTGTTCTATAACCACTGTTTGTGTCCAGCTTGTCAACCTTGTTGCTAATATTGTATACACAAGTTCTGAGCTTGGTAATATCTTTGGCCATTTGAATTCTATATAGGTTGGAGGATGGGTGACGGAGTATGGCAACTTTCTGACCTTTGCCACAGTGCGAGGTGCGTCTCACATGGTGCCATTTGCACAGCCAGACCGGGCTCTCAGGCTATTTCAGTCAATTGTACTCGGGCAAAGACTACCAAACACAACCTATCCACCAATTGACTAAGTGTATCTACAAAAGAAGGTGGAGATACCCAAAAAAAAAGTAGCTTAGATATTTTCAGTTTTGCTACAATAGATTCGTTCATAAAGATGTGTAATGTGTTGGATGGTCAATAAGTTCTTTATTATTTATAAAGAGCAGAAATAATACTTTTAATGTTGTGATTATTGTCATTACATATATCATCATTCTGCATCCCTCTAAGTTTGGAACACAGAGGGATTTGTCAAGTGACAGACAGAATAGTCCAGGGATTAGAGCAAATATAATAAGAGGCTATAAGCTGGCTAAATGCTAAGGTGGAGGAGACATGAGAGAAGAGAGAGGAAAAGCGGGCTGTAAGCTTACAGCCGGCTTGGGTACAAGAACCAAAAAACTTTGTTAGAGAGATAAGTGAGTCATGCATTAATAGTGAAGAGCTAACTACTATATGAGTGGGCTGAGAGAAGACTGTAAAGAGCTGTAAAGAACTTTACAGCCAATAAGCCGGCTGTATTATTAGCCTGGCTCTTACTCTTCGAAGCTCAACAACATTTCACTTGTAGTCCAAATAGATGGCAAGCTCTCTCTGCAATGATGTCACCTTAATGCTGTGTTTAGCTCGATAACTGACAGTTCCCGTCGGCAGAGACAAATTCCTTAACTGGGTTATTTTCTGAACAAATTCCGCTCGATCAGTGTGCAACAGCACATGGCACAGAAAGTGAATCTGCATCAGGAATAAAATAGTCAGAAGCTTATCTGCATTGGATGGCACAAAGAATGCAATGAACTGGTAGGTTAATAGGCAGACAGGGCACACAGGATGGAAACTGACCCAGTTGGAAGCTGGAATGCTGCATGTTTCTTTGCTCCCTGATGGCTAAAAGCTGACTGTAACAAGATGGAAAAAACAATCTCTGATGCTCTTGGGCAGTACGAAGTTGTTGTCATGAAGCGAGATCAGGGCAAAGCCATTGTTGGATTGGATGGTGCCAACAAGGTGCCAGGTCAAGCAATTTGCAATTGATAAAGCTTGGCGCCTTTTTCATAGTTTTGTCTGGCCATACCATACGTATTCAGAACGAATCCAAAGTATGTGATCCCTAATCTTAAGTTTTCATATAGAGCATCGCACTTCCTTTGGAGTTTGGACAACCCCATAGGTTACCACAGGGCACAGGCCATTAACAAAGTGTGTCAAGATTAGAATGTTCTTCTAACCAAATATTCAAGTACTCCCTTTCTCTAGATTCATGCTCAGATCTTGACTGTCTAAATCACAAATATTTTGGTATGTATTACACAATTTAAATCGAGCAGCAAAAATTTATACCTATTAGAGCATCTTCGAGAGCATGTCTTAAACTCACTTTCTAAATTATTATTTGGAGAGCCATTTAAATAAAATCACTCTCTATATATTTTCACCCTCCAATAGCATCTCTATGTCTAATGCGCACTCTCGAGAGCCAACCCCACTCTCCATTTTTGGCTAACAAGAAATCTAGAATAGATGGTGATAATATTAGAGATCTAATGAAAAAAGTTGTTGGAGAGCTTTTTTTACCAAAATCTCTATTCGTATGAATGAGGAAGAATATAAAAAAAAACTATCAGAGTTGCTCTTACAATACAATCCTCTATCTCCTGTGATTGTACAATCATGTCAGTTGAAAAATATGGCATACAACCATGACAATAGCATGCTAAAGTATGGAATAATTTCTTTGTCCATCAGCTGACAAGAGAAAATTGTGTGCATGAATTGTCGGATGAACTTTCTTTTTTTTAAATTATACAGTACAACAAAGACGCCCGCAACACGCACACACACTCACTCCTATGAACACACGTACACAAACCCTACTCTAGAGCACCTCCGAAGAACTGAGCCGGCAGATCTCAAGATTCACGAAGTCACCACCGGCGTCTCACTATCGACGGGGACGTCACCTACCAACAAAAGCATAGCGCCGTTAAATCCTGGAATAAATCTAGGAAAATACGAACATTTGTACCAAGTGGAGGACTTGAACCCGGGTGGGTAGGTTCTAGCACAAGGAACCCAACTAACTAATCTATGATCAGTTCGCAAATGTCCGATGGACTTTCATCAAAATGCATAAAGAACTAGAACTGAGCTATTGATATAATCAGGGTACCAAGCCTGCTGGCGGGGGAAATCATTTCTTTGCTTTTTTTTTAGAAAATGGGTTGGATTTATTAATAAGATAAAGGAGTTTTTACATCCAGCCCCCTACAAGGGCACCTCTAAAGAAAATTAAAATTACAAGTAGTACATTCATTTGAGGTGCTTCTTGTGGCGCCGTCGGCGGCCATTGCCGCTGCAACCTAGAACTTCTCCATCTCCCGCAATGAAGAAGCAAACCAAGAATGAAGCTCGTGGCTGAATCCTTGATCGATGAAGACACTTCAATTTTAGGGAAGCCCATCACTAGCACATCAGAGATGTGCAGTTGATCCATTGAACGCATCGGCGAACGGCAAACTGTCGTTTCCTCATCGTCCCAGGAATCTGACGCCAGTTGCCTCACCGGCCGACCCCAGTCAACGAATAGGAAGCCCACAAGAGGGGTCCAGGAACACCAACCCGCATACATGAGATGGTGGAAAATAAATCTCACAAGTGAGTCACTACCACTCACAACTCCATGGAGGAAGGAGTTGCGGATCACGACTTCTTGGAGGGACCAAACACCGGTCGACATCTCCTCGTCGCCGGTATGCCTACTAAAATTCCTCCATATACCTGCTACCGCCGTGCCGTTGGTGATGAAGTCCGCATAGCTGTTGTGGACGTGAGCACCGATGGCACAAGAAAAAACATAGGTCGGAACACTAGCACATAGGATGCAAAAATTGAAGAAATCATTGCCAGCTTCCGGGCCCGCACAAATGTCGCTTCTATTTTTTTCTTTTTCGAAAGCTAGCACATCTGGTTGATGACACAGCGAGGTTGAACGCAGTAGGCACCTCCACGGCATTTGAACACGTCTTCAATGCCTTCATGAGTGATACTCCTGTACATAGGTCGCCAAAGCACAAGAGGCCAAAGGCGTTTGTTTCCGTCATGTATTCCTGCGCTCTTGTTGCATCGCATCCTTGGTGCATTGCCAACAGGTCACAAACGTGATGCATCACCATTACCAACAACTAGCACTCAGTCAACAACCCTCTGGAGGAATGTACGATGCTCCGGCGACTTGACTCCATGCCTGCACCACTAGGGATGTATCATTGTTTGACCACGTGGTCGTGGTGGGTTTCATAATGCCTCCAAAGTATCCAGTCTACCATACATGATCCGGCTTCATTCACTTACTGCTCATGACAACCAAACTATTTTTTTAGCTGCCTAAAAAGATTAGCATGTAAAGGAGTACGCTAAACATAGGGGGCTTTTGCCCCCTCCTTCCGCCCCTGGTCATGAAATACCTTTTAGAATTGGTTTTCAAAGAAGTAATGGACGCAGTATGACAAAAATTGCTGTTGTTGCATGCAGGATGGATTTGAATTGTCGTTTCCTATCAACAAAAAAAATCCAAGTCCATGGCCCGCCTCTGTCTCAGCTTGTCACCTTCCTCCTCTCCTTGCCATGCTGAGCAGGCTCCGCGGCTACCACCGTCTTTTGGGTGCACCGCAGTTCCTCTCCGGAGTTGGAGGGGATGTCGGTGCCAACATCAGCACCCTTCGCGCCCACCACGGTTGCCACCACGGCTGCCGACCTCCTGATTGGCAGCCACGCCCTCCCCACCGACACCAAGCACGTTTCAACCCTCACTAGCATCATTATGTTGGGAGATTTCCCTATGGGGTGCTTGATTTGGTTGTGGGTATTATTGAGCCAGTCCGAGCACATGCAAGCTCGGCTTCACGGATCAAGATCGGGATGCCGCCCAAGCGCTACCACATCTAGGTTGATACTAGCAACGCATCGTTAACTGCATCTCCTGCGAAAAATGACACCACAAGAGTGGACTCGGGGTATCCGTTTTCCATTTTTTTTCTTTCTTTTGTCTCAAACTACAGATTAATTCATTCATGTCTATTTTGATGTGGAATATGGTGGGCGTCACTGTGGAGTTTGACTTGATATTCTACGACACTAAGACATCCTTGACCGGGAGCACGATGTCAGGGTAAGGCCAATATAACGTGCCCTGCGAGTACAACGTCATTTTTAGTGATGATAGCTCAACAGTAGACACAACCTAATAATGTTATCATCAGGTTTGAGTGAGTCAGCTCATATCAATTTATCGCAGTATAATCTTTTTTTTGTCGGACAACATTTATTGGATGGGTTATTTTGCTATATGAAAAGATTAGCATGATCCTTGACCAATTGAAAAATTACTTTAGGAAACATAAGGGGGCTTTTGCCCCCTCCTTCTGCCCCTTGTCGTGACATACCTTCCCTAATTAGTTATTTTCAAAGGAGTAGTGGACGCGGTATGACAAAGATCATTGTTGCTACGTGGATGGCGGATTCGAATTGCCGTCTACTACCCAACAAAAATCCAAATCCATGGCCAACCTCTACTTCGGCTTGTCGCCCTCCTCCTCACAACGTTGCTGCTAGTGGCAACTAGCTCACGGTTGCCGGTCAGGTGCGCTGGAAGTTCCTCACCGGAGTTGGAGGGGATGCCGGTGCCAACGTCAGCGCCCTTTGCACCCACCATAGTCGCCTTCATGATCCTTGCGGTTGTCGGCCTCTTCCTCTGTGTCCTCGGCCTCCCCACCGACACCGGATATATGTCCAAACCCTTGCTAGCTTCTTTATTTTGGGAGATTTCATTGTGGGTGCTTGATTTGGTTGTGGGGATTATTGGGCCGGTCTGGGCATGCACAAGCTCTACTTCACGGATATCAAGATTAGGGCGCCACCCAAGTGCTACCACATCCGGGTCGATACTAGCAGCGATATCTTATTGATTAACTGCATGTCCTGCGAAAAATGCTGCCACCAGATCGGATCCGAGGTATTCGTTTCCCACTTCTTCTTTCTTGTGTCTCAAACTACATATTAATTCAGTTGTGTCCATTTTGATGAGGAATGCGTTGTGGGCGTCATTATGGAGTTTAACTTGTTCTACGACATCGAGGCATCCTCGAGCTAGAGATATGTCCCGTGACTAGGGATTTTGTGTGGCCACCTATGAGGGAAACCTGTCAAGGTGCTGTGCCAATGTGCCGTACGAGTACAATGCCATTTTTAGTGATGGTAGCTCAACGATTGGGATCTAAGTCACTATTGCGCTGCAGTTTGATCATATAACTAGGGTGGGTAGACACAACATGAATGTCACCCCATGTTTGGGTGAGTCAGGACATAGGAGTTTGTCGCAGTATAATCTTTTTCTGTCAGATGGGCTATTTTGCTACCTGAGAAGATTAGCATGATCCCTGCCCAATTGAAAAATTACTAAAAGAGTATGTTAAAGATTGGGGGGCTTTTGCCCCCTCCTTCCTCCCCTGGTCATGACATACCTTCCAGAATTAGTTTTCAAAAAAGCAATCGATGCAGTATGACAAAAATTATTGTTGCTACATGTAGGCGAACTTGAATTGTTGTCTGCTGCCACCAAAAATCTAAATCCATGTCTTGCCTTTGCAGCTCTACCTCGGCTTGCCACCCTCCTCCTCCTCGGTGTCTTCTAGGTGGTTCGCAAGTTCCTTGCTGGAGTTGGAGGGGATCCCAGTGCCAACATCAGCGCCCTTTATGCCCACAACAGACGCCTCTTGGTCGATGGCCTTGGCCTCCCCATTGACACCGGGTATGTGTAGACATTATCCATATGAAAAAAAATGACATAATTTGCCTTAGAATCCACGTGACATAATCCATATGCAATGGCGGAACCAGGGGGCCAGTAGGGGCTGTGGCCCCCCAAGCACAGTAGATGTTTTTAATACTTATATATAAATACTTGAATTTATAGCACAAAAAATATCAATTTTCACCCATTTTTTATTAGAATGTTATGATTTTGGCTATAAAGAGTGTAAATTGTTTTAAAAAATATATAATTGTGTATATTTTATCACACTAAAAAATACGATCATATTTATCCGGCCCCCCTTAATCAAAATCGCTGGTTCCGCCACTGTCTATATGGAGCAAACAAACAAAATATATGCAGAGAATGATCTGGCGACACAAGACTTGTTACTGATATACATAGAGGAGAGACCCAATGTACTGGACATAAGCTAAATGTAGCAATCCATTGGCAATGCACAACCATGGTATCTCGTGTTCTATAAGCAACGGTTACTTTTCCATATGGTTTCCCACTTTTTCTTTTTTCTGTCTCAATCTACAGATTAATTCAGTTGTGTCCATTTTGATGTGAATGTGGTGGGCCTCCGCAGCCCTCGAAATCTCGAATACCCGACGACGACCTTACAATTCCATACCATACCATACCATACCATACCATACCATACCATACCACAACGTCTCTATGTAGCATCTCGTCGAACACCCTGACGACATCATCCAGCCTTGGCATACATGTCGAACAGCGCCTCCGAAACCACGGCATTCGCTAGCAACCCGGCCCGGACGGTGAACCCGTGCAGCGCGGCACTTAGGGCCTGTACAACGCTATTACGTGCCAGGCGCTTAAAGGAAGTTAAGTTCGTTTGTCTGCCAGGCTGGAACTTGGCCCGAACGCTCGCCAACGCATCGACGGCCGACGCTCGACTAGGCAGCGACGCCCGTCGGACGCTTGCACCCGGCCACAAGCGCCGATGCTCCAGGCTTGCCTCTAAAGTGCTGAAGGATTACTACTCTATCCATACGTTCCGCGTTGGGGTAGATGAGCGCCAAAATAGATTGTTGAGGTTCAAACTAATTAAGCGCTTATAAAGAATTTTTCCATGGTAGATTAGTAGATGCTTGTATGTTCTCTGAGAGTCTATCATCTAAGCAGCTTTGCATTTCCCATGCCCTAAGGAGCGTTTCCTGGAGCTCGGCGCACGGTTGGTGGGGACGGCGTACCTGTCTGGACCTGGCGGAGAGCAGACCGGAGAAGAGCTACCGACACACGGGGTTGACATGCCAGTAAGCCACGAGGAGGACGTAGTACGCGTGCATGGATGCTGGATGGGGTCGGGCCGTCGGGGGAAGGCGTCGGTGTCGAACGCCTGGGAGGCGCAGCGGCAGCAGAGGAGGACGAGGTCGGCCGGCGGCGAGCGTGGGCCTTGCGCCCAGGTGGCCAACCAGACCCGCCCCCAGCGCCTGAGCGTGGAGCTGCGCCGCGGTGGAGAGCGACCCCGCCGCAGCGCACCGGCGGTGGGCGGCGGCATTTGGACGCCACCGGCGTTGCTGCAGTTGGCGCTCATTGGCTGGGAGTGTTTGGTTTGGCGAGGTGAGCGGCGAGCCGAGTCGTGCCAAAGACTTAGTGGGCCCGGCCCAGCTGGATCGGAAGAAATTTAAGGCTTTGAAGCCCAATCAGCGGCTGATCACCTGCTGGAACCAAGGGATGAAGGGAAGTCGTTTTAGTCCCACATCGGCGGCGGAACAGAAGCGGCTGAGCAGACCAGCGTGATAAAGGAGTGAGCGGGTGCACTGTTCCGAAGCATGATCCTTCAGGCAGTTAAAGGGAAATGATGAGTGGTAAAAGCTCGCGGTTTTTAAATTGCGAGAGGGGTGCCTGCCCCAAATAAGCCTGTTACGACAACAGGGCGCTCACACTGTTTACCATCTGATCCCGAAACCAAAACAATTTTAAATCTAAGCAAATATTTTATTTGATATATTGTATATTATTATGTTTATATAAAGATTCTGCTATGATTCCTATAAGGAGGTCCACTTACAAAAAGGTGGTAGAAATATTTAAAAAATAGTTACTTCTGGTAGCTTAGGGAGTCAAGATAAAATATTGTATAAATATTTTTTCAAATAAATGTTCAAATCTTTAGGATAGATATGCATAAAATGTTAAAATAATTTATTATTAACAAAATTTAACTAAGAAAATATGAAATGGAGAATGGAGACCAAGGCAAATCATTGACTGCAAACCGCAGCGAATCACTGCGAAAAAGTTCTCTGCAGCAATGTCTTGCTTAATCATCGAGATATGTATAGAAAATTCGAAATAAAAACATCGACGAAAAAGTTCTCTGTAGCAATGTCTTGCTTAACCATCGAGATATGTATAGAAAATTCGAAATAAAAACATCGAGATATGTATGAAAAGTTGGAAATAAAAATAGAGTAAATTTTACTGGCGGTCCTCAAACTTATCCTAAGTACTCGTCTAGGTCCCGATACTTTCAAATTGCATATTCAGCTTTCTAAACATGTCCCGAATTCTTGTTCAGGTCTCAATGCATTTAAGTTGCGCATTCAGCTCTCTAAACTTGTCTAAAGTTCTTATGTTGTCCCATTACTTTCAAAATACAGACTCAGCTCCCTAAACTTATATTATTGTACTATCCCAGTTCATTCCCTTCCCCCACATCATACAACAACACCGCACTACACCACTTTCGTTCATGCACAATGGTGTAGCTCTTGATGCTTTACAGTGACCAGGGATGAAATCCCACGTCATACAACAACACCGTGCTGCATTGCTTTCTTTCATCCACAATGGTGTAGCTCTTGATGCTTTACAGTGACCAGGGACGGAATCCCATAGGTCTCGCGCTTTGACGGCACGAACTTGTCCTATTGGCATGCTCGTATGTCCTGTTACTGAAGCTATATATCTAGGTGTTTTTAAAGTAACAAAAGATAGGATGGAACACCTAAATTATACTAAAAAACCCACCACTAGTTATGAGAAAGAAATTCATCTCAATGTAAAAGCTAGGAATTTCATTTTTAGCATTGACGTGTTCAATCAAGTCTATTACATGCTCACTAAAGCTAATGAAATTAGACAAAAGTTGCAAGAGCCTCATAACAGTTCTAGAAATGTCTGTGAGAAAAAACATCGCTTGTCAAACAATCCTGTGATTCTCTTTTTCTATGTTACCTAATGAGCTTGTGATGTGTACTCATGTTTTAAATCTTATTGAATGAGCTAAATACAACAGATTTGACCAAGGTGAGTGTCGTTGACACGGTGACCAAAATCGTCTCTATGCTACCAAGTAATATATTTTTCTCTATGGTAAAAGTTAGAGAAAATTAGCTTAAGAAAAATTGAAACATTTTACACTATTTGAAATGGAGGTAGTAGTGACCATGACGTCATTTAGAAATTCTAGTGATTGAGAACATGGTGCATCTTACTATCCATTGTTTTTTTCTTCACCTCTTGGAAAGTTCAAAGATGCATTGTAGCGTTTTTGACCAAGACGTAAATAGTATTGTCGTGTTGGTCCACTTCTTCAATCACACGACAAATGCACATTGACTAAGGTGTAGTGGGTTTCCAAGAATATTGCCGGTCAATGTCATTGCTTCATGTGATATACAATATTGGAGAACTTTGCTACACACATCCACCCAGTCAAGGTAGTGTTTGGTTTTTCTCTTCAATATTCATTTAGAAATAGCTCTCCTAATAAACATGTCAAACATTTTCTTGCATCCTTTTAGAAAGGTTACATGAGCGCACCATAACTCGTAATAGTATACATATTCCTCCCCAAGTTGTAAAAGTGGAGGTTTCTAGATTTATTCTAAGTCAAACTATCCCAAGTTAAATTAGCTTTATAAAAAACAATATTTATGATACCACATAAGGGCTAATTTGAAAGCAAGGGAGAGGCACACCCAGAGATGAAAAACCCTCGATGAAGAACTAAATGAGTTATTCAAATGATATCCTATGGATTTCTCACCTTGAAAAGTCAGGGATCCCAAGAGGATTTGAGTAGTAGCACTAAATGTATTAGATATATTTGATATATGTTTCTATAGTTTAGTTCTTTAATGTGCAAGATGCTAATGTTCTCTATTATTTTGGTCAAATTTAGAAAGGTTGACCTAAAATAAAAACCAAAACCTATATAGGCACGATCCATAGATTTAGATTTGTTGGGCACGCCGTGCAACGATACAACATACATGCCTCGTCCAAAGTACAAACTATTAATATTGGCAGGCATACTATACATACTCAGTACCTAAATCAATACCCCCTTTCACATAAAATGCAATTCTAGGGGGAGCCTTGTCCCACAAAAAAATACAACTTTATGTAAGTCCCACCGCGCACAACCTGCGCGAGATGGACTGGGAGGGAGTGAAGGCCTTGACAAACGTGCATAGTGCGCTTTGGGAGAATAAATAGTGGGGGCAAATGTAACACCCCAGGTGTTTATCACCCATTTAAGTAGGGGGTTTAAGCTCAAACATGATAGATTAAGTGTAAATGACAATGTCAAGGTCAACCTACGGAGATGAGCCTAACTTAGAGTTGGATGCTGCATCATTGCTTTACATATAGGCCATCTTCAAAGATATATGTTCGGATGGTGTTATTACCATATCTTCATGTGTCTCACCTTGGTACCTATCTATATTGATCCCTGGAAAAGTTTCATGAAGTTTAGAATCAAAAAGTCACATGAAATGATAAGTGATAGGCTTGTTTGGATTATAACTAAAACCTATCGTACATCTCATAGGAACTAGTGTTTGTGCAACATAAAATGCAACATGTGCAACACATCTTGGACACATGTGGAACACCCTAGTGGAACATGTGTAGCATGTATCTTGAAACAACCACATGAAATGACTATAGCATTTCACTTGAGTTCTATGTTTCAAGGCATGTGAGGCTTACACTTTTGTGAAACCTATGCATGGTGGGTATGTTTGGCCTCTACAACACCTTAACTACACTTAGGGCACTTAATGGAACAATGTTCATGTTGATCATTTTGCCTAAATGTGCTTCTAATGATGGTTGACCATGTATGGACCCAGGAACACTTGTGTTTGACCGTTTTAAAAGTGTGACCTAGAAATTTTGCATGACTATGCACCCTTTGACAAAGTCGTAGAGAATTTTATAAGGAACAAACTTTGTTGAAGAGTCAAGTCATGAAAATGTGTGTAACATGCTCAAACAGGGCCCACAAGTCAGTTTTGGGACTGTTTCCAACACTTAACAATTTTAAAGCCCCGATTTTAGTGTCTTCGACATTGACATCCCACGTTCTCAAGTTTTTACTAAGTAACCTAAATTGGTCCAAAAATGAAAGTTGGAAACAATTTAGTGGTGAGCAACATGTAAAGAGTTGGGATCAAATTGACCAAGTTTGACATTTGAAAATCCCAAAACCGAGCCCTAGCTTAACATGTTGACACTGGTAATTTGGGGACTGATTATCCACTAATCTATTGCCCTAATGACCATGACCATTAAATAGAAAATGTAGAGCATGGTACGGGCTACAACTTTGCTTTTAAGTCCAAGACCCAGATCGGCCCAAATCAGGCCCAAATTTGAGCTCCAAATGGTCCACTTCGCTGCCCGCCACCTGTTCGTGTGTTTGCTCCAAAGACGACGCGTGGACAAGGGCGTGGCGGCCATGCACCGCGCGCCTCCACCATGGATGCCGCGCGTCCCGTGGACTGGGGTCGATGGGGAGGCACCAGGATGCTCACCGAGCTCCACTCCGTGCTCACACTTGCCCTCGAGCCTTTCCCTAACTCACTGCTTTCCCCCCCTCGCTGCCGAACGCGGGCGCCATGGCCGCGGCCGCGCCATGGCCGAGCGGTGGACCTCCGCCCAACAGCTGTTGCTCTCTATCGCCGTCTCAACCAAGCGCGTCACCACCTCCGCCTCGCCGTACTCCGCCCCGCGCACGAGCTCGCCGGTCTCCTGGTGGCCGGTAGCGCCACCGCCGCCTGCAGCCGCCGCCGTGCCTCCGGGCTTGCGTGGCCAGGGGCCCACGGACGGTCGCGGGCCACGCTGCGGGTGGCCACAGGCGCGCCCTACCGCCGCGCAGCTGCCGTGCCGTTCATCCGCCGCCGGCGAGCCGCAGGCCGGCCATTCACTTCGCCGGAGCCCGCTTCCCCCCCTCCTCTGTTCTGTCCCAAGGAAGGGGAAGACGATGAGCTGTGTACGCCTTCTCTTAGTATGACAGGCGGGCCCAACCGGATAGTGGGTCCCGCGGGACAGTCAAGTGGTGGTCTAATTTGGGTGTACGTTCGAGTACGCATAGCAGATTCGGTCAGGGTTAGGAAATACTGATTTTGAATTTTAGATTTTGTGTAAATCTTCTAAAATATATATCTCTTGCTAGGTAAATCCAAAAATAGCAAAAGTAGACTTTTTGGAAACCTTGGGAAAAGATCTATGCAGTAGAGTCATAAAATTCTATATGTTTATAGATGTTTTTCAATGTGTTTATTTAAGTTGAAAAAGAGCTCTAGAAATGCCTTCAAACCTAACCAGAGCAAGATCGGGAGTTTTAGAACCCCAAAAATAGTGATTCTTATTCTGTTAATTTTGTAATGACATGTACTTGCTAGGAAAAATATTAAACACCCTAGTTGTCACTGTTTTCTTAGGGTTTTGATTTGGACCTTGATAAATAAGGAAAATATCATTTTATTACTTGTCATTTTATATCTTGAGTTGTGATGCTCCAACTGATGCGAAATTTTTATGGTAGCCTTGTCATTATGTGGTTGTATTGTGGTATAAATTTCTTGGTCACTACTTATTGGGTGATCTAGTTATTGATTTAACTTGTTTAGGGATTGATAAATAGCTTATAAATAATATATAAATGATAAAATAGAAAATGTTGTCCCATCACCTTACTATGATGTTGCTCTATGATTTTGGTTCATTCTATGGCCATGTATTCACAGAAAATATTGAGTTTTAGGTTTAACTTGCTCTCACATGATTTATTGCCATCGCAATTTGTCTTTTTCATAGAGGTTGTTATACATGTCCAAATGGTTTCAAATTTGGACAGTAAACTTTTGGGAGTATGTGTCGGCCACTGTAATTTTGATAGAATTTATTGTGCACCTTGGATATGTGTTCATAATTCAACCTAATTATCTAAGATAAATTAAGAAATGTATTAAAATAATTTATTTAGGAATGGACACTATGTTTTCTGGTGTTCATTAGTCATGTGTGACATGTTGGTAAAGTTGTTTTTGTCTAATTATATGTTGCAACATAAGTTAATAATTATTTCTTGCAAATGAGGTTTCTGGACAGATCTGGGAACTTAGCAAAGTTCTTCATGATAATGTGCTTTGTTGTGAAACTTATTTATACAAAAGTTGTAGATAATTTATGTATCTAGCTACTGTTAAAATTTGGTGGCATTTGGCCATGTGGTTTAGGAGTTATAGCGGTTTATAGTTGGGTTACAGAATTGCTTGCTCTCTGTCTTGTTAGACCAGTTTCTGTGTTTGTGTAAATTCGACATGTTAAACTTTGGAATCATGCTGTGATGATTATAAATGAAATGTATAGAATTTCATAAGCTTTCTATAATGTCTTATTTCATATCATTTGGATTTGTAGAACTTCAGATATGATTGATTTACTAAGCTACTGCATGTATGTCCAGATTTGTTGAAAATACATGATTGCTTGGTTACTTTGCTTGCGTATTGCTAAGTGTGATTCATGTCTTTGGTGATTAAGCTAGTACACCTGAGACTTTGTAAATCTTATGTCATGCTTGGTATTGTTTTCTTTGCTATTTTAGCATGTTTGTTGGTGTAAGGTTACTTAAGTAATGTGATGTGCTTACGTGTCTTTACTATAACCTTATACTTGCCTTGAGTAACGTGTGATGCATCATCTATTGCATTTCCTTGTATTCATGCACTTGCATCTTGCATTTCATATAGGTACGCTAGCTGAAAAACGTGAAGGACGTGATGTGGCGTTGGAGCCAAACCCGAAGACGGTGTTTGGTGGATCCATCCCGAAGAAAGAAGGACCGGACAAGTGGTAGATTGGAGGTTGCTCGCCAAGTGACTTCATCTGACATACTCTAACTTGAGTCGGATCCCAGGCAAGCCCCGGAGCATTATAAGCCTCCTATCTTCAAAGCAATTAATTATATATATATATGTTATAAGTATTGTTGCATTAAGTGGTAGGAGTTGGTTGGAAACCCTTGCTGCATTATATCATTCCTTGTCCAGATATATGAATCCTTGAATCCTACATAGACTATGATCGAGTAGATACTTAGCCCTGCTTTAAGCGGTAGAAGTCAGGTGATTTCCTGTCACCTGCGAGATATAGGGATATTCATATATGGCACGGTTGGCTATATTGCTATCGTGGAATGAAACCATGTGTTAATAAAATGAAATGAGACCGGGCGGGATGACGATAGTGAAGCAACAAGGCATGGAGGTCTTGGGTGTGGATCTATCCCCGTCTGAGTCGTTTAAGGACTGATTCGCTGTACGTCCTTGAGTCATGTTGAACGCAGTCTAACACTTAGTTGGCCGGATAAGTCGTTCCGACCGCGAAGTCGAGTAATATGGTTCAGGCCGGGAATCGAATGGTAGGTTGCATCTTGGAGGAGAGAAAGGATGTGCTTGGGGACATTGGCGTGAGACCAAGGGGGGTTAGAGTCCCTATCACCTGGTAGAGTGTCGCCCTTGGGGACGCGACATCATTCGGACCCGCGATTCCTGAACTGTACGAAAGATGACCTGAGCAGCCCTCGCCAGGCGTGACTCGGTGAGTGTTAGAAATACCCCTCCAGCTGGATAGGAATTCGATTCGAATCGCCGTCGCTCCCGGTTAGTGAGCACTTGACTTGAGCAGCGGCAACGTAGATTCCATTAAATTGAACGGATGGTTAATTGGATAACGATGGAAAGGTTGCCTCAATTTATACCTGCTATGGTTAATATTGTTTGCTCCTAATAAAGTGAGTGCTCTAGTACAGGTTCTAATATAGATGACAGGTTAATGATAATTAACTTGATGCTTAAGCATTAATGATTACTTATCCATAATAAGCTTTTATGCAAAATGTTGTCAAGCTAGCCCACTTTATATCAGCCTTGCACGATCCTTGGTGTCACCTTATTTCTGGTTTATGACGGGTAAGTCTAGCTGAGTACATTGTCGTACTCAGGGTTTTATCCCCACTTGTTGCAGGTTGTGATGTATCATGGCGACTGCAAGAGTTGGTTGGCTCCTGCCTTAGTGGTGGAGTGTGATCACGGGCATGATCCTTCTGAATTATCATCTCTCTAATGCTTTTGTTGGAAGTCGACCTTGGTACTGGCATGTATTTGAAATAAGGGTGTTGTTAGTTTCAAATTACTTTGCTTCCGCTACCTTTGAACTTAAGTTGTAATAACTATGTTGAACTCCGATGTATTTTGAATTACTTATGAAATGGATGTAACATGTGACTTGTTGTGTTGAATCACTACGATCTTGGCTGTTATGTTGATTGGTTCGAAATCCCTCGTGATTTCATTGGACTACCGGAGTTATATGGGCTCAAGTACGAGAATTTGATCACTTCGGTGATTGTTTTTGTACTTGTGCTCTTATAATTTGGACGGTTCTGTTACAGCAAATATGTAATTTTGTTCCATGGCTAAATTTATCTCGGGAGTACAAAATTGCACTTATTCCCGAACATAGGAAATACTGTATCGTTTGTGAAACGTATGAGATATCCATCTAGTCATGTGTATCAACTATCAACCACTTAAAACCTTGTTTGAACATATATGTATTCATCTCAATTTACGTGTGTTGGAGTAGATTATAGTGAAAATTAAATTAAATTAAATTAAATTAAATTCCATCATAGGGATTGTTTGATGCACATTTAGAATTGGATGAGGTATAATTTAGTTTAAATTTCACATGAATCCACTTCAACACACATGGATTGAGATAAATATATGTACATCCATATAAGAAATCTACTCTTATATATATGGATTAAGGTTGATATAAGTGTATGTAAACAAGGCATGACCATGCTTGAACATAACATAGGACGTTGTCTAGGCGATGCTCTACATGGTGTATGGATAGTGATGACTTTTCATTAGCTAAAACAGAGAGATGGAGGCGGCATTCTTCGGGCAGGCCGAGCAGTGTGCCGCGGTTTGCGGCGGGCAGGACCTGTCGTTGCCGCTCCCACGCCCTGCATGCTTCAGAGTTCGCAGAGATGGCACAACGTAACGCCGCAGCCCGCAGACCGTGTGGCTGCTTCACACTTCACTGCCTGTTCTGGGCGTTCGACAATCCTCTCCGGTGGGTTGATTTTGTGTCGAATCTCTCTCTCTATCTCTCACCATCATTGTCAATGTCTATTGTCTATTAGTATGCAGCAACAGCCACGGTAGGTAACAGATGGGTACCCTAATAATAGTGTAGTGTCCCGGACGATGTACACTCCAATATATAGTACTAGTGTTAGGAGAAGCAGTTCACTTTGCAGGCTCTCCCATGTAGCTATCGTCGTCGCCAAGCTTGTCTGGCCCTGTTCGGCAGGCTGTTTTTTTGGCTTATAAGCCGGCTGTGGCTGATTTGCTGTGAGAGAAAAACACTGTTCCACAGCTGATAAGCCGTGCTGATAAGCTCAGCCGAACAGGGGGAAAATCCAACAGACGAGCGCAGAAGCTTCAGCCATGCCGAAGCTTGAAGCCAGCAGATGGGTGCTCAACGTGGTGAGCCAGCAGATCGGTGCCAGCATCAGAGGCCAGATCAGGTTGCAGCAGGACTTCAACGAGGACCTCAACACCATGAAGATTACGCTGGAGTCCGTTGAGGCCGTGCTCAAGGACGCCGAGAGGCGGTCAATCCAGGATGCCCAAGTGCGACTGTGGCTGAAACGCCTCAAGGACGCCATGTATAGAATCTCCGACATGCTTGATGAGTTTGAGGCCCGCGACAAACCGCCGGCTGGATGTAAGGTATGTGGTATATGCTATCGGAGTATAGCTTAAATTACCTTCGAAATTCGATTCTATTTAGCTAAGTTGCACGGATACGAATACGCGTATCGGTATCGGAAGGATACGGATACGCCGATTTCCCAAAAAACTCGATACGCGGATACGTTGAATATTAAAAATAAAATAAAAATAAAATTAATGCAAGTCTAAATTTAAATCTGATAACAATAAAAACGTCGCAATGAACTACTTAAGTGTACTTATTACATAACAGCAGGTCCAAAGGTCTCAAATAAAGTAGTCTCAAATTTAGAAAAGTACTAAAAGAAAGGCATTCAGGCGCAATTCATGCAGCAGCAACTTGCTATTCCTCATTTGGCTCATTGTCATCCACAACATCATCCTCCTGAGCATCCAAACCAAAAGTCACAGCTTGCAATTCAGGTTCATCAATTGACAGGTTAGCCACCTCAAGAATGTCAATACCACCAAGTGAATCAAAAGAATCCCCTCCTACATCCCACATCCTTGTCTCTTCTGACTTGTACGCATCACTTCTTCTAGACAGATGCCTCAGATTTGTGTGCACAAAGACCAGATCTTCAGCACGCTCTGGAGTCAAGGCATTTCTCTTCACACTATGGATAAAGCTATAGGTACTCTAGTTTCTTTCACAACAAGAAGATGAGGCTGGTTGGCTAAGCAATTTCATGGCCAAACTCATCAACAAGGGAGCAGATTGTCCATGATTTGTCCACCAAGTCATGGGAGAAGCAGAGCATCTATCATGGATTGAGTCAGGATCATTAAAATCTTCTGAACAACTAGAGAACCTTGCGTACTCTTCTTTCACTTTTGCTAAGTCTTCTGGATTGGGAAAGAATCTATTGAAGCAAATCATTCTCATTTTAGACACCTCTTTATCCTTGTGGGGTGGTTCACGGCCAACACCTTCTTCAAGCCACTTTTTGCTATAATATATGTAATTGTCAATTTGGGTTTATGGTTTAGTGAATGCCTGAATGGAAAAAAGGACACATGTGACATGTGAACTAAATGAAAAAATTTGAATGACAATTTGTACCTTGGATTAAGTGAATGAGCTAAACAATGAAGTGGATTATTTCCTTTTGTCCACCTAGCAATCAGGATGTCATGAATAACAGAGTACAAGTCTGAATCCTCATCTTCTTGCTTGCCCTCAAATCGATATATGGCTTTCTTCACATTCTCTATCATTGAATCCCACATCTCATAAACTAAGTGAAGACATGGTGTGTCGGTGTCTGCCATATGAATCATTTCATATATAGGAGTGGTAATCTTAAGAATGAAGTCCACCTTGTCCCACCATACATCATTAAGTATCAAGTCCTTGACAAGTTGGGCTGTTGGAGTTGGAGAATCATCTCTGACTTCTTTGTAGATACTCCATTGTCACTAATCACCATTTGTTTGAGGGCAGATTTTACCTCAACAAACCGCTTCAACATACATACAACAGAGGCAAATCTGGTTTCAGCAATAGAAAGTAACTTCAAACTGCTGAACTCATTGAACATGGAAAACCGCATGCCATGATTCATTATAAAATTCTTTATCATTAGAGCCTCAGTTTTGACAGCATGTATGAATTCAAGTTGGTCCCAAACAAATATCTCATCATCAGAAGGATTCCTTCCTATTTTAGGTTCACATATACTTTTCAAAGAAAGGTTGAGGGTGTGCACAACACAAGGTGTCCAAAATATGTTTTTATACTCAGCCTCAATTATTAGACCAACACCTTTGCAATTTGCAGCATTGTCTGTAATGATTTGTACCACATTATCTCGACCTACCTCTTCAATTATACCCCTCAACTTTTCAGCAATGTATTCCATGCTTTTGACCTCACCTTCACAGTTATCAGCCCTCAAGAACATAGGTGACTTGTCACAAACAACAACAAAATTTATGATTGGTCGCCTCTGAGGATCTAACCAACCATTAGAGCAGATTGTGACTCCCTTCTCTGCCCATGTGCTCTTTGTGCTCTCCAACAAACGCTCTATGTGCCTCCTTTCTTGCTTCAGAAGTCCCTCTCTAACTTTGTTGTAACCAGGCATCACATAACCTTGCATGTTGTGGTTGCAGGCAAAGGCAAAGGCTTCTCGAAGATACGGATTTCTCAAGAAATTGAAAGAAACCCCTCCAGAATAAATTGTTCTACTGATTAAAGCATCCAAGTGGTTACGGTCTTCTACTCTCCAAGCTTTTTCCAATGTAGAGGTAGGGCCCCTCTTAGACCTCTTGTTGGTGTCATCAGTATTGCTCGAGGAAGGAGCAGTAGGCAGTGAAACAGTTCTTGACTTGGATCTTTCCACCAGATTCTTGCACCTTTCAATTTCCTTTCTCATTGCACTAAGCATTTCATATGTAACATTAGGACATTTACCGATTCCCTTTCCTGAAATCTGCAACAAATGAGCTTCAACTCTAGTGTAACTAGTCAGCTTTTGCATTGGACAGTACTTGCAGCGCCACTGAGTATTTCCTCCACCGGGTTTAGGCTTCTCCAGAATGGTGACATGATCCCAAAGTGGAGCTTTGATGTCTGTGGTGTGTGTGGCTGCAGATCCTACACTTGCACTTGCACTTGCACTAGCACTAGCACTGCTCAAATTAGGAGACGCCATCTACAGCAATCAAGCAACAAGAACTCACTAAGGGACTTGCTGAAAATCTGAAATAGAACAGATGGAGAATGGGGAGAGGAAGATGAAGTGGGGAGCAAATAAATCAAGAAGCAACTGGCTACGAATTGAAGAAGAAGATGAGATCGAGATGGGGGAAGGGGATTAACTCACCGGAGCTCGATCCGGCGGCTGGTGAGTGGCGAGCAAGGGCGGTGCTCGGTGCTCTGGAGCAGGGACAGTTGGACAGAAGCTCGTCGCCGGCGAGCGGAGCCTCGTCGCTGGTGGCCGGCGGGCGGCGAGACAGAGTCGCGGGCTAGCGGCGCACGGGGAGTCGCGGATGCGGCGCGCGGGGAGTCGGGGACGCGGCGCGACTAGGTTTGGGCGACGGGGACAGAGGGATATGCGTCGTCTGTGTGTTGGGCTGATGTTGGGCTAGGCCGTATCCGAAAACACAGATACGCGTGTTGATACGTATCAGCCTAACGTATCGGGATTTAATAAAAAAATAAAAAAGCGGATACTTCCTGGATACGTATCGGTGCCGTATCCGACACGTATCCATGTCCGATGCGTATCAGATACGGGATACGCGCCTTTCCTGGCGTATCCGTGTAACTTAGCTATTTAGGAACTGAGCTTAACTGGTTGGATGGAAAGTATGGTCTTACATTTGACAATCAATAATTTGGGTGCATATGCACTACTACCGTAAAATTGATTCGTAGAGATGTTAACTTTTTAGGATAGATGCATCTCAATCTGGACTTCAGGAGTCACATCTAGAAATCCTCGAAAACCTCGAGTGCGTAGAAAAAAGCTAAGATGCTGAGGCGCGCCACTATCTATATTAATTGCCATCCACCCATCGTTAGATGTCCCCAATCCTCATCTCTTCCATCTCCCTATTATTACTTCTCTCTTCTCTTAGTCTCTTCCATCCAGTAATGGAAACAGATAGGATTCGCATGGAATCGGATCTTGATGTCACCTTTCACCGCATTTTAATTCGAATACAAATACGGATACGGATCTTGTCGAATATGAATACAAAATGATATCCTGGATTTGGATTTCTATTCAGATATTTAATCAATTCAACTCAAAGTGAATAATGTTTAGTTCAACATAGATGAATAGAATTTTACTACTAAGTTCGTCGATAATCAAAGTGAAATAAAATCAAAGTACACTTCTAATAATCTCCAATATCAAAGTGAACTAAATTATAATGGATAATATTTAATAAAATGATAGGTTTAGCGGATAAATTTAAAAAAGAATAGTAGGCTAGCCATTTTGCTTTATCAATTTTTTGTAATTACAAAATTATTACACAAGTAGAGAATAAAGTATGTAGGTATATAACATAGAAAAGAATAGCTCAGAAAACATAATATAGTTAACAATAAATATTGAATAATTAAGTATATTAATTAATCAATCATTATTTATATAATATTTATCATGAAATTATAAATTATATAAAATAATTTACATTAGCAAAAAAAACTAAGTATTAAAATAATTTGCAACAACAAATAAGGTTTAAACTACATTAGAAAAATACTAAAGTTAATTTAATATGTATGTATCATTACTGGTATTAAATAAATATTAAAGGCTACTTATAGATATATTACTAAATAGTTTCAATGCATTATTCATAATTTTTATATTTAAATTAAATAATTAGTCACTAGTCATGGAAAGAAAACTTTTGGATCAATTCATTATACCTTGTTCTCTGTGCATACGAATAAATGTTGAATATTTCATATTTTTGTCTAATACGGATTTGGATCCGGATAGAGAAACATACTGAAAAAACGAATTCGGATACATCCATTTAGTATCCACATTAGAAATGAATACGAATACGAATATCTATATTACAACATTTAGTGGATACAAATTTGGATAATTCGGATTTCCATCCATTTCCATCCCTACTTCCATCTCCCCCTCTATTCCCGGCAGCGAGGTCCTGTGCCTGGCCATGGCAGGCGCGACCCAGTCATCTCCCTCTCAACTAGTACATTGCTTTGGTGGCCCCCAAGGTAAAGGTACATTTTCAACCTCCAACTCGCGTCGAAGTTTGATTTTCAACCTTCAACTATGAAACCGGGTAATAAACACCCTCCAACTGACAAAACCGGACAAATTTGGTCATGGGCTAGTTTCAAAAGCGGTTTTCTATTTTCTAATAATAACAAAAATCCGGTTCAATCTCTATAAGTTCCTAATTAATTTATTTTAAATTACAAAAGTATGAAACTAGTTCATGTTTTCTTCTAAAGATGTCAAATATATGTTGATGCTATATTTAAAATTGTTTTTAATTTCGCACGGAATTACATTGTTTGCTTTCCGTTCTTTTACATGACAGTTCGCTGCCTTCGTCTCCGCGCGCACCGCCTTGCTTTTTGGCCAAAAACAACTTGAGAGGCGGGCCTCGAACGCCAAGCCCTGTATTAATGCATACAGTAGCATTGCTATCCCCCGCTGGCATTTGTTTTAAATCAGAAAATTATGAAACTACTACTTTTTTTAAAAAAAAACGTTCTCTACTTGTTTATGGTCTATATATATAGGTATTTGGAATTGATTTATTTTTGTTCCTATTGCTTTATTGCTCGTTGCCACGCTTGTTATTTATTTAAAACAAGTAAGGTCTAAACAATTTTAAATATAACATCAGCATATATATATCTGAAAAAGCAAATGATGCGCACCCGCCTTGCGGAGCTACTTGCTGTTGCCACTGCCAGAAAGAAAATTATGATTGTTTTAGATGACTTGTGGGAAGGAAACGAATCCAAATTGGATGAATTGAAGGCTATGCTAACGGTTGGAGAGGCCGGCAAGGTTGTTGTTATAATGACCACACGTGATGAAGCCATTACCAATAAAATTTGCACTGTTCAACCATACAAGCTACTGCCTTTGGCAGATGAGATGTGCTGGGATATAATAAAACAAAAAAGTGACTTTGAAGCTAGAAATGATAAAGAGCGGCTGGAGCCCATAGGAAGGGACATTGCAATAAAGTGTGGAGGTGTTGCTTTAGCAGCTCAAGCACTTGGCTACTTGTTGAAACCTTTGACTTTTGGTGAATGGGAGTCAGTGAGAAATAATGATATCTGGAATGCACCTACTTTTGAACATGAATCTTCTCCACATCACAATGTTCTTGCATGCTTGCTATTGAGCTACAGTAGTATGTCACCACACTTGAAGCTATGCTTTCCATATTGTGCAATCTTCCCCAGAGGACACAAGATAGTTAAAGATGATCTAATTCACCAATGGATTGCTCATGATTTTGTTGCACAATCTAGAATATTCTCTACAAGACAGCTTTGTGAGAGTTATGTTAAGCAGCTTTTGGGATTGTCCTTGCTTCAACATGTCAAGTCAGTTTCGGTGAGTAGTAACTGCATCTCTCTCAAAAGTTTATTCCTTCATCAAGCTGCACCATCTATGTACCTTTATGGCAAAAGTTTACTTGTTACATATCGATAGGTGTCTCTCTGGTTTGTTGTCAGATCTAACTAGCACATGTTGAGTCATGTATTTTTAGATTGTGATTTTTAAATAGGATTTCGAATTCAATTCAACCTCTAGTTAATCCAAAGAACAGAATATTTGAACACTAAACTGTGTGCTAGACAAGTTCTACTTTTGTTTTAATGCAACAAAATAGAGAATAGAGTGCCACCCTTAGTTCAGCACCACCGACACTAAAGTATATGCATGCAAACCAATCCATTGTTGTAGTTTAGAATTTCTTTTTACAGTTTTTCAAAGGGTGGCAGCATAACATCCAGCAGTCTTTATTTCTCTGCTCACCACAGCCTGCTATTGATTCAATGGCCAAACCAACACTATGAATATAAGAACATTAACTTAGGTGGTGTAGCCCTGTTTGCTTGTCTTATGAGCCGTACTTTTTCAGCGAATGAACAATGTTTTTCTCTCACAATAAATCAATGAATAGTACTTTTCAGCTTGTCTTTTCAGCAAATCCAGTGGCTAAAATTTAGGGGTGTCACATCGGATGTCACATAGGGGGGTGTCACATGAGAGTGTTTGGATAGTAATAATAAAACAAATTACAGAAGTCCTCAGGAATCCGCGAGATGAATTTATTAAGCCTAATTAATCCATCGTTAGCACATGTTTACTGTAGCACCACATTGTCAAATCATGGACTAGGCTTAAATAATTCATCTCGCAAAGTAATCGCAATCCGTGCAATTAGTTATTTTTAATCTATATTTAATACTTCATGCATGTGTCCAAACATACGATATGATAAGGACTAAACTTTAGGGAGAGGAACTAAACAAGGCCAGTTAAGCCACGCATCATAATAATATTCTTGAAATGACTAGTATGAGGGTATTATTGGAGAATAAAATGGCATTAATCTAGTGCAATGCCAAATGACTCTGGGAACAGGAGCACGGAGCAGCGAGCGGCGGCTGCTAACCTCGCACCTAGGGTTGGGGCGGCGTAGCTACCCTAGCGGCGAGGACGGCGGTGGCGAGCATTAGCCGGCCAAGGAGCCTAGCAAGGGAGCGGCGTAGGCAGCCGGCACTCCGCTCTCCTGCAGCGGCACGGCAGAGGCGCTGTGCGTAGGCAGCAAGCTGGCTCTAGCAGGCCACAGGCAGGCGCCGCAGGCGGCCGCACTAGGCCACGACGTAGCAGGGGGAAATATAAATATTTGCCATCCTTCTGGTTGGCAATCCTTGGGTTGCCAGCTTTAGAATGGCAATTAAAGATTTGCCACCTGAACCGTGTTCGGTGCTTCATTTTTGCCATTTTTTTGTGTCGTGGCAGTCTAGATCAGCCTGCCACGGTGGATCGGGCAGGGAAAAAGACATCCCTGCCCCTGGCTCGTTTATGCCCTAAGCCCGGCCCCAACGCTCAGCTCGTCCCCGTTCATTCCCCACTATCACCCTCCTCTTCCCCATTCCTCTCTCCCGAGCTGAGCTCTGTGGCAACGGTGACGGCGACACTCGAATCCGGTGACGATGGTGGCCCCTGCTTGTTCGAACCCGACGAATGTGCAGTTCCCCAAGGCGCTCCGAACGCTAGGCAGGTTAGTGAGGCCATCCCCCCCTTTCTTATGCCGAACTAGGGTTAGGGTTCCATAGCGATTTGTCCTGCAATCTGCGTATTTTGCTTGAACTCGTCTCGTTTCTTTGCTGTTCATTCGTAGGCAGGTGATGTAGTTGGCGCTAGTTCCAGATCTGTGACCATGGATCCCCACCCGGACGGCTGTCCCCCTTGGTAAGTCTTGCTCTTTTCCTTCCACTTCGGGTAACAGATTGGCTGCGGTCAGGAAATTGTGCCAGGATCGAACCTAGCAATGTGTTTAGATTAGTTCTTAAGATTGCTAAGTACACCGCTGATGTTGAATATGGTCTAGTAGAAATGGTTGACCAAGAGCATGAGCTGTGGCTAGATAGGAGTCTTGGATATAGTCTAGTTCAGTTTCATGAGGACGTGGCTACAAAGATTATATGGGGACCTAGCCAAACATTGGCAATCTGCATTTTTGACAGTGATACTGGTTCTGAATGGAAAATTAGAAGGGATGACCAATGGCAACAAATGATAGAGGACAAACGGGATGAAAGGATGGCACACATTGCTATGGAGGTTACTGGCAAAGCTGGATATGAGAACAGAGAGAGTTCAGTGGCATCTAAGGCTAGCAACACTGCTAATCCTGCTAGGTCTGGTGTTACCACTGCCAATGTTGATGGGGCTTTGTCTGTTGGAACTAATGCAGAAGGCATTGGTGATACATGTTCCTCTCCACCACAGGATGGTGATGAGCCAGTTCCAGTAGACTGGGCTACACTGACCATCATAGCAGAAGAAGCTGAGGATGGTGAGGCCAATGCAATAGCTGATGAGGAAGCAGTCTATAAGGCAATGGGTTTCAAAGCAACTGATGAGAGGGCTGAGGAAGTTGGTAGAGAGGAAATTCCCATACCAACCATGACTAGTGAGCTTCAAGGAGAGATGAATGAGGCTGCAATTCCTGTTGATGACACAGATGCTGCTGAGCCTATTAATGACTAGGATAGAGACACTCCTGATATGTCAGTTAGAACACATTATCCCTATATGTATGACTTTAGGTTGGCAGTAAAACATCATGCTATTGTCAATGAATTTGAGCTAGGGACTGAGAAGTCTGACAAAAAGAGGTTCAGGGGATTTTGCAAAGCAGCAGGATGCCCATGGATTATTAGAGCTTGGCCTCAGTGTGATAAGAGTGTCAGGGTACTGCTTTGAACTAACTGTTTGTTCTTTCACAATGTATTTATTTGCTGTGCACTTGTTTATTTAACTAAGAAGGTTTCTTACACTCTGTGTTTTGTTATGTAGATTCAGATCAACAGCCTTGTTCACGACTATCCATCTAGAGCAAGGGTTGTTGGTAGGATGGCCTCTATTAATTGGGTAGCAGAGAGAGCTATTCCTCTTCTTAAAAGAAAGCCAACAATGTGTGCTAGTGCAGTTAAGGAGGAAGTTGAGGACAAGTACAAGATCAATATCAACTACCAAACTGTGTGGTTTGGGAGACAAAGGGTAGCAGATAAGCTATTTGGTAAGTGGTCTGATTCTTATGATTGGTTGTATAGATTCAAAGCTGAGGTAGAGTTGAGGTCACCTGGTAGTGTTGTAGAAATAGACACAGTGACAGTTGATGGCAAGGTCCATTTCACTATATTTTTTGTGCCTTCAAGGCTTGCTTAGATGGATTCATTTATGGGTGTAGGCCTGGAATGGGCAAATGCCGGCAGCTTTAGCATTAGATGGCCATAATTGGATGTTTCCACCAGCCTTTGGTTTCTTTGACACAGAAACCAAAGAAAACCGGATATAGTTCACGGAACAACTAGGAAAAGAAATAGGGCCCCATCCTAGGTTAGTTGTTTGCACTGATGCATGCAAGGGACTTGAAGCAGCAATCAAGCAAGTTTTTCCATGGACAAAATAGAGGGAGTGTTACAAACATTTGATGGAGAACATGAAGAAGTACTACACTGGAGAGATTTATGGCAAAAATATGTGGCCTGTAGCTAGGGTATACTCTCCACACAGGTTCAAGTACTTTTTTGATAAGGTTTTGGCAGCAAGCCCAGGAGTAAATAAGTGGCTACAAGAGCACCATAGTCTGCTGTGGGCAAGAAGCAAATTCAGTGCATACATCAAATATGACTACATTAACAACAACCTAGCTGAGTCTTGGAATGCTTGTATCAAGGAGTTGAAGGATTTGCCTCCTCACTATTTGGTAGATGTTTTGAGGGAGAAGTTAGCGGTACTCTTTGAGAAAAGGAGGACGATCGCCAGGGCCTTATCCCCTGGCATACTGCATGCTGTGATTCACCAGCTGAATGTAGCATCCAAGGGGTTAGGGCACCTTAAGGTCACCAAAGGACATCCTAAACAGGCATAAGTCCTTGAAAATTATAAGAATGAAGATGTGAGAAGGCATGTTGTATATCTAACTGATAGGGCATGCACTTGTAGAGAGTGGCAGGTAACTGGCAAACCTTGTCCACATGCTCTATCAGTCATCACAACCACAAGGCAACCAAACATGGATTCATTTGTGGACAATTATTACTCTGTTAAGAGATTCCAAGCTGCTTATGCTGGAATTGTCCCAAATATTATAGACAGAAATCAGTGACCTGAAGTGGACAAGGAGTTCCATCTTCATCCACCAATTGCCAAAAAGAGAGGGCCTAGAAGACAGAAGAAGCTGAGAACCAAACCAGCAACAGAGAGAAAGGGCAAGGCCACCAGACAAGCCTTATGTAAAGGCTGTGGTGAATATGGTCACAGGCAAGGTAGCTGGAGGTGCCAACTGATAGGAACTAAGAAAATGTATAAACTAAGCCTTATTTTTTCATTTCTTTCATGCCTACATTCTGTTAACTAGACTATTTTTGGTTGTTGCAAAAAAAGAACAAACATGACAAGTGTGAAGGTTGGAAGGAAGAAGGCAAAGAAAGGGGAAGCAGCAGCTCCTGAACAAGCCACCCCAAGGACAAGAGCAGCAGTTGCTAGGGAAGCAGCAGTAGAGGCAAGGCTAGAAGCAGAGCAAGCTGAAGCCAAAGCAAGAGCAGCTCTGGAGGCTACTGAAGCAGCATCAAGGGCAGCCAACAGAGAGCTACCAGCCAAACTTGTGCCTCTAGAGATTGAGCTACCACCTCCCGGAACCCCAACAGGTCCAACCACTAGGAGGTATACTAACAATGTCTAGCTTTTTCAGTTCATCCAAATACTCTCTTTGAAATTTGCAGAACCCGTAGAGTTTAGGAAACTATGTAATACAGAAAAAAGGGAACTAGTGCATTAACCCTAGCTCACACAGAGAAGGAGGGATGGATGCTAAAAACAATCAGATGCTCACCCCGTTGCGCGGACACTTGAAGAACACACGCAGGTAGTTCTTGGTCGTCTCCTTCCCTAAGCACGTCTTTGCCACTCTCGCTAGCCCACAATCAGGGCACGGGATCAAGGGGAGCCCGGTTTCATCCCCAAGTGGAAACTCCTCCAGATGCAACCTCGAGCTTGACTCCGGGATGAGGCGCGGAACCATCCTCGATGCTCCACTTCCACTGGATTGAGTAGTAGAGTGCCGAACCTGGACATGGCGTCACCGTCGCCGTCGCCATCGCCGCGGAGCACAACTCGGGAGAGGGGAACGGGGAAGAGAAGGGTGACGGTGGGGAATGAACGGGGACGAGCTGACCGATGGGGCTGGGCTCAGGGCATAAACGAGCTAGGGGCAGGGATGTCTTTTCCCCTACCCGATCCACCGTGGCAGGCTGATCTGGACTGCCACGACGCAAAAAATGGCAAAAATGAAGCAACAGACACTGTTCAGGTGGCAAATCTTTAATTGCCATTCTAAAGCTGGCAACTCAAGGAGTGCCAAGGATGGCAAATATTTAAATTTCCTTGCAGTAGGTAGCTGGGCAAACCAGCCCTCAAGCCCCAGCCAGCTGCAGCCCACAGCAAGCGTCAGGCAAAGGCAGGCGAAAGGCAGTAATGCAGCGGGCCAGCAGCCTAGCAGGTAATGCTGTAGCCTGTTAGCACTTTTTTTTGCTTCTGATTTGTCTCTGTTTACACATTATAGTTGCTAAAAAATTGGATAAGAAGTTAATTGATAAATTGTAGATTGTTCAAAACAGTCACAAAAATATGGAGCCAGCGGCGCTGATATCTCAATTTACTAGTGTTTGGAGTATTATAAATGTCATTGTTCACAAGTAACAGAGGTTCTATTGTAGGTGGCTAATAATTAAGTGCTTAGCCAATTTGGCAATTTGTGTCAATTAATCCTGCTGGAGCTGAGAGGGAACATATGACGAAACCTTTCTTCCAATAAAGAAAATAGATCTTTTTGTTCCAAAATTTGAAACACAGGACAACCCTGCTGGTCAAGAATAGTCAGTAGAACCAGACAGTTTTTTTTTCCCGCATTCTGTTGTTACAATATAGGTCTTAATGGCTATATTGTTAGATCTGTTTTCTCATTTAACCTTTGCTAATAGACCTGCATTGTCAATCATGTATGCACTGGCCTTATTTTTTTATTGTCCCCGTGCAGTTCAGGTTCCTGGGCCACTGAAGAAAGGAGGTGGGTTCGGATAATTTCTGAGATAGCATTTTGGTTGGTTTTTGTGACTCTGCAAGCTTATTTGCACATCCATTCATCTGTCATGTGGATACCTCTTTTATTCTCTGCTTGATCGTAAATTCTCCTATCTTCATTATCTATCTTGTTGATGGCTGAGGCTGACCCATACAGACTATACCCGACATCTGGTTATTACTTACTTAAGCAGGATTAGTTCTGACTCTTCACATGTGAGCTTTGTTACATAGTTTTATAATGTACTCTATAGAGTTATTTAAGCACGAAATAATAGTTCTACATATAATTAAATCAGATTGTACAGCTTGTCTTCAGGTGATATTTCAGCAGCTATGTACATGTTCTTGATAAATTCTTAAACAATGCAAATTCTAAAGCACATTAGATGGACTGTTGTGTTACTGAATGAGTTGAGATAAATATTGTTGTTTCAACAGGCATAAGTTAGCTTACATGGACTCATCCTTTTTTCCTAAGATTTATACTTCCTTGTTGTTGCATTAAAAAAAATACTTCCTTGGTGCTTCAGCTTTCAAGATTGTGGCCATCACTAATCTAAGGCTTTAGCTATGGTAATACATGACAATGAATTGCAAAGGATGCTATTGTTTTTTTTTGTGGGAAGATACTATTGTTTTTTTGGTTGTTTTAGAGCCTTTGAGATGAGCTGGATCTAGGCATTGTGGTTGACAAACCATGGAGCTCAAACCCTCGTGCTGCTTTTGTTGCTATTTGTTCTGGAGGATGAGCCATTTTACAGGAGGTGTACTATCTGTTGCACTCTCATAAATATTCTCTGTCCTTCAATTTTGGTATCCTATAATCGTTGCCAATGCTGTCGTGGTTTAACATTGAATTGTTGGATTGCTTCGGATTAAAAAATATCAGTTTTTGGTGGGAAGACTCTTCTTGAAATTCTCTTCTCTGTTCTCTTATTATGCATGGTAGATGTTTGGCTCTATGAATCTTATTCTTATATTTTTCTATTGGTGCTATTTTTTCTTTGTTTGAAACATATAACTTATTAGTTCCACAAGACAATATCAGTCAATGAAACTTTCTTTACTTTGGCTTGATTCTGGCGGCTTGATTGGAAATTTGTGATCTTTCAGGGCCTTCCTTGGCTTGTCTGTCAGTGGTGCTGCATTTCGAGGGCCGCAGAGATGGGTGTCGGCAGGGAGAAGTTCCAGCTGGGGACGGTGGGGGCGCTGAGCCTCTCGGTGGTGTCCTCCGTCTCCATTGTCATCTGCAACAAGGCGTTCACGAGGTCCCTCGGCTTTAACTTCGGTGTGAGATCTGACTGTTTCCTGCCTCAGTTTCTTGATATGTTATATGTATGTATGCTCGCACTGGATGTTCGGTGATTCACGTTCATCTTCGTGCTCCATTGGGGCTGTAGTTCTGGAGATGTGTACACAAGGTTCAACACTTCAGATGGTGTTGCAGGGCTTAGCTTCAGTGATAACTTTGAGGCAGGACTAGGACTGCCAATTGGTAGCTGTCCTTCAACGGTCATTGATTGGAGCCAATTTGATTGTGAATCGCGAAACATGTGTGACCATGGAGCTAACTTGGTTTCTGTTAAAGCCTTGGTGGCTCTTGATGTTCTATATTAGAGTTCTCTGTAGTTGGTCAGTGAGGTTTGGTGTCATGTTCTGGTTGCTTTTTGCAGATATTGCTTGACAAAAGGGAGTGTCCTTGTTTGTCCTGGTGACACATTTGACACTAGAAGGATGTTCTGCCAGGATAGTGATGCCTACATGCATCTAAACACTGAAAACTGATGATGATAATTTGGTAAGGAGGACCAGGAGGTTACAGTTTAGTGCTTGGATTTCATAGATTGCTAATACTTACAATTTATGATGTCCAGTAGGCCCTCATATAATGCTTTGCTTAAACAATTATTTGAGTTATTATGCTGTTTATATCAAGCAAACTTGAATGTTGACAATGTTATAGTGCTACCTTGCTGGGAGCCTTGGAGGGACTTTGACTCATTGTCATCCTGCAGGATAGGAGACCATAACTATGTAAGGTCAAAGAAAGCACTGGACGGATGTAGTAAAATACATTTTTTTTACTTCGTGATTCAAAAGGATTAATTAGGTATTCTGTAACAGGCGTGATGGGGGAGGGGGGTGCCCTAGTGGTGGCTATGGAGGTGCGGTTTAGGGCGTGGGGGAGAGGGGCGATGCAGGAGGAGAAGAGGAGGAGGCGGCGGCAAGAGAGAGGAAGAGAGGGAGATAGAGGAAGGAGCAATAGCTCTATTCTTGCTTGATTAGATTGATTATAGCCTCCCTATATTTATAGTCCTTATAGGACTTGTCTTTCAAGCAACTAAGAGAGATATCCTTATAGATTGGATTCTCTTTTCCTAAACAATCCAAATTCTAATCTCTTTATTCTTATTTTTCTAATTCCTTCTAGAGGAAGGTGGAGGTGCTGCCACCACTGCCGCCTTCCTTGGGCGCGTGCCCCCTCCTTGGGTCGTGGCTGGCCCAAAGGCCCGGAGTTGGGGATGTGCTATGGGGCGTGTTACATATTCATGTAATGATGGTATGTATAACTTTTTCAGTGCCTTGTCATCCTAGCATTTTGGTTGTTTTCGTGACTGCTCTATTTGCTTATTTGACAATCATTCCTCTATCATAAGATTGTATACCAACTGTATTGTTTCTTTTATCATCACCTTGATTGTAAGTTCTCCTATCTTCGGTTTAGCTATCTTGCTGACCCATACAAACTATACCTGGCATCTTGTTGTTATTTACTTAAGCTTGATTAGTTCTGACTCTTTGCTTTGTTACAAAGGTTTTAATGCATTCTGCGCACACATGTCACCTGGAGAAAACTCTATTTTGTGCTTTTGTTTCATATACATGTTTGAGATTAAGAAATAGAGGTATAATTGATCTTGTATTTTTTTATTTCACTATGATCAATGAAGTCACATCCAGATCCTATTTTTCCAGGGAGTGCATTGGAGCAGCAACAAGGTTTGCAGTATGAGGGTAGCATTCAGGCTATTGATCAGAAATTGGGCTGTAAAGCATTTCGGCTAAGTGAGCATTCAGTATTCAGGTAGCCTATCAATTTTCAAATGTATGTTCCAATTTTTTTAGCATTTTGTTGCTTCATGTTTTCATTTGCATGAATGCATCAGTTTTGACTTCTTGGCTGTGTTAAGACTTTGGCTAATATTTGATTTCCATAATTCATTTTATAACATGATTTTGATTTGTTGATTGTGGCATACTGATGAAAAACAGTTGATCTCCCCAGCTATGCTATCCTACTTAGGTTCCTTTTGATCAGTGTTCCCATATGATAGTCTTTTGTGAGTTATAAACTTGATTGGCTGGTTTGTTCAGTGTATGAAGAATTAACCTATATATATGATAATCTCTACTTTCATCTTTTCCAACCATCCTGAAATTATTGTGTGTGCTGATTGCAGTAGAAAAAAAGCAGCATATTAGTATTATTTAGATGTGCGTAATACTCCCTCCGTCCAGAAAAACATACAATTCTAGCACAGTGTCATGATTTAATATCTCAAGTTTGATTAATTATAGATAAAAATATATTAATATTTATGATATCAAATACATACCGTTAGATTCATTATGAAATTTATTTTCTTAATAAATTAATTTAGAGTCATAAATGTCAATAATATTCACTAAAAATTTAGTTAAATATAAAATATTTTTACTAGCACGCAACCCATAGTTACATGTTTTGTTGGACGGATGGAGTAGATGATTTTTTTTGATAGGGTGCCTAATAGATGTTGCCATTGCATACTCATGTTTTTATGCAAAATGGCTTCTTATATGCCCTAAGACGGTATTCTTGATTCTTTATTTGCATATACATATGCACCCTTACCAAATTTGCTGATTTATCCTCATATACCGTGAAAAGTGAAAATAAAACCCTTGTAGCTAATTTACCATTGTAGAAGCCAATAACCTCAGATTATGGTTGTTTTGTATTGTTCCAATTTTTGAAATATTTTTACTCAATATGTGCTAAGTTACTCAATATGTAGAAGCCAATAACCCTTAAATCAGGTTGTTGAAAACGAAATCTTTTTATGTGCAAATAGTGTCTGAAAACTGTTTTATGGTTGCAAGTCAAAGCATCCAAAAGGCTTGTGAGGGAATGTGTATGTCGTTTTAGTTTTCAGTGTCCTTGTGGTTATCCATTGTCACCTAAAATCTGACATAAGGGTTGAGCAATAGTGGTGGCACGCACATGACTTCCTATCATTGAATTTTGAGAAAAGTAAAACATATAATTAAGCGACAGTATGTTCTTCCAGTGTTATTTTTACTCAAGTGAAGCTCCATTGTTGATGTATGTGTTGCCTACTCATGCCTTGTTAGATATAGACCATCTATTTAGGCGGATAGAGAGATAATTTGCTCACCAACCATCAACTTCTATAGTTGCACCAGTTTTCATTGGGTCCTAAAACGGTATATCTTCAGAAAAGTGTGACCGGTGACCTACTACAAAATGCTCACATTTACTGCCATTCTTCAGTAAATGAGAATTATCTCTGGATAAAAATTAGATAACACATTTCTATATGCTTACAAGTCATTCACATTCCTGTTTTTCCTTCAAGAACCTAGCTGCAATATTGGATCAACGCTAGATATTCCTATTAGTACATCCACCTTCCACCATATCAACATTTTTTTTAACAGTGACATGATAGAAAAGTGAAGTGCAGTTATTTATTCTTGACCTTTTGTAGATAGCACTGCCAATTATGGTTTTAAGTTTTGACCTATGACATGATCGTGGATGTCAGCACTGTCATTTCTATGTAGTCTCTTAGGACAAGTTCTAGATACCTAAACGCCATCTGGATCCATGCATGTTCCCAGAAATGAAGACGGTTGGATTCATCGTGGGTCAGGCCTATTTTAAATTTAATAAATCAATAAAACTCTACGGTGTGTAACTGTTAGGCATTTAATATTTGTACCGGATTAGAACTTAACCAAACGTTGACTCGACTTATATGGTTGGACTTTATTCGTCCATATTGAGAAGTTGAGAAAAGGATAAAGGCATGCCGTGCGCGTGCCGCGGGCGGCGGCGGCCGTGGGCATGGGCGTGGCGTGGCGTGGCAGGCAGCGAGCGGACGGGTCCATGATAGCGGGAGTTACAACTTTCTGAGTTAATCCCGGGAGTTACCGTCTCTTCACTTGCCCCTCTCCTAGACTGCCTGTGTGAGCCTCTTCCCCTCCCTCTGCACGAAAGCATAAAAGATGAAAGCATCTAGGCCCTGAGAGTTGGTTTCGGCAATTGATGACAACGCATTATTACCATGACTAACGTGTGTTTTGCAGAAACTTTGGTAAGTTAGGTCATGGAGTTGATAACTGCTTTGGGCACTATGGTATTCATGCCCCTTGATGGAAATCGTTTTGGTTTTCAAAGGATTGACGTCAAGATTAAGGACGGTTAGTTCCGGATGTCAAGGTGTTGAGTTACATTCGGAATAGTCGTTAGGATCTTCGCTTTTTCCTTTGGCCGTACTATAAAGGGGGGCATGAGCGAGTAGCTTGACCTAGGTGAGTCTTTTGTTTAGGTGTGGTGCACACTTGTCAAACTTAGCACTAGGTAGCTCAAGAATAGCTCAAAGTTCAGTTGGAAGCAACTTGGTTCAAGTTGCGTCGCGTTTCGGAGTTTTTAGAGACGTTTTCCCTTGACCGGACGCGTCCGGTCAGTTCTAAACTGCTATCGTGTTTCAGCGCTGTTGACCGGACGCGGTCCTTGCGAGGACCAGACGCGGTCATCAGGCTGACACGAGTCACAAAAGGGATTTAACCTAATCGGACGCGACTGGGAAGTGATTGGCGCGTCCGGTCACGTTCCAGTAAGGTACTCTGACGATCGGACGTGTCCGGTCATCACTGATCGGACGTGGTCGCGCGTCAGGTCAAAGTACAGTAAGCTCCCTGCACGACCGGACGTGTCCGGTCACCTTTAATCGGTGTGTCCGGTCACTCAGCCAGTGTTTCAGTTTTTTGACCGTTACGATCGACCGGTGCGTCTGGTCACGTCAACCGGCGCGTCCGGTCATCGCGTGTTTTGCTGAGTTGACAGGTAACGGTTGGATTTAACTGTGGGGTGTATAAATACATCCCCTCCACCTCTTTTAGAGGTCTCTTGCTCATTTGTTCAGCTGAGAAACACCTTTGAAGTGCAAGGGAGTGCAAGAGCTTTAGTGAGGGTAGTGTTTTGAGAATCAAAGCTTGAGAGTCCCTCACTAGTGACTAGGGAGTAACAAGTATGCATCCATCTTCTCATTAGGCTCGTTGTGGTCAAGTGAGAGTTCTAGCTTGTTACTCTTGGTGATCGCCATCACCTAGACGGCTTGGTGGTGATTGGGAGTTTGGTGATCATCCGGCGGAGCTTGTGGATGACCCAACTCATCTTATGAGCGGTTTTGGGCGATTCACCGCGATGGAGTGTCGAAGAATCAGCCCGTAGAGAGCACTTGATCCTTGCGGGTCAAGGGGGAGCTACACCCTTGCGCGGGTGCTCCAATGAGGACTAGTGGGGAGTGGCGACTCTCCGATACCTCGGGAAAACATCACCGTGTTCCTTGCCCTTACTTTCAAGTATTTACTTTCTCGTATTACTTTCATTGTTTGGTTTACTTTCCTAGAATTGCCATACTAGACTAGGATTGAAACTTAGGGTGCAAAACTTTTACCGGTAGAATCACAAGGAATACTTGTAGGCACTAGGGGTGAACGTTGGCTTGTAGGATTTAATTCTTGCAATTAATTTTTAGAAAAGCCTAATTCACCCCTCTCTTGGGCATCTTGATCCTTTCAATTGGTATCGGAGCAGAGTTGCTCCTAACGGGGAAGGACCACCTCCCATCTTTGAGGGAGATGATTTTTCATATTGGAAAATCCGAATAGAGGCGTACCTCGAAGCCATAGATGTTGGGTGTCTTAGAGCCGCAACCGAAGGGCTTCCTGCTATCAAGGATCCCGCCAACCCAAGTGGTGACGAGGAGAAGTACGACCGGTGGAATGCAAAGGCCAAAAATGCACTCTACCGGGCTTAGGCAAGGATATCTTCAATCATGTGCATAATGCAAAAAACGCTCATGAATTATGGGAAAACCTTTGTGCTCTCCATGAGGGAACTAAGAGTGAGCGTGAGGAACGCTATCATATTGCTTTAAAGAAAATCAATTCTTTTGAGATGCTTCCTAAAGAAAGTGCTAATGACATGTACACTCAATTGAATATTCTTGTAGAGGACCTCAATGCTCTTGGGCTCACCCAAATGAGCCAATCGGATGTTGTAAGGAGGATCTTGAGTGTTCTTTCATTGAGAAGTATGGTCACATTGTCACCGTGCTTCATCAAAGTGATCTCTCCACCGCAACACCGACACAAGTATTGGGGAAGATCAATGCACATGAGATGTACATGCACATCACTCCGGAAGAGGGCTCATCATCTTCCAAGAAGAAGGACTTGGCCTTCAAAGCTAGCCATGACAAGAAGAAGAAGGGCCAAGCCATGATGGTGCAAGAAAGCTCAAGTGAAAGTGATATTGATGATGCATCACTTGCACTCATGGTGAAGAAGACCACCAAGATGCTAAAGAAGCTCAACAAGAGTGGCATCAAGTTCGATGGCAAGAAGAAGAAATTCTTCACAAGTAGCAAAAGAAAGCCCATCTCGGAGATGGATTGCTACAATTGTGGTGAACTTGGCCACTTAGCTCATCAATACCCTAGACCTCCAAAAGACAAGTACAAGAACAAGGGCAAGAAAAATGATTCAAGTGATGAAGAAGAAGAGAGGAAGAAAAACAAGCCATACAAGAAGAAGGATGGCAAGAAGAAAGAGTTCCACAAGAAGAAGAAGGGAGGAAAAGCGTACATTGTTGGTGATTGGCTCACTGACATTGAATCATCATGTGAGTCCTCCGGTGATGAGAGTGATGATGAGAAAGAGAAGGTTGCCGCATTTGTAATTGGGCCATCATCTTCACCAACATCTTCATCACCACCTTCACCGTCATCTTCACCATCATCGTCCACAACTCACATATGCCTTATGGCCAAGGGTGAACGAAAGGTACAAAACCATGATAGCGATGATGATGATAGTGATAGTGATGATGAATATGATGCACCTTCTTATGATGAACTTGTAAAATTGTTGAACAAATACTCTAAAGTCATAAGAAGAACTAGAAATGAAAATGATAAGCTCCAAAATGAAAATGAATCACTCTCATCTAAGCTTGAAAGTGCACAAAAGGCTAGTGATCAGCTCAAAGATCAAAATGAAATTATGTCTTCTACTCTCAAGGAGCTCAAAACTTCTAATAAAAAGTTTAGAGATCAACATGATAAACTTGAGAAGAAGCATGATGAGCTCAACACTAGGCACAACTCTCTAAAAGACAAATACACTACATTGAAAATTGACTATGATAGTCTTGTTGGTGCTAATGAGCTTTCTCTTGAGACACATGATGCTACTAACCAAGTTGTTAAGATTGATATAGCTACATCATATGATGACTAGAGGGGGGTGAATAGCCTATAAAAATTCTACAAGAACCACTAAGCAAACTTGTTAGAATAACAAACGGCGTAAAGCAAGTTTTGCTTAGCCAAAGGTTGTGATGCAAGCCTCCTATCCACAAGTCTAGTAGATTATGATATCTAGTTCACACAAGAGCTATGTCACTAAATTTACACTAGAGAACAAGCTAACAACACTACTAGCAAAGCTACCACTAGAGCTACACAAGATAATCTAGTAAAAGTAAGTGCAAGAGAGAGGATTGTGATTCTTATACCGACGGTGGAGAGAAGATGTTGCCAATCACCAAGATGATATACAATCAATCAATATTGACAACAACACAATATGAAGACCAATCACCGGGAGACAAGAGACACAATATTTTTGTTCACCCAGTGTTCACTTGTGCACCGACAAGCTACGTCACCGGTTGTGTCGACCAACACTTAGATGGTTTCCTGGTGTGACCCTCAAGTCACTTGCCCCTCAAGGCATGCCCCGCAAGGCACCGTAAGACACCACTCTCAAGTGAGGTAACTCAATGACACGCGCATTCCACTAGAGTTGCTTTTGGCGTCCCGCCGAGGAAAGCACATGAACCCCTCACAATCAACTAGAGGTGGCCAAGAATAATCACCTTCTCTTGCCAATGCCTCCAACAATCTTCAAGCCAGCTAGGAGCGGTACTCTCCAAGAGTAACAAGAAATCCACCGGCTAAACCACCCATAAGTGCCACTAGATGCCCTCAAGCTATGCAATGCACTTTGGGATCACTCAATCTCACTTTTGATTTGCAATCAAGCAAGAGAGATGAGTGGGAGGAGTAGCTTTAGCTCAAAGGATGCACAAGAGTGTTAGAAATGCCAAGAGACCTCCCCAAGGGCTGGCCAATGAGTATTTATAAGCATCCCATACAAATAGAGCCGTTGCCACTCCACTGAGCGTTTTCCGGGACGACTGGACGCGCCGGTCGAAACTGACCGGACGCGCTTCACCGTGTCTGGTTGCCCTGCGCCATCCACGTGTCCCTCGAATTTCAACTGCGACTGCCAGATCCTCCAACGGTCACTGCGCGCCAACGGTCAAACGCGACGACCAGACGCGCAGCTCAAACGACCGGACGCGCCGAACGCACAGTGCCGCGCACCCGCGACGCAATGACCGGACGCGCTCCACACAATGTGCGGACGCGATAGTGCCAGCGTCCGGTCGGAGTCCAGTAAGCTCCCTTCGTGACCGGACACGTCCGATCGCGTGTGACCGGACGCACCACGCGTCCGCTCAGCCCTTCGCCACGCATTGTTCCTCTAGGTGCCCGACCGGACGCTCCGGTCCCGCGAGTGACCGGACACGCCGGTTGCAAACCCTAGCCCGCACGTCCGACTGCCGCACTGTACTGACCGGACGTGTCCGGTCAAATCGTGTCCGCGTCCGGTGCAGCGTCTGGTCACCTCTGTGACCTCCGTTCGCCTCCGTTTCCGACTTCCAGCGTAGTGGAAAATAGACATTTCATTTCCCCGAAATCGCCTGAATGTGCGTTAGCTTTTTCTCAATGTGCCAACACCATCGCCACCTTTTCAAATGTGCGTTAGCTTCCAGAGAGAGGAACCCAAACCCCTCTCTACCCGCAAGCCACAGCGCGACCGACGCCACCTTTGCAAATGTGCCAACACCATCAAGTGTACATCTCCATGTTCTTGTGTGTTAGCTTTTTCTCAATCATTTTCAAAGGTTTTCTAGTTAGCTCACTAGGCCCTACATGCAATGCACTTCATGAATTCACCTAGTGGCACCCGTGCATCGAATAACCGATAAGACTTCCCCTCTTAATAGTTCGGCTATCGACCCTAAACCACTCACACCCTCTATGGTGTCTTGAGTGCAAAACAAAATGGCTCTATGGTTATACCTTTGCCTTGAGCCCATTTTGTTTCTCCAAATGATATGGTCCACTTCATATCATCACATGACCGTCTCGATCCATCGACCTTGACTTCACTTGCCCTTCACCGTTGCATCTGTCCGTCGGTGCCAAGTCTTGCTCAAGCTTCACCATCGCATGGTCCTTAGCTTCGAAGCCTCGACTTGCCCTTCACCTTCACAACCGGTCCATCGAGCCAAGCCTCATCTTGGTCTTCACCATTTTGGTCATATGAGTCAATGTCATGTCTCATATTCAATGACCACCTTTATCTAAATCATCCACTTAGATACAAAGGTTAGTCCTAGGTTTCATCAATTAGCCAAAACCAAACTAGGGACTTTCATCGTCGCTCAGGACGTACGGGAGCTCAGGTGACTCCTAGGCCAGAGGGCCAGCGTCGTGGAGGACGTCCACCTCCCAAGGCTCGAGGACACCCCCCAGTCGAGCACTTTGACTTGAGGGGAGCTACAGCACGCCAGGTGCAGGCCCTGAGGTTTGTTGAGGTTGGTCGGTGGTTCCCACCTGTGAGGGACCCCCGAGCGTCAGAGGGCTTCTACACACCTCTGCATGAGGACTTCTACAGAGCATACGTCGACAGTGGGATTGCTTTTAGACCTCAGAGGGTCTGTCGTCTTGAGGCTCTAGTTGAGGTGGTTGGTGAGCAGCTTTGTCCACACCTGTCTTTTCTTCCGGGCTTGTCAGATTTTCTTAGACAGACAGGAGCATACTGCGGCACCTGGGTCAGGGAGTTCTATTCTTCACTTTGGATTGACCCGGCACATGAGTTCATTCACTTTGCATTCTGAGGCCGTGACCGCAGACTCTATAGCACCAGGGTACGGGAGATTCTCAGACTCCCAGCTTCAGATACGAAGATACACCAGCTGTGTTTTGGTCAGACTGCTCCACCGAGACACCCTCACTTGGTTACAGTTGGGGTTCCTCCTCCTGCATCTGTCTTGACTCCAGCACTACAGTCCAGTGGACCTCAGAGTCAGGGACAGCCGAGCTTCCAGTTCACCTCTCCACAGCAGCAGGTTCTACAGACTTTCCAGTCCCAGAGCTACATACCTATTCAGACGGGGTTCACTCCTTCAGACCAGCCTCGCCCTCACCTTCGGATAGGCACTCCGTTTGCTGACTTGAGTGCCTCCTACAATGAGTTGACTGGTCAGCCGACGCCCTCGCACACCACTCTAGTGACTTCTTCAGGGTTGTCCGCTTCAGAGGCAGTGGCTCCTCCAGTGACAGGGACTGGCACCACAGAGACTGTACCTTCGTTAGTTACATCGACAGATCCTCCAGCTGTTGGCTCGCTTCAGGCTCAGGTCACAGAGACTGCTCCGTTTGTTGCTACTTCTTCATCAGTACCTGCTCTTGTTGTTCAGACCCTGACCGCTTCACAGCCACGTGCTTCTTCAGAGGGTCAGCCTGACAGCTCAGAGTCCGAGGAGGATACTTCTCAGTTTGTGATCACTCCGCGCTCCTCGGCACCCGATATGACTCCGTTTGTTCTCCCGTCGGATCCTTAGATTAGTTTTTGGCGGTTGATGCCAAAGGGAGAGAGAGAGTAGATTCAGGGGGAGTTTTGATAGAGGGTTTTTTCGTTTTTATTTGTGTGCTACATTCATGCATCATGTTTACATTCCCATACTTGCATTTTGTGACATGTGTGCTTGTGAGATACTTTGAGTCTATGTGGTCTATCTCATCACCTTTTTATATCATGTCACTTAATTGGTTCTAGCTCATAAGGTTGTGCTTCCGTGCCATACTCTGATTTCATTTGAGCTATGTTTTATGTGTACTAACGCGTCATGTTTTATCTTATGAGAACACACTGTTGGCTTAGGGCACATAAGCAATTCCTAACCCCTTGTGCTTATTGCTTTTTGCTTATGTGAACCAAGCATGTTCGAAAACCTCAACTCTTATCTTCTAAATCTAAGTGTTGTCATCAATCACCAAAAAGGGGGAGATTGAAAGCATCGAGGCCCTGAGAGTTGGTTTCGGCAATTGATGACAACGCATTATTACCATGACTAACGTGTGTTTTGCAGAAACTTTGGTAAGTTAGGTCATGGAGTTGATAACTGCTTTGGGCACTATGGTATTCATGCTCCTTGATGGAAATCGTTTCGGTTTTCAAAGGATTGACATCAAGATTAAGGACGGTTAGTTCCGGATGTCAAGGTGTTGAGTTTCATTCGGAATAGTCGTTAGGATCTTCGCTTTTTCCTTTGGCTGTACTATAAAGGGGGGCATGAGTGAGTAGCTTGTCCTAGGTGAGTCTTTTGTTTAGGTGTGGTGCACACTTATCAAACTTAGCACTAGGTAGCTCAAGAATAGCTCAAAGTTCAGTTGGAAGCAACTTGGTTCAAGTTGCGTCGCGTTTCGGAGTTTTTAGAGACGTTTTCCCTTGATCGGTCGCGGTCTCTGGCTTGACCGGACACGTCCGGTCAGTTCTAAGCTGCTACCGTGTTTCAGCGCTGTTGACCGGACGCGGTCATCAGGCTGACACGAGTCACAGAAGGGATTTCACCTAATCGGACGCGACTGGGAAGTGATCGACACGTCCGGTCACGTTCCAGTAAGGTACTCTGATGATCGGACGTATCCGGTCATCACTGATCGGACGCGGTCGCGCGTCAGGTCAAAGTACAGTAAGCTCCCTGCACGACCGGACGCGTCCGGTCACCTTTGATCGGTGCGTCCGGTCACTCAGCCAGTGTTTCAGTTTTTCGACTGTTACGATCGACTGGCGCGTCCGGTCATCGCGTGTTTTGCTGAGTTGATAGGTAACGGTTGGATTTGACTATGGGGTGTATAAATACATCCCCTCCATCTCTTTTAGAGGTCTCTTGCTGATTTGTTCAGCTGAGAAACACCTTTGAAGTGCAAGGGAGTGCAAGAGCTTTAGTGAGGGTAGTGTTTTGAGAATCAAAGCTTGAGAGTCCCTCTCTAGTGACTAGGGAGTAACAAGTGTGCATCCATCTTCTCATTAGGCTCGTTGTGGTCAAGTGAGAGTTCTAGCTTGTTACTCTTGGTGATTGCCATCACCTAGACGGCTTGGTGGTGATTGGGAGTTTGGTGATCATCTGGTGGAGCTTGTGGATGACCCAACTCATCTTGTGAGTGGTTTTTGGTGATTCACCGCGACGGAGTGTCGAAGAATCAGCCCGTAGAGAGCACTTGATCCTTGCGCGGATCAAGGGGGAGCTACACCCTTGCGCGGGTGCTCCAATGAGGACTAGTGGAGAGTGGCGACTCTCCGATACCTCGGGAAAACATCGCCGTGTTCCTTGCCCTTACTTTCAAGCATTTACTTTCTCGTATTACTTTCATTGTTTGGTTTACTTTCCTAAAATTGCCATGCTAGACTAGGATTGGAACTTAGGGTGCAAAACTTTTACCAGTAGAATCACAAGGAACACTTGTAGGCACTAGGGGTGAACGTTAGCTTGTAGGATTTAATTCTTGTAATTAATTTTTAGAAAAGTAAAATTCACCCCCCTCTTGGGCATCTTGATCCTTTCAAAAGAGACGGCACCAGTTCCTCCAGTTCCTTCTCTCTCGGTACCTGGAACACGGATCAAAATCAGACCTCATCTTCTGCTGTCGAAAGGTTTTCCCGTCTCGTACCTCTGTGCGCACAGAGAAACGAGAGAGCAGGTGCCTCCGAAGCCCTTGCCGTCTGTTATCCCTGCTCGGGGAGTGCGACAATTAGGTTTTTGGAGGAGCGACTACACGATTGCTCGTTCCCGTTCCTGGTCATCTTCCCGGCAGCGGCATCTTCTTCCGGTTTTGGGGAGCGACTACGCGACTGCTCGTTCCCGTTCCCGGTCATCTTCCCGGCAGCGGCATCTTCTTCCTCTGGACGCAGACGGCAACTACACTGCGATCACCTTCCTGCATCAACTGCGGTCCACGACTTCGAGCAACGCACTATGGCGACTAGTGCTAATGGAGCCTCCGATGCCCTCGGCATGGGACCCTCCATTGGGTACATCCTATTCTCATCTCTTTGTCAATTCATGGTGTTCATGTGCTATGTTGTCGCTGTTACGTTCTATATGCCATGGATGTTTGTTTATGTGGTACTCATGCTTGCTGGTATATTTAGACTATCATGCTTATATGTTTTGGATCATGATCTTGGCTCATATATGATATATAACATTCTTGTTATATTTGTTTTGTCTTATCTTGGTACATATGAACATGTTGATCATCCTTTTTGTATTCATGTGAATATATATGATGCTATGCTGTAATTGTTTATTATTATATATGCCATCACCATGCTGTTATTATTTTTCAGAATTAAACTGAGTAGAAAATTGTCTAAATTTCTAACAAAGACGAGTTTAATTTTTTTTCCAAATATTCTTTTTGTGAACCATCTTCAGTTATGCCCTCATTGTTGTCTGGTAATTGGGATCACATAATTAAGCAACCAATTGAGTCTATTTTCATGCACAATCATGAACCTTCACTTCTGGACCTGTGTATATCCATTCTAATTTCTAACGTCTCTCTCTGGTGGTATGGTACATTTAGCACTAGAAGCGATTCAAAGGCAATGACAACAATCCTGAGCATCTTGGTGTCAGTAAAGGTGTTGACATGGTACCAATGTTTGTTTCCTGCGGTCTCTCTATTGTTAGTTAGCTGTTATTAATGTTAAGTTTGTAATCTTCATACATCTCAGCTCTACTTTGTTCTTCTGTTTTGTACGTCATTATCTATAATCAATTGTGCTTTTGTAAAAAAAAATATTTGTGGTGACAGGCCGCATGCAAGGGCGTGCGCTAATCACTAACTGTGCCGCAGAACTTGCTGAGCAGTAGTACACTCCTAGCCCTTCATTTTCCTCCCTCCGTGTACCTTTCCCTGCTTTTCATTTTCCCAGCGTTTAATACTGTACGTACCTAGTATAAGCATGCACACTTTCTGCTCCTTTTATTTTTCAACCCTGTTTTTTTTGCTACAGTAGTATTCCCTCCATCCACAAAAGAATGCAATTCTCGTTTTTCAAGAAGTCAAACAATTTGAACTTTAACCAAAATTATATAAAAAAAGTGCTAACATTCACGATGCAAAATTAGTATCATTAGATTAGTCATAGAATATATTTTTACAATAAATTTATTTAGAGACATAAATATTAAGTAAAATTTTACAGTGCGAGGAGAAAACAAGAGTCATTCATTTAGATAGATCAGATGGCTATAAAATGAGAAGAACCAATTTAAAGAAACTTAAGTTGTGGGCTGAAACCAGAAATATGTGAGTCCGGAAAAAAAATATGGGTCAGAAATTATTTTTAAAATAAATTTAAAGGGTAGAAAAATACTTTCTGCCCCTCATCTTGGTGTGTGAGCTCTTATCTCCTTCACGACATGGTGAGCAGAGCCAGCGACGTGCAGATGCTCTTCATGCTGTCCAACGCGGCAACGCCCTGGCGTAGAACGTTAGAACTCCACCTGCGCGATGTAGCAGAAGTGCAGAACACGCGCCGGCCAGGAAGAAGTACAGCGGAAGCTGCCACGCGATGGTGATCTCGCCGTGTGCCGCGCTGTTGAGCCACCTCATCTCCACAAGCGCCGAGATCGCCATTGCGAGCGCCATGAGCAGCAGCCCGGCGCCCATGCGCTGCAGCTGGGACGGCTCGCCGTCGCCGCCGGATGAGGAGAAGCCCCTTAGCACCGGCACGATCACCTTGCTGTGTAGAGCAGCACCCACGTGAGGACGCATAGCACCTCGAAAGAGCCCATAGACGCCGCCGAACGGAGAGGATGTACATGTTCATGGCGCTGCCCTGCTAGATGAACGCGGTGTTCACCTGCGGAACACGAGGACATGACGACGCTGGTCACCCAGATGGCGGCAGCCGCAGCAGGACGAGCCGACCTCCTCTGTCATCTCCTCCACTGGTGGTGAGGGCGGCGGCGAGGCGACGCGATTGGCACCGACCCAGAGAGCCGGTGAGGCGGGCACGACCCTAGGGATACGCGTCGTGGTGGTGAGGGTGGCCGACGTGATTGGCAGCGAGCTGGGAGGCGGCAAGCCGACGATCTGGCGGCGGCAACACAGGGAGTAGCGAGATCTCGCGACGCACGGAGGAGCGTTCGTGGAATTGGCTAGATTGTGTACAGTTGGAAAAATACTAAACTACCCCTTAATTACAATCAATTATTTATCTTAATTAATACCTGCAGTAAATAAATTTTGAGGGGTTCCTCCGAGCACCGTAACAAAGCTCAAATATTAATACTATTTATTATAAATTTAGTTAAATTTGAACAGCATGCATACCATAATTACATTCTTAAGCCGTCTTACGCCGACATGACGCAAGACAAAAGAGACGTGATCGTCCGTGTAGGGTAGAATCGTCAACCCGGATTGACTTCCGCGTCACCGCGGTACCACCGGGCACCCACCAGCAGAGGCGAAGCCAAAAGGAGACAAGAGGATACTACCGCGGTACCACCGCGGTACCACCGTGATCGTGCCGTAGAACCCGGATTGCGCCGACATGACGCGAGACAAAAGGAGACAAAAGGAGACGTGATCGTCCGCGGTAGTGAGTAGCGGACGCGCAAAAGCCACGCGGTAACGGCCGGTGTGGCAGGGCCGCAGCCCGCAGTGACGAAGTTGAAGTTTACTAGTACTAGAGTACTAGTCATCTCTAGAGTCCACATCCCGTCGGCCATCACCATTCACTTGTTGCCGCAAGCCAGATTCCCACGAGGGGCGAGTCTTCTCTCCCCAACTCTCTCTGCTCCCAAAATCTCCACGCCGCCGGCCACCGCAACGTCTGCTGGCGCTCCCGTAAGGGCCTGCTCCCCCAGCACTTCTCTCCCGCATCCTTCCCCTGCGGGCTGTTCGGTGTTGGTTGTGGCACCGCCAGTGCAGCCATGCCGGTCATGGAGTTCGAGATCCAAAAGCAACCACAACGCCGGCGAGTCACGAGTCGTCGAGTCGACGCATAGATAATAGGCTAGCCGGTCTCTAGTTAACCACGCTCTCGACCCCTCCGGAGCACACAGCCATATCCATACCCATACAGGGCCCAGGGCAAGCAAAGAGCAAGCCGCGCGCGTCGTCTCCATTCTCCGCCTGGAGGCCATCCCTTCTTCCAGTCATACGGTACGTAGTAGATGCTTCCCTCATACGGTACAGTGTAGTCCAGACTCCAGAGCACTGCAGCCATACGTCACATAAAGCTTGTGTCTACTTCTCTCCTCGCACAACCCTCTGTAAACCGAGGCCGGCCTTGTTGAATCAATGAGCTGAGGGGGACTTTGAGCAATATCATTTCATCTTCATCGTAGTCCATTTTTCAATCCAGATTTTGTTGGACGGCTGAAGCTACGAAGCCTTCTCAAAGTTGCAGTGTTTCTCGTACCTCTTCGACTATATATTCATCTCCAATTTATTAGTATTTTTCCTAAATAATGGGATTTTTTTAACTATTTACGGGATTTAAAAGGGGCAGCATGTGCATACTGAAGACCGGAGGGAATAATCCCACGAGGAAGCGGATTCTCTGTCTAGCCTAGCTCAGGGTTTTTTTACCGGTCAGTTTACCGCGGTTACCGAGCTAACCGGGCCAGACCGGTTCCGGTCTGGTCCGGTTAGGTATTTCCCAAATTCAAATTTAAAATTTGAAAAAAAAGCTGAAAAAATTCCTAAAAATAGTTCATGATTTATAGAAGCTAATGGTGTAAAAATTTTTCAAATTCGAGTTCGTTTAGTATTTATTTATACGTATAGAAGTTTGAAAAAAAAAGAAAAAGAAAAATCCCGGTCCCGGCCCGTTAAGGCCCATGAGGCCCATTAGGCCGCCACGGGCACAAAACACGGTAACCGCTACAAACCGCTCGGTAAGCCGGGCACAAACCGCTACAAACCGCCACAAACCGCCACGGGCAAAGAAAAAAGAAAATTCCAAACAGTTTGTAGCGGTTACCTCTCAAACCGAGCGGTAAACCGCTCAAACCGAGCGGTAAACCGCTCAAACCGCCCGGTAAACCGGTCGCAAACCGAACCGAAGGCGAGTTTGAATTCAAATTCAAATTCGACCGGTTACCGATCGGTTACCGGCAAACCGGACCGATAAACCGGAACCGGAGGCCGGCGGTTTGAGCCGTCCGGTCGGTAAAAAAAACCCTGGCCTGGCCATTACTAGCCAGTTCACATCTCTCTCTTCTAATCGACAGCCTCTGCATGCTACCGCGCTCGATCTGTCTACAGTCCCATCTAGGATCCCCTCAGATCTGCGCACTGCCCACTGCCTTTGCTTCCATATTTCGTCCTTTTAATCTGTGATTCATAAGTAAGGTGGTCTTTGTACTTGCACAAATAATCTTTTGCTCTTTTTTTTTCTATGTATAAAAGATAGCATACGTTTCAATCTTCTCACCCAGAGGTCATGACTCATGACTTTGTATGCCAACAGAAATTACAGGACATACCTATGGTGCCAGAGGATCTATCATTCCAATTCATAAGGGAAATTACTGATGACTTCTCGGAGGAGCGCAAAGTTGGTGCAGGAGCATTTGGAGTTGTTTATAAGGTAAGATTTGGGCATGCTCAATTTTTGTTAACTACAGTAATATGTCTGGCCAACAAAACATGTGTAGTGTTTCGAAATGATTAGGTATTACTATATCAACGTGGACAGCAACCATATTCATATTCAGGATGTGGTAAACAACAAAAAAACAAACCCAACCATACATTTCTTGCTTTACCAAAGATAATGGGTCAAGTTATACTAAATACTGACAACATATATTTGGCAGGGAGTCACTAAAGATGGACTTGATGTTGCTGTGAAGAAGTTGAAGCCTTGTCTTGCAGACCTAGGCAATAAGCAGTTTCGAAATGAGTTTGGTACCCTCAGGAAGCTTGACCATCAAAACATTGTAAAGTTTCTTGGCTATTGTTATGAAACAGAGAAAAAACCTTTTAACATGCCGGATGGAAGTAAGGTTTTTGTTGATGAGATACATACAGCGCTCTGCTTTGAATACTTGCACAATGGGAGTCTACAAAAACATCTTTCTGGTACAGCTGCTCCATTTTTAGTATGCCTTCAAAGAATATTGTCATGTATATTGTATTTGATTAATTTTTTTTTGTTTACTACTGCTATAGACGAATCTTGTGAAGTTAAGCTTGACTGGCACATGCGGTTCAAAATAATCAAGGGGATTTGTGAGGGTCTAAAGTATATGCATAAGGATCAAGAAGAACCTATTTACCATTTTGACCTAAAACCTGACAACATATTGCTAGATAAGGATATGGTTCCAAAGATTGCAGATTTTGGTTTGTCCAAGATCTTTGGTCAAGACATAGCACGGACCACGCACAATCCTTATGGAACGCTGTAAGTCGAATACCTCTACTAAACTTATCTCTTATAACCCAACAAACTAGGTGCATTATAAATTCATTGTATGTGATTCAATGCAGTGGTTACCAGCCACCAGAATACATCCACAGAGGTGAAATTTCAGGGAAGTTTGACATATTCAGCTTGGGTGCTGTAATGATAAGGATAGTGTCAGGGCCCATGGGCTACCCTGAAAGTTCCGACATGTCTTCATATGAGTATATTGATCAAGTAAGAAATGATACATCCTAATATCAGGACCATTTTTAATCTAATTATACATCATATTTACATTGAAATAGTATCTGCCTGCTTGGCAATTCGATATATCAGGTCCGAGAGATCTGGAGGAACAAGTTGCAGGAAACTTGCAGTAGTAGTGATTCCCTGCTTGAAGCATACTGCCGCCAGGTTGAGACATGCACTCAGATAGCATTGAAATGTTTGGACAAAGAAAGTCAGAAAAGGCCTGACATAGTGAAGATCACTGAGAAGCTTAATGAGATTGAAATTGGCGTTGGCAAGGTAATTAATATAATTTGTACTGGGACATAGTTGTACTATATGTGAAATCATGTAATCAGTTCACTTTTTATCTTCTCCTATGATATTTAGAATTTCTTCTCAAAAAGTGTTGATCAGTCCATGATCCAACAGCCTAATACAGCGTCTTGAGCTTCTAAATCTGATATTCATTGTTTCAACCATATTGATAGATAAGGAGAAAGCTCAACTGTTTGTGTACGTTATCTTTTCTCTACAACTGAAAGCTACAAATTTTTAGATACTAAATTATTTGGCGAAAAAAATATACTAACATAAAAAGATTTATTGTGTAAATTTGAACTATCAACAACGCCTTGAAGATGAAGCTTTTATGCATGTTGGGAGAAAAGCAGTTCACTGCATTATTTATTTTATGAAGTGGTTTCTGTTATTTGGAAATTGGTTTATCACTTACTTTGTGTGCACAAACAGAAAAGCTAAACTTTGCATACAAGTTTAACACTACTTTCTCTAGTCTAAGGTATGATTCCTGTTCCTCGAAATTCAAACCTCCAATATATTAATAATTACTGGGACGAGCAACAAAATAGTGATATTGGTTCAAAAATCACAAAAAGTCTTACATAAAACATATGTTTTTATATATTGTTAGTACATATATTCACCTTGAAAATTGTTTCAGTGATTGAAAAATATTATTACTAATAGAATTGTCTGTTTTGTTCACAAACTAATTGAAATTTTGCAGCTTCCCGAGAAAGGATGTGGCATAAGTTTTTCTGAAACGACAGTGCAGAATAACAGTATAAAGATGAGACAGGAATCAAAGGATATCACAGTTCAACACCAGAATACTGATCTATTGTCAAGACCAAGTTGCACTAAGCTAGAACTTATTGATGCACGACGAACATCAACAGATGTAGTAGAAGAACTCATAGTGGGGAGGGAAGAAGAAAAAGGGAAAATAATAACTTCTTTACTTGAGAGCTCATCAAAAAAGATTTCCATCCTTCCCATACATGGTATTGGAGGCATTGGCAAGACAACTTTTTCAAGATTGATTTATAATGATCTAAAGTTCAAATGTTATTCTAAAGCATGGGTCCATGTGTCACAAAGATTTGACTTGAACAAAATTCGTGAGTCTATTATTTCACAGCTATCTGAAAAAGAGAATCAGGCTAATGAAAGACATGTGGTACATAGTTCCCTCACAAAGCTACTTCCTGGTAAGAAGATTATGATTGTTTTAGATGACCTTTGGGAGGATAATCAGTTCCAGTTGATGGACTTGAAGGATATGCTATATCATGATGATAGCAAAATAATTATTTTAGTAACAACACGAAGTGAGAGTGTTGCAGAGAGAATATGTACAAACCTTCAACCATACAAGATTTTACCCTTGACGAATGATATGTGCTGGGATATAATTAAACAAAGAAGTGGTTTTGGAGCTAGAGATGACAAAGAAAAGTTGAGGGGTATAGGACAGGAGATTGCTCAGAAGTGTGCTGGTGTGGCTTTAGCTGCTCAATCTCTAGGATTCACTTTGTTGGGCATGAATTTTGACCAATGGATGAAAGTGAAGGACAATGATATATGGAAAGAACATATTTCAAAGGATATCTCTTTGCCAAATCATGTTCTTGCATCTTTGATGTTAAGTTATAGCTATATGGATCTATGTTTGAAGCCCTGCTTTATCTATTGTGCAATCTTCCCAAAAGGTCATCGAATAGTTAAAAAGGATCTAATTTACCAATGGATTTCTTTGGGTTTCATAAAGCCAACGGAATTACTCTCAGTTATGGATCACTGCAAGAAGTATATTATGCAGCTCCAAGGACTATCTTTCCTTCAAGAGTCACCCAAGGTATGTTATTTCTACATACCAATACTACATTTAGAATTTTCTGTCTTCTCCTTCAATCAATTTAAAAGCAACTGAGTAGAACGACTCCAACCCCCATGCCTTGGAGCATTAGGGAGCCATTGAAGTACATGTTCCAATACTCTAGGTCGACTGGAGCTGGCTTGTCATGGGCCTCAGTCCATTCTATGATGAAATCGGCCAAGGCCTGTGATTTAATAGCTGTACATAGGGTATAGGTTATGCTGTATGACATTAGCTCCATTGCCTATTGACTATGCATCCTGTTGCGTCCCGATTATTGATGATCTCTCCTAGAGGGAAGGAGGTGACTACTACAATCGGGTGCGAGTTGAAATAGTGCACCAGTTTCTTGTTCGCCATGTAAACTCCACAAAGAATCTTCTGGATATGCGGGTGCCATGTTTTTCATTCGGTAAGCATCTGTCTAAGAAAGTAGACTGGGTACTTTATAGTTTGTACGTGACCCTCTTCCCATCTCTCGAATACCATTGCTACGCTAACTATCTGAGTAGTAGCCACTATGTATAAAGTAGTGATCGGTCGTAAAGAGGAGCGACTAGGATGGAGGTCTGGTGAGGAAATCTTTGAGGTCACCGAAGGCCTTCTGGGAGTCTCGAGTCCACTACCAGTTTGGCATTTTTTATAAGAGTGTGTATATATGGGAAAACCCCTTTCACCTGATGCGACCTTCCCCTGTCCAATCCGAGCTAGAGCGACAACTAGGATCTCAATGGTTGGAGCTAGGAGTTCAGGGGTTATCGCACTAGGTTGTTTGACGAACACACCGGGTGCGACCTTTACCTGTCCGATGCGAGCCTGAGCGACGACCAAGATCTGAGTGGTTGGAGCTGGGAGTTCAGGGGTTATCGCACCCGGTTGTTTGACGAACATACCGGGTGCGACCTTCCCCTGCCTGATCCGAGCCTGAGTGACGACCAGGATCTGAGTGGTTGGAGCTGGGAGTTCAGGGGTTATCGCACCGGGTTGTTTGACGAACACACCGGGTGCAACCTTCCCCTGTCCGATGCGAGCCTAAGCAACTATCAGGATCTGAGTGGTTGGAGCTGGGAGTTCAAGGGTTATCGCACCGGATTGTTTGACGAACACATTGGGTGCAACCTTTCCCTTTCCGATCCGAGCCTGACGACCAGGATCTGAGTGGTTGGAACTGGGAGTTCATGGGTTACCATACCGGGTTGTTTGACAAATACACCGGATGCGACCTTCCCCTATCCGATCCGAGCCTGGCTTGATCTTGTGTGAAGGAGAGTTGGTCCACAGCCACTTGTGGACGGGCGCCCGTACGTACGTGTATCTCATTGATAGAGTGGTGCACATGCCCACGCAAATAACTTAGTCGGCTTCCATGTAGATGTACGCTCTCCTGTTTGCTATTGTCTTGCATGTATCTTGGCTTTGCACGAGTATCGGATCCTCTCGTCGTTCGTGCTGGTCATTTGTTAGCTTGTAGTCGAATGCTCTATGAGGACGTATCGGTGTCGGGAGCCCGACCCTAATCCTGCCGCCGGGTGCTGATCCGAGTAGTAGTTAATAATCTTCATGTCCGAGTTGCTATGGAGCCTGAGTAGCTGGTGTTGTATCCGAGTAGTTGGTCACCACGGTCGAGTAATCAGACACCGCAGCAGGGGGGTCAGCCGCCATGGTCGAGTTGTCAGAACTGCTTTCTAAGTAGTCGGTCGCTCTGGAGGACTCATTCCGAGTAGTTCTTGGCTGAGCCGAGTAGTATGGAAAAGCATCCGATTAGCTTGTACGGGTTTCTTTGTTGCTTGCTTGTTGGCTGATTCGCAACCATGTACATGATTGACTCTTGACCAGAATTGTTTCCTTGCATCATCAGTATGTACAAGTTAGTCAAGCCGTAATATCTTGAATATTTTGGCTAGCTTGATGTCATCCTGCTCTGTGTCCTACTCAGACTTAGCGTTGCCATGGACGAATCGGTACGGAGCTGAGTAGTCTTATAGCCGATGCAAATATCCAGGAGTACTGCCGCTGAGTACTCGGAAGCTATCACCGAACACCCGGAAGCCGTCGTCGAGTACCCGGAAGCCGGAAGTTGTCATCGAGTACCCAAAACGTGTCGTCGAGTATCCGGAACACGTCGTTGAGTACCTGGAAGCCGTTCCGACTTCAAGCACAGAGCTGTAAGTAGTCGCGAACATATGGTATGTCCGCGGAGGCACATTAATAACATCCAGAGATATATAAATATCAAAGAATATTTAGAAAAAGTATTAAAGCTTGACTTAGCTTTATTATCGGCCGAGTAGAGTAGTCAGTGAGCCATAGTATCTGAGTAGTCGGATGTAGGCTCGCTTGCGGATTGCTTAAAGCTCGGACAGCTCGTACGTGGCTTGCCGGGTACTTAGCCTCCTTGCAGCTCGGACGACTCGTTCGTGGCTTGCCGGGTGCCGCCGCTTGGTGCTGTTGCCGAAGTCTGGGCGGCTAAATTCAGATATCTTGATTATCTTTGGCTTGCTTTGGACGCTGTCCATGCATACTCGTACATGCATGTAGTAGCTGAGTAATCCGATCAAGCCTTGCAAGATCCGGACTCTAAGACGTTGTACACTCGGACTTCCGTGTGAAACTACAGATGTAGCCGGGCATGCCGTCGAAGACTTGGGAGTTGGCAGCTCGAGTTGGGGGAACGCACAGGCCAGTAGTCGGACTACATGAAGTGTTCGTGCATTACATATACACATATACCTTTGCTTGCATATGCATGACATTGGCCTGGCTCGTACGCCGGCTCCTTTCTCGACTCGGTCACCGGCCGCGTGTTGACGAGTAGCGTGGCCGAGTAGAACTCTGCTTGCTTGTAGTCGGCTTCATGTTGTAGTTGGATCTGAGACGTAGCCCTGCATGCAGCCACGTACCCAGTACAGATCGAGTTGGAATCAGCAGACGTGCTTCTTCCATGCTGGTAATCAGCGCCGACGACCATGCGTGTTCGATAGCACCGCCTTGATGGAATCTGTTGGATATCTGGGAGCCGAGTGTCCACGTACGTGAGGCAGGCCGTGACCCAGCATAGGGCCAAATTCGCCAGAGCTTGTCCTTCGACTTTGATCATCGTGCAGGAATAGACGACGCTAGCCTGTCCAGTACTACATGCGAGGTGCGTTGCTGCTGAACCTTAGTGCGCCGTCGATGGGACACCGTCTCAGGGATCTGAGCTGATGTCGACTTGATATGGCCATCGAGTTGACCATGACGGGATCTGCGTGGGGAAGCCAGGCTATCGCAGATGGCGTCGGAGATGCACGTTGCCCCTCCCCCCCTCCCCGGAAAAAATCACGTTGTTGAGGTCCGCCGAGCTCTTAGATTGCGAAGTTGCCGAGCTGTCGATGTTTGATCACCGATAGCCTGTTATGGGGGTACCCGAGATAGTTGTTCGAGCTTTGGCATATACTGGAACTCGACGGTGAACGCAGAGACAGTCCATTTATACTAGTTTGGGCCCTCGACCGTGATCGAGTAATAGCCTTTACGTCCAGTCGGCGTTAGCCTTTGCGTGGGATTGATTGTGTTGTATCGTTCGTTGTTACAAGGGTGCCCACAGCCTCTCTTTACATCAGTAGAAAAGGCTGTGGTGCGGTTACAATCCTAGTCGGATCCAAAGAAGGTGTCCTGAACTAAGTACAGAAGGTACTTTCCTATATGAGTCCGGCTAGTCTGGCCTATTCTATTCTATTCGGATTCGGTGTAACAGTTGTTGCTCCTTGAAAGGATCAAGATGCCCAAGAGGGGGGGGTGAATTGGGCTTTTCTAAAAATTAATTGCAAGAATTAAATCCTACAAGCCGGAATTCACCCCTAGTGCCTACTTGTGTTCCTAGAGAGTCTACCGATAAAAAGTTTTGCACCCTAGTTTCCAATCCTAGTCTAGCATGACAATTCTAGGAATGTAAAACAAGCAATGAAAGTAAATACGAGAAAGTAATTGCTTGAATGTAAAGGGGCAAGGAACACGGCGATGTTTTTCCGAGGTATCGGAGAGTCGCCACTCCCCACTAGTCCTCGTTGGAGCACCCGCGCAAGGGTGTCGCTCCCCCTTGATCCGCGCAAGGATCAAGTGCTCTCTACGGGTTGATTCTTCGACACTCCGTCGCGGCGAATCACCCAAAACCGCTCACAACTTAAGTTGGGTCATCCACAAGCTCCGCCGGATGATCACCAAACTCCCAATCACCACCAAGCCGTCTAGGTGATGGCGATCACCAAGAGTAACAAGCCAGAACTCTCACTTGACCACAACGAGCCCAAATGAGGAGATGGATGCACACTTGCTACTCTCTAATCACTAGTGAGGAAACTCAAACTTTGATTCTCAAATCTCTATCCTCACTAGAGCTCTTGCACTCCCTTGCACTCTAAAGGGTTTTCTCAGATGTTTGAATGAGCAAGAGACCTCTAAAAGAGGTGGAGGGGTTGTATTTAAACACCCCTCAAAGAAAACGAACCGTTACTTTCTGACACGGGCTCACCGGATGCGCCGGTCGAACTGACCGGACGCACCGGTCGAACTGACCGGACGCGCCGGTCGCCCGTAACGGTCAAAACGCGATTTTGAACTGAACCACCGGACGCGCCGGTCAGGGGTGACCGGACGCGTCCGATCGTGCAAGGGTGCTTACTGTACTCGCACCGGACGCGAGGCCGCGTCCGATGGCTGATGACCGGACGCGTCCGGTCCTCTCTGGACCTTACTGGACTGTGACCGGACGCGCCGATCACAGCCAGGTCGCGTCTGACGGGCGTTCCCACAACGTGACACGTGTCAGCCACTGACCACCGCGTCCGGTCCTCGCGAGGACCGCGTCCGGTGGTCAAGGCCGAAACCCTAGCGCGGTAGCGTACTGACCGGACGCGTCCGGTGCTCCCGAAGACCGCGTCCGGTCACTGGAAAACAGCCCGAAACTTTCCGAAACGCGTCGCAACTTCAACCAAGTTGCTTCCAACTGAACTTTGAGCTATTCTAGGGTTGCCTAGCGCCAAGTTTAACAAGTGTGCACCACACCTAAACATAGGACTCGCCTAGGTCAAGCTACCCATTCATGCCCCCCTTTATAGTACGGCCAAAAGAGAAAAACGAAGATCCTAACGACTATTCCGAATGTGTCTCAACACTTCGTCATCCGGAACTAACCGTCCTTAATCTTGACGTCACTCTTTTGAAAACCGAAACGATTTCCATCAAGGGACACGAATACCACAGTGCTCAAAGCAGTTATCACCTCCATGACCTAACTTACCAATGTTTCTGCAAAACACACGTTAGTCATGGTAATAAAGTGTTGTCATTAATTGCCGAAACCAAACCTTGGGGCCTAGATGCTTTCAATCTCCCCCTTTTTGGTGATTGATGACAACACTAAGTTTCAAAGGATTAGAGTGAAGGTTTTCGAGCATGCTTGGTTCACATAAGCAAAAGACAATAAGCATAAAAGGTTAGGAATTGCTTATGTGCTCCAAGCCAAAAGAGTGTACTTCATAAGATAAGACAAAAAGCGTTAGTACACATAAAGATATAGCTCATAAGTAATCGGAGTAAGGCACGGAAGCACAACCTTAGAGCTATAGCTAAAACGGTGACATGTATTAATCACTGAGACGAATAACACATTAAGACTCAAAGTTTACGACTCGACGACAAAGTCACACAAATGCAGTGCTGAAAAGTAAACATGATATGCATGAATGTAGCACACAAAAAACGAAAACCCACTAACAAACTCCCCCTGAAACTACTCTCTCTCCCCTTTTGGCATCAAGCGCCAAAAAACTAATCTAATCTGACGGGGGGACAGACGGAGTCGTGTCGGGTGCCGAGGTGCGCGGAGTGATCACGAAGTGAAGCGAATCGCCCTCGGAGTCTGAGCTATCTGGCTGACCCTCTGAAGAAGCACGTGGCTGCGAAGCGGTCTGGGTCTGAGCAGGAGCAGGTACTGACTGTGTAGCAACAAGTGGATCTGTCTGAGTAACCTGAGCCTGAAGTGCGCCAGTAGCTGGGGGATCTGTCGAGGCAACTGAAGAAGGGATGGTCTCAGTAGTCCCGGTCCCTGTCACTGGTGGAACCACTGCCTCGGGAGCTGACAACCCTGACGAAGTGTGAAACGTAGTAGTGTGCGAGGGTGTCGGCTGATCAGTCAACTCGCTGTAGGTGGCACTGAAATCACCAATAGGTGTGCCTGTCAGGAGATGCGGGCGAGGCTGGTCTGACGGTGTAAACCCCGTATGTATAGGAGTGAAGCTCGGGGACTGAAAGGACTGGGGAACCTGCTGCTGTGGAGATGTAAACTGAAAGCTCGGCTGTCCCTGACTCGACGGACCACTGGAATGCAGAGCCGGAGCCATGATAGATGCAGGCGGAGGAACCCCAACTGTGATGAGATGGCGCAGAAGATCCATGTACTGCTGCTGACTCTGTCTCTGCATCTCAACCTGTTGCCTCTGGATCTCAAGCTGTTGTCTCTGAAACTCGTCCTGGCGAGCCTGAATCTGTGCTAGTGCTGCAGCTGTATCCTGTGCCTGGCGCTGTATCTGCTGCTGCTGCTGCTCCTGAGCCTGGGTCAACCTCTCAAGGATAGCCACCATGGCTGGGTCTGAGCGGGAGGCTGAGCCAGATCCACCGGCCTCGTGGTCGTGAGACCAAGGAGACCGGTACCTGGGGATGGGCTGGTAGTCCTCATCTGTGCTGTCAGAAGTGACATCCTCAGGTATCTCAGCAGTCTGAGTCTCAAGGTCTGCGAGCTCTGCCTCGGCAAGCTCGTCAACTCTGGCGTCCTGCTCAGCTGCTGTCTCAGGAACGTCTGGGCGCTCACGCTGTCCTGGCGCTGGGGCCTGATCTCTAGTAACAGAGGCCCAAAGCTGTCTGATATCATAATCAGGGAAAGCTGTAGTAGTGTTAGCAATCTCCGCCCTGATCTCTGGTGGCATCTGGATAGCAGATCTGATGATAAAACAAATTCAGTGGGCATAGGGAAGCTGACGGTTACCCTTGAAGCCCTCAGCAATGGTGTCCTCCATCTCACTGAGGATAAGATCCCAGATGTCAAACTGTCGCTGTGAAAGGAGGTGGTGAACAACCCAAAGCTGCATCCTCGTCAGTCCCTCTCTGTAGCCGAGTCTGGGCAGTAAAGTGCGTCTGAGTATAGCATCCAAGACTCTGGCAAGTGGTGTCAGGCTGGCAGGCGTACGACGTGACCCTTCGCCAAAAGGCTCGCGAAAGCAGGGTCGAACCAGGTCGGTGGGTGGCACTGAACCGCCGTGAGGGCGTCTGGGAGGTGGAGTCTGTCCATAGCACAACAGATGGATCCTCGTGTCAGAAGCAGGTAGTCTGAGGATCTCTCGAGCTCTGGAGCTGTACAATCTGTGATCGCGGCCTCTGAAAGCAAAGTGGATGAACTCATGGGCAGGATCAATCCAAAGAGAAGCATAGAACTCCCTGACCCATGTGCCGCAGTATGCACCTGTCCGTCCAAGAAGATCTGATAAGCCAGGCATATAGGACAGGTGCGGACGGAGCTGCTCTCCCACAACATCAACCAATGCCTCTAGTCGACACACCCTCTGAGGTCTGAAAGCAATGCCACTGTCAACTAGGGCCCTGTAGAAATCCTCCTGAAGTGGGGTATAGAAACCCTCTGAAGCTCTGGAATCTCTGACAGGTGGAAACCATCGGCTAACCTCTACAAACCTCAAACTCTGCACCTGACGTGCTGAAGCACCCCTCAGGTCTAAGTGCTCGACCGGGGGTGACCCTCTAACTCTGGGAGGAGGTCGTGCTCCACGACGCTGGCCCTCTGGCCTAGGTGTCACCTGTGTACGAGCACGTGTGGAGCGGCGACGTGGTGGAGACTGAGCTGCCTACTCCTCTGTATCCTCAGTGGCCTGTGGAGCCTCAGTAGCCTGGGTAGACTCAGTAGCCTGTGTAGCCTCTGTCTGCTCTGTGGGTGGATCTACTGACATCTGCTCGGAAGGTCCAGTAGCCTCAGTACCCTCAGTGGCCTCAGTGCCGAGCTGTCGACCTTCAAGGTGAAAGCGACGCTCGCCTATGTGAATGCCACTGCGTCTGCCACCTCTCTCTGCCTGCTCTGCAGCGTCTGCCACGGCCTGAGCAACCTCTGCATCTGACAGTGTCTTCCTCTTCTTTCTTGCTACAATCTTGATGCGCTTACCACGCGCAATCTCATCACGGCGGGGAGGACTGTTGTCCCCGTCACCAGGAGCACCACCGGCGTTCTTGCAACGCACCATGCTGATCGACTGCCTGTAAACCTCTGTGAGATGATGAACTGACACTCGAGAGGCTTGGCCTCAATCCGTATCCGCAGGCTTGGCCTCGGATTTAGCGAACAGATCAGACCCTGACACACCGACTGACTCGCTGCACGTATGGAATAGAGAGATATACTATAAGCACATATATATCTAAAGATACGAAACCCTAGATAGCAAGCATGTGAGATACGAAGTGAAACGTGACGTGAAACTACCTCGGATCGACGAGACGACGGTGAAAGGACGCGGTGACCTAGGTCGCGAGAACCCCCGAGATCGGCGATCGAGCACTGAAACGACCGAGCGAGATAGGCAATGAATGAAATAGGTCAATGGTTAGCCCTAACGACGAAAAAGAATTGACTCGACTTGAAACGAGGAATTGAGCGAGTCGCACCTGAAAGACTAGGGTTTCGAGGAAACCCTAAGCTAGGGTTAGGGCAACCCTAGAATGCGTGCGAAGATGAAGGATTAGGGCTAGGGCTTGAGGAGCTCGGGCGCACGGGGGTGAGCTGGTGGTTGCAGGGGAGCACACAGCGGTGGAGGGTGGCCGGCGGTGAGGAATATGCGGCGGATTGCGGCGGCGCGGCGAATTTGCGGCAGTGGCGCAATGGCAGCGGCGCGGGCTCGGTGAGCGCACGGCAGCGAGCAGGGGGCGAGCGGGGCGCGGCGCGGCAGGGGGTCGAGCGGGCGAGCAAGAGCAGCACGGCGCGGTGGAGGCTCGCAGGCGGTGAGGGAGTCAGCGAAACGGCGACAAAATCGAGCGGCGGCGGCGGATGCGTACGGGTGAGGAAGAAACAGATGAAACCGAAAGGTTATATGAGGGGCGCAGATCCGCTCGATACGCTATCACTGGACGCGGTGGTCAATATGACCGGACGCGGTGGTGCAGCGTCCGGTCACACTCCAGTAAGCGCCTGGAGTGACCGGACGCGTCCGGTGTGGACTGACCGGACGCGGTCAGAGTCCGGTCGTTGAGAGCTCGGGAATTCATCGCGGAGCACCGGACGCGGTGGTGGTAGCCGGGACCGGACGCGGTGGTCGTCAGAGGCGCGTCCGGTGCAGCGTCCGGTGCCTAGATCTGGAATTGGTCTTCTGTATGACCGGACGCGCTGGTGGACGCCGGGACCGGACGCGGTGGTGAAGCAACACTGCGTCCGGTGCAGCGTCCGGTCCAGCGTCCGGTCGCTGTTCTTCGCCTTTCTTCGTTCCGAACTTCGACGCGACTTCTCCCAATCAAGTTCCAATTCAAAGAGACACAAATAAACACCAATTGGAACCTGATATGAGTGACCTCACTCAAACCCTCAAATTTTTAAAATATTTTGCCTTAGGCTAGTATAATTTTTACGAAATTAAGCAATAAACACCCGAGGAGCAACGTATGGCCATGCAATAGAGTTTTTGGACCTTTAGGAGCGTCAAATGCTCTCTCTATCCATGGACGAACACAGAGGTTGCTCAAAGCTAAACCGAAAAGAAACGACAAACGAACAACCATGCATATGCAATGCAATACAAGAAGGTAAAGCTAGGTTGCTTGTCAAGTTTGATCCACGGTTAGGCTTCTTCACTCCTCCGAAGGAGGGTTATCGTAACCGTGTTAGCCAAGCCCTAAATGCATTGCGATAAAATAAACGTGACATATGATACAATGCAATGCAAGGGACAACACGCGCTCATTTTTTAAAGTTACTTGAATCAAGCACATTAAGTTCACTTCTTAGCCTACAAAAGGTAGCCTCGTCCAAAGGTTTAGTGAAGATATCCGCTAATTGATTTTCACTTCGTACACCTTCTAGTGATATGTCATTTTTAGCAACGTGATCTCTTAGAAAGTGATGGCGGATATCAATGTGCTTGGTGCGAGAGTGTTGTACCGGATTGTTAGCAATTTTAACGGCACTTTCATTGTCACATAAAAGTGGCACCTTTTCAAGAACAATTCCATAGTCTAGGAGGGTTTGTTTCATATATAAGATTTGTGCACAACAAGCCTCCGCGGCAATGTATTCCGCCTCGGCGGTGGACAAAGCCACACTATTTTGCTTTTTAGATGACCAAGATACTAAGGATCTCCCAAGCAAATGGCACCCTCCGGATGTGCTTTTTCTATCAATTTTGCAACCGGCATAATCCGAGTCGGAATAGCCAACTAGTTGGAATCTAGCTCCTTTGGGATACCATAGACCAATGCTTGGGGTGTTCTTAAGATATCTTAGGATTCTTTTTACGGCACTTAAGTGAGGTTCTTTAGGGCACGCTTGAAAGCGAGCACACATGCACACACTAAACATGATATCGGGCCTAGATGCAGTAAGGTACAACAAGCTACCAATCATAGAACGGTAGAGAGTTTGATCAACCGGTTTACCTCCCTCATCTAGGTCGAGATGTCCATTTGATGGCATTGGAGTCTTGATTGGCTTGCATTCTTCCATCTTGAATCTTTTGAGAAGATCCTTGGTATACTTTTCTTGAGAGATGAAAATCCCTTCTCTCATTTGCTTGACTTGAAAACCAAGAAAGAATGTGAGCTCACCAATCATTGACATCTCAAACTCCTTCGACATCAATTCAACAAATTCCTTGCAATAATCTTCATTTGTCGACCCGAAGATGATATCATCAACATACACTTGACAAATGAAGATCTCCCCATTAAGCTTCTTGGTGAATAGTGTGGTGTCGACCTTCCCGATGGTGAAGCCCTTCTCAATGAGGAAGTCCCGGAGGCGCTCATACCACGCTCTAGGGGCTTGCTTGAGCCCATATAGCGCCTTGGACAACCTATAAACATGATTAGGATATCTAGGGTCTTCAAACCCGGGAGGTTGATTGACATAGACTAGTTCATTTATAAAGCCATTTAAGAATGCACTTTTCACATCCATTTGATATAATTTCATATCATGATGTGATGCATATGCAAGGAGGATACGAATGGCTTCAAGTCTTGCAACGGGTGCAAAGGTCTCTCCAAAATCAAGGCCTTCAACTTGAGAGAACCCCTTTGCAACTAGTCTTGCCTTGTTCCTCACTACTATGCCTTGGTCATCTTGCTTGTTTCGGAACACCCACTTGGTTCCAATGACTCTTGCACCTTTAGGATGCTCTTCAAGTGTCCATACTTGGTTGCGGGTGAAGTTGTTCAATTCTTCATGCATGGCATTCACCCAATCCGGATCTTGAAGAGCTTCTTCTACATTCTTGGGTTCAACACAAGAGACAAAAGAGTGATGTTCAACGAAAGAAGCTAGCTTTTGAGATCGAGTCATTACTCCCTTAGTAGGACTCCCTATGATGAGTTCTTGTGGATGAGCTTGAAGTAGAGGTGAGTTTCTTCTATCAACCACTTGAGGAGGTTGATGGGGAGCATCAACATCTTGTGCTTGTGCCTCGGCTTGTTCATGAGAGACATAAGTATCTTCATTTTCAACTCTCTCATTCTTGTCATCATCTTGAGGCACACGTGATGAAGATGGTGGATCAACGATTTGCACATCGTCTTCATCATCTTTTGGCTTGATGTCTCCCACGGGCATGTTCTTCATGGCCTCCCTCAAGGGTTCATCACCTACATCATCACAATTCTCAATTGCTCCTTGGGAGCCGTTAGATTCATCAAATTCCACATCATATGTTTCTTCAACCAAACCGGTGGCATGGTTAAATACTCTATATGCTTTGGACTTTGATGAGTAACCAACAAGAAAACCAATATCACAACGTCTTTGAAACTTCCCTAGGTGTTGACGCTTCTTGTAGATGTAGCATTTGCAACCAAACACCCGGAAGAATGAGACGTCCGGCTTCTTTCCATTAAGCAACTCATAGGGGGTCTTGCCAAGAAACTTTTGGAGGAAGAGGCGATTTGAAGCATAGCATGCAGTGTTGATTGCCTCGGCCCAAAACTTTTCCGGAGTATTGTACTCATCTAACATTGTTCTTGCAAGAGTGATCAAAGTCCGGTTCTTTCTCTCAACTACACCATTTTGTTGAGGAGTGTAGGTTGAAGAAACCTCATGCTTGATTCCAATTTCATCACAATAAGCTTCAATGTTGGTGTTGACAAACTCTTTCCCATTGTCACTTCTAATCTTCTTTATCTTGACTTCAAATTCATTTTGAGCTCTCTTTGCAAACTTCTTGAAGCAACTTGCCACTTCAGATTTGTCATGAAGGAAGAAAGTCCATGTATATCTTGAGTAGTCATCCACTATCACAAGACAATAGAGATTACCACCCAAGCTCTTGTATGTTGTAGGCCCAAACAAATCCATGTGTAGAAGTTCTAGCACTCTTGAGGTTGACATGAAAGCCTTGGTTGGATGAGTGTTTGCAACATGTTTGCCCGCTTGACATGCACTACAAGGTTTGTCCTTTTCAAACTTCACATCCTTCAACCCTCTTACTAGTTCTTTCTTCAATAGCTTGTTGAGAGTGCTCATTCCAACATGTGCAAGCCTCTTATGCCAAAGCCAACCAAGTGAGGTCTTGGTGAACAAACATGTCATCAAATTTGCATCTTCGGAGGTGAAGTCAACAAGATAAAGATTGTTGTATCTAAAGCCTTTGAATATCACTTGCTTATCATCTATCTTTGAAACTTCAACTTCATTTGGTGTGAATAAGCATTGGAAGCCAAGGTCACAAAGTTGCCCAACGGATAATAAGTTGAAACTCAAAGAAGCAACATAGAGCACATTTGAGAGTGAGTGATCATTTGATATTGCAATCTTGCCTATACCCTTGACTTTGCTCTTTGAATTATCCCCAAATGTGATCTTCTCTTGACATATCCCATTCTCTTCAATGGAGGTGAACATACGAGGATCACCGGTCATATGTTGAGTGCAACCACTATCAATAACCCAATGAGATCCACCGGTCTTGTAGTTCACCTATACACAAGAGATCAAGCTTTTTGTTTAGGGACCCAAACTTGAGAGGGGCCCTTGACTTTCTCAACTAGTGACTTGGCAACCCATATTTTCTTTGGCCTATTCTTGTTTGGGGGACCCAAAAACATGACTTTCATTTTTCCATTTGAATCTTTTCTTAGCATGTAATGAGCATTGAAGGCAAAGGGTCTAGCATGCTTGGGCAAGGGTTGTGGTGGTGGAGTTTTGCATTCATGAGCAAAGTGACCTTCTTGACCACACTCAACACATCTCTTTGGCTTGGGCTTTGATTTGCTTTGTTGTTGAGCTTTTGCTTTCTTCTCTTGATTTGCCAAGTACCCAATACCACTTCTATCCATCTTCATTACGGTGTTCATGAGGAGCTCACTTTGCAAATATTGGCCTCTTGTGAACTTGCTTAGGCCGGTCTTGAGATGCTCTTTCTCTTGCTTGAGCTTTTTGTTCTCTTCAATGAGTGACTCATTTGTTGTTTGCTTCTCAAGAGCCATCAAACCTTTAAGCTTCTTGTTCTCATTTGCAAGCTTCTCATTCTCACACTTGATCTTGGCATAATTATCATGGTTGCATGACTCAACCACACTCTTGCCTTTGCTACTAGAACCTTGCTCAATGCTTTCAATGATCAAATCATCACATGATGTAGCTATATCACACTTAACAACATTGTTAGTAGCATCATGTGTCTCAAGAGCAAGTTCATTAGCAACCACAAGACTATCATAGTCAATTTTTAATGTGGTGTATTTGTCTTTTAGAGAGCTATGTCTAGTGATGAGCTCATCATGCTTCTCAAGTTTATCATGTTGATCTTTAAGCTCTTTATTAGAGGTTTTGAGCTCTTTGAGAGTAGAAGACATAATTTCATTTTGATCTCTAAGCTCACCACTAGTCTTTTGAGCATTTTCAAGCTTAGATGAGAGTGATTCATTTTCATTTTGAAGATCATCATTTTCACTTCTAGTCCTTCTTATGATTTTAGTGTATTTGTTTAGCAATTTTACAAGTTCATCATAAGAAGGTGCATCAAATTCATCATCACTATCACAATCATCATCATCATCACTATCATGGTTTTGTACCTTTCGTTCACCCTTGGTCATAAGACATAGGTGAGTAGTGGACGATGATGGTGAAGGAGGCGGTGAAGGTGGTGGTGAAGATGTCGGTGAAGATGATGGCCCCATCACAAATGCGGCAACCTTCTCTTTCTCATCATCGCTCTCATCTCCGAAGGAGTCACAAGATGATTCAATGTCGGTGAGCCAATCACCAACAATATATGCCTTTCCACCCTTCTTCTTCTTGTAGAACTCCTTCTTCTTGCCATCCTTCTTCTTGTATGGCTTGTTCTTCTTCTTCTCATCTTCTTCATCACTTGAATCATTTTTCTTGCCCTTGTTCTTGTTCTTGAACTTGTCTTTTGGTGGTCTAGGGCATTGATGAGCTAGGTGGCCAAGTTCACCACAATTGTAGCAATCCATCTCCGAGATGGGCTTTCTCTTGCTACTTGTGAAGAATTTCTTTTTCTTGCCATCGAACTTGATGCCACTCTTGTTGAGCTTCTTTAGCATCTTGGTGGTCTTCCTCACCATGAGTGCAAGTGATTCATCATCGATATCACTTTCACTTGAGCTTTCTTGCACGATCATGGCTTGGCCCTTCTTCTTCTTCTTCTTGTCATGGCTAGCTTTGAAGGCCAAGTCTTTCTTCTTGGAAGATGATGAGCCCTCTTCCGGAGTGATGTGCATGTACATCTCATGAGCATTGATCTTCCCCAATACTTGAGTCGGTGTTGCGGTGGAGAGATCACTTTGATGAAGCACGGTGACAATGTGACCATACTTCTCAACGGGAAGCACACTCAAGATCCTCCTTGCAACATCCGATTGACTCATTTGAGTGAGCCCAAGAGCATTGAGGTCCTCTACAAGAACATTCAAGCGAGTGTACATGTCATTAGCACTTTCTTTGGGAAGCATCTCAAAAGAATTAATCTTCTTTAAAGCAATATGATAGCGTTCCTCACGCTCACTCTTAGTTCCCTCATGGAGAGCACAAAGATTCTCCCACAAATCATGAACGTTCTTTGTATTACGCACACGATTGAAGATATCTTTGCCTAAGCCCCGGTAGAGTGCATTTTTGGCCTTTGCATTCCACCGGTCGTACTTCTCCTCGTCACCCGTGGGGTTTGCGGGATCCTTGATAGCGGGAAGCCCTTGGGTTGCGGCTCTAAGGCACCCGACATCTATGGCTTCGAGATACGTCTCCATGCGGATTTTCCAATATGGAAAATCATCCCTCTCAAAGGTGGGAGGTGGTCCTTCCCCGTTGGACATCTTGCTCTAGGCGGTAAAGCCTAAATTAGGAGCAACACGGCTCCGATACCAATTGAAAGGATCAAGATGCCCAAGAGGGGGGTGAATTGGGCTTTTCTAAAAATTAATTGCAAGAATTAAATCCTACAAGCCGGAATTCACCCCTAGTGCCTACTTGTGTTCCTAGAGAGTCTACCGATAAAAATTTTTGCACCCTAGTTTCCAATCCTAGTCTAGCATGGCAATTCTAGGAATGTAAAACAAGCAATGAAAGTAAATACGAGAAAGTAATTGCTTGAATGTAAAGGGGCAAGGAACACGGCGATATTTTTCCGAGGTATCGGAGAGTCGCCACTCCCCACTAGTCCTCGTTGGAGCACCCGCGCAAGGGTGTCGCTCCCCCTTGATCCGCGCAAGGATCAAGTGCTCTCTACGGGTTGATTCTTCGACACTCCGTCGCGGCGAATCACCCAAAACCGCTCACAACTTGAGTTGGGTCATCCACAAGCTCCGCCGGATGATCACCAAACTCCCAATCACCACCAAGCCGTCTAGGTGATGGCGATCACCAAGAGTAACAAGCTAGAACTCTCACTTGACCACAACGAGCCCAAATGAGGAGATGGATGCACACTTGCTACTCTCTAATCACTAGTGAGGAAACTCAAACTTTGATTCTCAAATCTCTATCCTCACTAGAGCTCTTGCACTCCCTTGCACTCTAAAGGGTTTTCTCAGATGTTTGAATGAGCAAGAGACCTCTAAAAGAGGTGGAGGGGTTGTATTTAAACACCCCTCAAAGAAAACGAACCGTTACTTTCTCACATGGGCTCACCGGACGCGCCGGTCGAACTGACCGGACGCGCCGGTCGCCCGTAACGGTCAAAACGCGATTTTGAACTGAACCACCGGACGCGCCGGTCAGGGGTGACCGGACGCGTCCGATTGTGCAAGGGTGCTTACTGTACTCGCACCGGACGCGAGGCCGCGTCCGATGGCTGATGACCGGACGCGTCCGGTCCTCTTTGGACCTTACTGGACTGTGACCGGACGCGCCGATCACAGCCAGGTCGCGTCCGACGGGCGTTCCCACAACGTGACACGTGTCAGCCACTGACCACCGCGTCCGGTCCTTGCGAGGACCGCGTCCGGTGGTCAAGGCCGAAACCCTAGCGCGGTAGCGTACTGACCGGACGCGTCCGGTGCTCCCGAAGACCGCGTCCGGTCACTGGAAAACAGCCCGAAACTTTCCGAAACGCGTCGCAACTTCAACCAAGTTGCTTCCAACTGAACTTTGAGCTATTCTAGGGTTGCCTAGCGCCAAGTTTAACAAGTGTGCACCACACCTAAACATAGGACTCGCCTAGGTCAAGCTACCCATTCATGCCCCCCTTTATAGTACGGCCAAAAGAGAAAAACGAAGATCCTAACGACTATTCCGAATGTGTCTCAACACTTCGTCATCCGGAACTAACCGTCCTTAATCTTGACGTCACTCTTTTGAAAACCGAAACGATTTCCATCAAGGGACACGAATACCACAGTGCTCAAAGCAGTTATCACCTCCATGACCTAACTTACCAATGTTTCTGCAAAACACACGTTAGTCATGGTAATAAAGTGCTGTCATTAATTGCCGAAACCAAACCTTGGGGCCTAGATGCTTTCACTCCTCCTCCTACTTCAGTCCGTGGGCCAGGCCAGAGCCCACAACTTGTAGTTATATCACTGGGGAACCCTGTGGGTCCCGCATCGACATTGCCCTTATATAGAGTCTGAGGCCAGGCCATATATAAAGAAGGAGGTTCTCCTGACCGAGAGGTCGTGAGCCTGAGGGAGGGAACCTAGCTAACTTGGCTTGCAAGCTACGCTATCTTGTGCACGTCCGGGCGTGGCTATCGTCATGACCTTGTACCCATGTCACGGCATGGGGTGGCATGGTGCTACTGTGCCGGCCGTGGTGACACTGTAGACATGGTGGTGCTTCGCCATCCATCCTATGCGACTTGGTCTCGCTGTGGCCTTCGTCATCGCCTCCTGGTCCCCGGGGGCATTGTACGAGAGTTGGTAGCCGCCCCCAAGTCATTGATCGTCTTGCTGCTTTTGGAGTTGATGGCCTCGATCCTGGGCTCCGGGGTCGTGGCCCTTGTTGGCTTGGGTGGCCTCAGAAGTCATGGCTGCTGTCGTGAACCCCATCCTGTAGTGGCTGAGATTGTACGTCCATCTCCTCGGGCCGTATCTGGATGGTGGGTCACCGTACTGGCCGCCTCTACTAGATGGTGTTTTCTTATCTCCGCTGCGTAGCGTAGGGATGGTGCCTGACTAGGCTAAGGGGACTATTGTCCCCTCGGTCCTTGCGGGGTCAGAGCGGCATGCCTGCTTTTGTTAGAGCAGGCGCCTCTTTGCGGAGCCCAACCTCTCCCGTCCCTCCAAGGGATCGGGGCTGAGGAGAGGTCGTGTGGCACGGCTCGGCGTGCGGTGAAGGTGGAGCGAAGATGCTACAGCCACCTTTTGCCTTAATGCTTGGCCCAGGTCCACATGGCTTAGCTGGGCCTCGATCTTTTGGGCCTATACCAGCTTATGTACAGTGGGCCGCCTGATCGGCTAACTAATCGGTTGCTTGAGATACCCGGGGTATCATAACCCTGACAAGCGGAGTTCCCATAAGTAAAGTGAAGTAAGACTTGAACTTAGTCAAATAGAAAGCTTGGAATTCCTAAAAGAGAACCTGGATACAAAGTTGAGGAGGACCCGACAAACCCGGCTCCTCCTTAGCTCTCTTCCTATTTTTCATTCTACAACTAGGTGGGAGCACCTAGAGGGACACTACTACAAAATGGGTGAAGATGAAGTTCAAGGTAGGTGTGTGTGGGTGGGGAGGCCTCCTCTTCCTTTTATAGCAGCTTGTTGGTTGGTTTGAAGGAATATTCTGGAGGAGATCCCTAGCGCACCGCCTCCATAGCCATTATTGCACCACCTGGAGAACGTTGGGCCCGAGGCGCGCCCGCACCATGAGTGCGGCCGCACCCTAGTTGGGTCACCTTGACTCCAATTTTGTCGGGAGTTTTTCTTTGATCTTCTAGAGTGGGCTTGTGGGTGTTTGACGATGATTGGAGATGACTTTCTTTGGTTTGGCCTTGTTCTCCATATGCTTGGGCCCTGATTGGGCCCATTAGTGGGCCTTCTCCCCGTTGGGCTCTTTTGCTTTGCGCAAGATAGTGTCCCTCCTTAGATGATGGTTGCGGCTCGCAGCCTCCCGTAGGGCCCCAGCCAAGTTTAGGTTGGCTCTTGGTTGCGGGCGACCTTCTCGCTGAATGTCGTTGTAGACTTGGCGCCACGCTCTTGAGCTCCAATCTGCTCCTCGAGTTGTCTGCGAAGATGCTTGTTCTCGTCGGCTAGCGTGTCCTTGTTGTTGAGGATCTAGGCCTGGATCTACTGGCTGGTCTCGCAGGGGACCTTAAACTCGACATCAATGTTGCCCCGTGAGGGAGTGCGGTTTGGCATGCGTTCATCGTCTCCCCTTTTGTGTCTGCTGTGATCGAGGGCGTTCATGTAGCACTCGCTTAGAGGTGGAGGATTGTCGCTCTCTTCACCTTTCGAGTTATACTCTGCCATCAACTCTTCATACTCGGCTGATGAGTTGACGAGGCTGGTGAAGCTCATGTCGTAGTCGATGGAGTAGCGATCGTCTTTGACCGAGTCCTCGTCGGGGTCCCTATTGCCAATGGTGCGGATGCTCGTTGTCGTCTGGTGCATTGGACTGATCTGGGGCGTCGTCTTCAAACCCCTCGAAGCGGTAATCGGCGGAAGTCTCGATGGATTTGTGAAGCGAGAAGGCATAGGTCGCCGCTGCGTTACTAAGCCTGGTTGGGAAACCAGGTAGGGCTTAGTCGGGTAGCGGTGCCGGACGTAATCGGGGACCCAGTTTCAAGCCTCCAAACTATAAGTAGATTTTAGGCACAGTATTACACCGTTGGGAGCCTCAAATTGTAATATCAAGATTAAGATAAGATAAGATGGTTATTATTGTCAATAAAAATTATTCTACGAAATATATTGCAATATGTTTTGCTTTTATTTTTGGGAGTTTCTTGAACTTATCTAATACATTCCATCATTTTTTAAAAGGAGAGCCTTCGGTTGGTAGTAAAATACATTCCATCATTTTTTAAATATCTATTAAGTTTAAGCTAAGTAGTCCACATTTTAACTAATTAGCTCGTTCTAAACATTATATATTTGAAATGAGGGGAGTAATATTAAGAGGCATAGTAAGAAACCAAAGTGTGGTTTCCCTAAAGAAATTCTAGGTTAAATTAAACCTCAATGCTTATATATCTGTAATATGACTTCAATAGTTCGATCACATGTGTTTTTATGAATTTGTCCAAAGAATGGTTCGATCTGAAAAATTGTAGATTGTTCCCGTGTACTCACGGGCTTTAATTTTGTATGCATAGCAATATTATACAAAATTAATTAAGTATAGTTGAGAAACCTGACACTAGTATGTACTTTTATTGATGCAGACTTCTGAAGCGTATAGGGAAAAAGCTACAATTTTCACAATGCATGATCTGGTGCATGACTTGGCAATTTCACTCCTTGGCGATAAACTTCTGTATAAGAGCAAACAAGAAAATACTATGGGGAAAAGCAAGGATTACCAATATGCTTTGCTCGGAGATTGCAGCATGCAACTGTGGTTGACAAGTGCAGCTCAGCTAATAGCACTGCGTTTTCTTGATTGTCGCAGCACCAAACTAAAGGGTGCTGCATTTGCACCTGCTACTTCCCTGCGAGTACTGGATTTAAGCGAGTGCTCCATTCACAACTTGCCAGATTGCATTTGTCAGCTGAATCAGTTGAGATATCTTAAGGCTCCGGGGGTGGGAGATTGGATGTTTCCGGAATGTATCACAAAGCTCTCGCATCTAATTTTCCTCAATCTTCAGGGATCTGTTATAGAAAATATACCAGAGTCAATTGGAGAAATGAAAGATCTGATGCATCTCGATTTATCAGACTGTCGAAGAATCAGGCGATTACCAGACTCATTCATGAGTCTGGAAAAACTGGTGCATTTGGATTTCTCCAATTGCTCTATGATGTTACGTGAAACAGAATCTGTGTGGAGCCTGAGCCGATTGGAGCATTTGAGTTTATCAGGGTGCCATATCGATGGAGACCTGGCCAAAACACCGTGCGGCCTTACAGAACTGCAATATTTGGATCTATCGAGTGTCTCTAGTTTTGGAAACCTCTGCAGAGGGCTACAACAAGTCTTTGTCAGGTCCACTAAACTCAGGTACTTGAATATATGTCGAGTCCTGGACTGCAGCCGTGTTGTTGGAGCTGAAATTGAGACTTTTATTGATGCCATCAGCAGACTTTCTAGTCTAGAGTATCTTAATCTAAGTTGGAATCGCTGTTTGCATAATATACCTGAATCCATCGGGAACCTCAGCAAGCTACGCACACTAGATCTCTCGCATTGCGTCAACCTGGAGAGGCTGCCAGCTGCCATATCTAGAATTGACAACATGAAGTTTGTACATGTAGCTCGTTGCGACAGATTGGATAAGTCAACTCTACCTCTGTACAAGAATGTTGCAAAGTTGTTAAAATATTTTGTGGTCCATGCCGGTGACAGTCCCACTAAACTGGAGATGAGCGGGCTTGAGAATGTGAAGTCCGCAGCAGAGGCGCAGAGAATAAAGCTGGTGGAAAAGCAGAGGATTGAAGAGCTAGGGCTAGTGTGGACTCGAGATGCAAAGAGATTCGTTGTGGAAGACAAATATGTGTTGGAACAACTAGTGCCACCTTGCACTGTAGGACGAATCAGACTACAGGGTTATAATAGCGCAGGCTTTCCATCCTGGATGATGGACATTGCTACCTATCTTCCTCGTCTCGTAGATGTTACCCTGGAGGACATGCCCAATTGCAGCAGCCTACCACCACTTGGTCAGTTACCAAACCTCATGCAGCTGCGGATCGGACGAATGGACAGCATCAGGAAGATTGGCCAGGACCTGTACGGGGACGGGGGCTTCAAAAAAAGAGCGTTTCCTCGACTCTGGAGCTTTACGCTACAAGAAATGAAATGCCTAGAGGAGTGGAACACGTCATACTCATATCCCAGTGCCGGTCGCGAGGATGGTTCGAACAAGGAGCTCATGTTCCCCAACCTTCAGGATTTGTTTATAACAGACTGCCCCATGCTGAGATTCAAATGCTTGTCACCGCTGGCCCTACGTAAGGTCTCCATAATAACAAGTAGCGGCCAATTCATAATAAGTAGCCAATTCGATGCTTCCTCCTCTGCAGCAACCACCTGCCTTCTTGTACAGCGCTGTGAAGCGCCTCTGCATCAGTGGAGCTTGCTTCGCCACCTCCCTCGCCTCACAGAATTGAGTATCGACAACTGCAGTGATCTCACATGCAGCTCAACAGATTTGCTTTGCTGTCTTCCCTCCCTCAAGACTCTATCTGTTAGAGATTGCAAAAGCATTGCTGCACTGCCAGAGAAGCTGGGAGACCTCACCTCTCTCAAGAATCTTGAGATAAGTAATTGCGAAGGTATCAAGGCTCTGCCAGAGAGCATACAACAACTCACCTGCCTCCAACGCCTACAAATTTATGACTGCCCTGAGCTAGTTCGGTGGTGCAAATCGGAGGAGAATGAGATGAAGATCTCTCACATCAAAACAAGAGTACGTGCTCTCCGAATCTGCCAATTTATAATGTTCTTTATTTGCATTGACTAGTCTTTTTTTATCATCGTATTACTAGTATGGGGTCTATTCTCAATTAAATATCTTATAGATGTTTTCTCTCTCTCGCAATAATTAATGTATATATATAGAAGATATATTGTCCATTCTCTTTCCTCGGTGCAACGAGAAGGTTGTTCATCTTTATTTACTTATCCATCCATTCCAAATTATAAGTTGTTTTAGTTTTCTAGATAATCTTCGTATCTAGAAAAAGTCGGAACGACTTATAATTTGGAATTGAGAGAATAATAACAAAAATACAAGATGGAATGACAGAATGATGGATAAGTGAAAATGTTTGGCTTTTTAGTTAGAAAATATGTAGAACACCCGACACCAGGGAATTCCTTTTTTCTAGTTTATGAAGGTTCATTTATCAATCAATTTCAACACAACAGTAAGAAGATAGGAAGCTTTAGCATTGATAGTAAAATGATTAATCTATTATACATCAACAAAATGGCCTACTTGCATATTTGCTTATTTTCTTTCAGTGATTGCCTTTTCAGATATTAGATTGGGAGCTGCCATATGTGATCAGCTTTCAGAGTCGGCAAGGCAAAATTGGAGGTATGGTGCAAAACAGTTTCTAAAATAAAAATCAAAAACAACTTACTCATTTTATACTTAGCTACACGTTACTGGTCATAAATAGTCCTATATAACATTTCTTTGTTCCACTAATTTTTTTATGTAGAATGACATTTTGTGCTCTAAGTGAGAAAGTATAAGTACACAACCGTTTCAAATTATATGTCGATTTGGCTTATTACGGTACATAGCTTTCACTACGGTTCATAGTAAAAGCTATATATATATATATATAGAGTATACTCTATAGCTAGCTACAAAATAAGTTATTTTGTAGCCACCTCTATTTACGATAATTTTATATACTAATTTACGACAATGTCAGTATATATTTACGATAGTTAAATTACTATAACACGTAGGAATATTTACCATAATTTTATAGTAAATCACATAGTAAGGAGTTACTATAATCTTGTAAATTAGCATAGCAATTATCGTAACTCCAAGTGGCTATAGAATAAGTTATTCTGTAGCCAGCTATAGGGTAGTAGTTCTATATATATATATATAACTAGAAAAACCAAAGTGACTAATAACCAATGTAGCTTGGCTATAAAATAAGCTGATGTGTATTATTGTATTTGCTCTTAGTTCTAAACCGTGAATAATTTGGAGGCCTCACGGAGCTTGTCTCCCCTTGACCAATCGCTGCAGCACGCGTGCCTTAATCCTGCCGTCGTAGCCTGCCCAAAGCTTTCTCGCCAATCGTTGCCGCACGCCTCCCTCGATCCTGTAGTAGCCCGCCTCTTTCTAAAAAAAATTGCATGTGCGGCCTGACGCCGCCGTTCGCTCCGTCCGCTCTATGCGCTGCGCTTGCAGCGTCATACTAATTTGAAACACGGGGAGATTTTAAAGAAAATCAATGCGGAATCATCAATTTGGAGTTGGGAGTAGAAACAACAATGGACAAACATTGTGAAATTTATTCTCCTAAAACCGTAGAAAAGTATATATATAAAAAGAGCGACTTGGAGAAATCAGGATAATTTCACAAGATTCTGTAACAAAGATATGTGTTTTATTTGTATCCCTGCCATCCATTGGTCGAACTAGATCTCTCGTATTGCACGAACCTGCAGAGCCTGCCAGATAGCACTAGAATTGATAGTATGAGGTATCTCTCGTATTACATTGTGAAGTATCGCTCAGCTTCCGCCTCGACATGGACGGCGCCGCCTGCTGCCAGGCAAGGTTTTTATTATCGGAAATTAAAATTTATCAGACGTTATGGATAAAGAGGATAAACAAGATATATCGGAAATATCGGACCAAATTTTAAAAAAATTAATTTTTTTTTCAAAAAATTTGTAGAATTTGACTTGAAACTATTCCTAAGATATTAAACGTCACTTATTTACAAATCAAAACAAGAATAAATCATTATAAGTATCGAACCGTCGCGTGGCTGATTTTGGATTGTCTGTGTAGAAACAGAAAAGAAGGGAAGAGTTTGGCTGATATCAAATTTTAGCGGACCAGGAAATTTCGAAAATATCGGCGACTTTCGGCCGATAAAAAAAACTCTGCTGCCAGGCGCAGCTGCGGCTCACTGCCACCCCACTCGCCGGCCGCCGTCGTCCACTCGCTAGCGGCCAGCCGCAGCTCGCTGGTCGCCGCCACAACGTCACTCCACTCACCGGTGCTAAGTCGAGGACTTGAACTCGGATGGGAAGGTTCGCTGCTAAGACACTAATTGATATTCATTCAATCACAAGTTCACCCTTTTTGAGTTATTTGTATTTTGCAATGTATGGATCAACTGAGCCATAATTGTCTGATTGCAACGCTTTTGCTATGATTTATATGATTGTAGTATGTGAATGCAGTGCGTTGTGAATACTATGCCTTTTTGTTTATTTTCGTCCCACCTATAATTTTTTTCTGGCTCCTACACAAGCTTATGTCCCATTTGGAATTTGGAGTTCTTGGCAATTCCAGCCGGGATTGAACCAGTTTAATGAAGCTCATGCATTCAAAATGCATGGTATCTTGAATTGTGATTATAGATCTACGCAGTGGGCTTTTGTTTTTCTCGTGTGCGTGCACAAGTGTTACTCTTGAGCAGGCATTCAAATTTCATGGTAGAAAAAGGAAGAGAAAAGAAAGATTGGAGCCATCACATTGGTTGGTGCTTTGTTGTTACACGAGGCATCTTACGTGATTGTTTTGTTTATAAGGCCAGTCTCAATAGTAGTTTCATAGAGTTTTATGGGCATTATGCTGACATGGCACTATATTGATGAATAGAGAGTAGAGAGAGTTTCATGAGAGTAGAGAGAGTTTCATGGGGATAAAACTCTTCTGTACTGTTTCCAAAATATGATGTGTTGGAAACTGAGTCATGAAACCCCTACTGAGACTAACCTAATGATCTTATGTGATTGTTGAGTTATTGATTCATTTATTGAAGTCCTATAATAATAATAAAGTTTATCACTGAAGCTCCTTGACGCGGAAAACAAAAACAAATGAACACTCAACATGAACATAACGTGACTAGATCTCGTTCTCTTGTGTCCAGTTAATGATACATTAATACTCCACATTGCAAGTTTAATTGAATATCACTGACCGGTTAGTTATGGTCATGTTTACTTTTCCACAGAATGGACGAGACTTCAAGCAACTCCCTCGTCAGGCAATCAACAATGATAGGCAAGCAAAAAAAAAAAGGGGGGGGGGGGGGGGGGGGCGTGTGGTGGGGTTTAGTTTGAGCTACAGCTGCTGGTCTAACAAGAGTCGTTGGACAACATACTCATCAAGACGATGAACACATCAGCAGTCAGGCACGTAGTGTTCCTCTGTTCCGGACGATCCAAGCAAAGTGTTGTGTGTATGACGTCCCTGCCTCACTGGTGACCAAGGGAAAACTGGTTGTATCATAAACAACTTCATCCTCCAATCTGCATTAGCACACAATCTCACTGATCATGACTTGATTATGGCGGCAAAAGACCAAGGAGCTTTCTCCTGAAACGTGGGCTCTGTTTCTTATCAGAGAGATTGGGGGTAAGAGTATCACCATATGACTTGAACTGATTGGTAAGACGCGTGCGGACTGCCGACACCTCTCTAGACAATATCGGTCTGCGCATATTAGCGTTGGTCGTGAAGGACTTGCCAAACTGGGGTTTGGTTGTATTGTGGATTATTTGGTGGATTTGAGAGGGATTTGAAGAGAGTACGCCATGAACAGAGCAAATGGGGAAAAGTCTGGATCGATGCTTTCTCGATCCTTCTCTGCCTCTATTTATATTTTTGTACATTTACAAATTAGTCCCCATACTATAATATATTGAGGGCTAAGTACACCTACACTCCCCCTCAAGATGGGGCAAATACATCATATAGACCCATCTTGGTACAAAATGCAGAAAACATCTTTTCTGGCAAACCTTTGGTAAGGACATCTGCTACCTGACTAGCTGATTTTACATAAGGTAAACAAATTATTCCTTTATCTAATTTCTCCTTGATAAAGTGACGATCGATCTCAATATGTTTAGTTCTGTCATGATGAATCGGATTGTTGGCTATATCAATAGCCGCTTTGTTATCACAATATAGCATTAAGGGCTTGCTCTTAAATAGTTGTAACTCAGTTAGGAGAATTTGTACCCATAACAACTCGCACACACCATGAGCCATGGCACGAAACTCAGCCTCAGCGGTAGAGCGTGCCACAACACTCTGCTTCTTACTTCGCCAAGCAACAAGATTACCTCCAACAAATACACAATATCCAGAAGTTGATCGTCTATCATCCAAAGAGCCAGCCCAATCGGCATCCGTGTAGCACTCAACATGTAAATTTTCTTGTCGAGTGTATAAAAGGCCCTTCCCTGGGCAGCTCTTGAGATACCGCAAGATGCGATAAACAGCTTCCATATGAGAGGACCGTGGATCATGCATAAACTGACTCACTACACTTACCGCAAAGGCAATATCAGGTCGAGTGTGGGAAAGATAAATAAGTCTTCCAACAAGTCTTTGGTAGCACTCTCGGTCCACTGGAGTCCCTGCATCTTTGCTTAAGCGATGATTTTGATCAATAGGTGTGGTTGCAGGACGACATCCAAGCATACCAGTTTCCTTTAGTAGATCTAGAATATATTTCCTTTGTGAAAGAAACATTCCCTTTGGACCTCGAGATATTTCGATTCCGAGGAAATATCTTAATCGTCCTAAGTCTTTTACTTCAAATTCTTGTGCAAGATATTTCTTCAAATGGGAAATCTCAATAAAATCATCCCCGGTAATCACAATATCATCCACATACACTATAAGAATTGCCACCTTCCCTGTAGCATGCTTATAAAATAGTGTATGGTCAGCATTGCTTTGCAAATAACCTCTTTTGAGCATTGATTGCCTAAAACGATCAAACCAAGCCCTTGGTGATTGCTTCAGTCCGTATAAAGACCGATGCAAACGAAGTACCTTCCCATTTGTCTGATTTGTTTCAAAACCAGGTGGAATGTGCATATATACCTCTTCATGAAGATCGCCATGAAGAAATGCATTTTTTACATCCATTTGATATATATCCCAATCAAAGTTAACAGCACAGGATATAAGTGTCCTTACCGAATTCATCTTGGCCACAGGAGCAAAAGTCTCATCATAATCAATACCATAAGTCTGAGTGTACCCTTTTGCAACAAGACGAGCTTTGTACCTATCCACCTTGCCTTCTGGTGTATGCTTAATAGTAAATACCCACTTACACCCTACAGGTAGCTTACCTGGAGGTAGATCCACAAGCTCCCAAGTTTTATTTTTCTCCAAAGCTCTCATCTCTTCTAGCATTGCTTCCTTCCACCTAGGATCTTCTTTGGCTAACTTCCAATTGGTGGGAACAGATACAGAATCTAGAGAGGCAATAAAACTTTGGAAAGAAGAACTACAATTTTTGTAGGACATGAAGTTCGCAATGTCATGTTTATACCCAACATAATCTTTGAGGTGTGTAGGGATGTTTGAGGATCTATGTGGCTTTCTCAAAGCAATAGGTAAGTCATTATGAGAAGAAGATTGAGTAGGTGGTTGATTCTCACCTTGCTCTAAAGTGCTTACTGGAACCAACGAACAAGGAGATTGAGTACTATTATCTGGGTTGTCATGCATAACAGACTCTATATTCTGAGAAGTCAGATTATCTTGCATGTCCCCATGACAAAAATTATCATTGTCAGCACTGTCAATATGAATGTCAGTTAACTCCCCCTGAGTTGAATTCTGACTATTATGAGAAGATAACACAATAGAAGTAGGAACACGAATAGACCCCATAATAATGTCTCTATTACTCTCCCCTTCTTTGTCTTGCACTATTGGTGGGGATAGAGTAATTTTGATATCATTGGTTGAGGAATAATATGGCTCATGTTCACGAAAAGTGACATCCATACTCACAAAGAAGCGACGCTCAGACGGACACCAACATCTATAACCTTTTTGAGTAGGAGAATAACCAACAAACACACATTTGACAGCACGAGGATCAAGTTTTCCAACATTATTTCTATAATCATGAACGAAGCACACACATCCAAATACCTTCGGGGGAACAACAAAGTCATTTGATTTCAAAAGTAATTCAGCTGGGGATTTATTATCAAGAACTCGAAGAGACATACGATTAATCAAATATGTTGCTGTCTTTACAGCTTCCCCCCATAGAAACTTCGGAACATTCATTGTAAACATAAGTGAACGAGCAACCTCAAGTAAATGCCTATTTTTTCGTTCAGCAACACCATTTTGTTCTGGAGTGTTAACACAGGTTGTTTGATGTTCAATACCATTCATGGCGAGGAATTGTTCAAATTCCTGGTTAACATACTCTGTACCATTGTCCGAACGAAGGACTTTAATAGTATTGCCAAACTTATTTTTAATGAAGGCACACAAGTCTTTAAAAACAATAAAAACATCACTTTTATGCTTCAACAAATAAAGCCAAGTGTACCGACTGAAACCATCAATGAAAGTCACAAACCATCTGTGTCCAGAAATGGAATGCACTTCACATGGTCCCCAAACATCAGAGTGAATAATATCAAAAGGTTTGTTGCTTCTTAAACCCAAACTCAGATAGGGAACCCTTGTATGTTTAGCAAACTCACATGCATCACATATGAGAGATTCCCTAGAGCATGCATTAAAAAGAGATGAATAACTGTGAGACATAGCAGCAAAAGAAGGATGTCCAAGCCTACGATGAAGCAATAATAATTCTTGACATGGAGACATCTTGGATGCAAAAGCAACTTCATCACTCCCTTCATCAAGATAATAGAGTCCATTATGCATGGTCCCAGTCCCAAGAATTCTCCCTGTCCCCAGCTCCTGAAAAGCACAATGAGAAGGATCAAACCAACCTCTACAGTTGAGGGATTTTGTGACAGAGCTAACAGACAACAAGTTAACAGGAAAATCGGGAACATGCAAGACTGGTGATAGGGACAAGGTTTTCGTGCATCGAACAGATCCACGTCCTGTTATAGGAACCATGGATCCATCAGCTACACGCACCTTATCCTTACCTGAACAAGGGGTGTAAGAAGTGAAAGAATTAGATGCTCCTGTCATATGGTTAGTGGCTCCAGTATCAATAATCCAAGGTTTAGGTGTGTAGGACTGAAAAGGTCTCATACCTTGGAAAGTGGCATGGTAACTAGAATTAGTAGAGGAACATTGGGTGGAAGTTGAATCTTCAGAGATTTTGAGTTTGGAGTTGTATTTCTCAAGAGCTTGAGCATCTACTGGAAGCTTCCTTTCAGATGTAGTGTGATTAGCTCTGTTCCAATTACCACCACCTCTAACTCCCCCTGGTTGTGATTTCCCCTTTTTCCATCCAGGTGGAAAACCATGCAACTTAAAACATTTTTCTATTTTATGTCCCTCACGGCCACAATGGTCACATATGATTGTTTCCTTATCCTTCGTTGATAGAGCAGCACGGATATCAGATCCTTTATAATCATCCACTTTGGGATGAGCTAGTCTAGTTTCTTCTTCTATTATGCTAGAAATTATATCATCAAGGCTGGGCCATTCAGATTTGGAGAAAATAAGCTGACGACGAAGATCAAATTCTTGATTCAACCCATCAAGAAAGAGTTTGCTTACAAATGACTGGAACCATGTATGATGAACCACCATGTCCTTTTGATCAATAGGCACAAATGGATGGTAGTAGTGTAAATCCCTGTAAAGCCTCTTCATCTCACCAGCATACTCTGTTACAGACTTTGTGCCTTGCTTCAAGTGCAACAACTCATGCATAATACGAACAGCTTGCATCTTGTTTGATTTGCCTGCAAATTGACTCTCTAGAGCACCCCATACTTCAGCAACTGTGGCCATTGTCTCAACTTGTTCTCGGACTATTGGTTCCATACTACTCAACATCCACACAAGCACTCTGTCATTAATCTGTTTAGTCTGAGCATCCATCTCCACCTTACTGTCACCTTCATTTTTAACCAACAGATTCTCGTAGCCATGAGAGCTCAGTATTAAACGAGCATGACGAGCCCAGCTCATGTAGTTTTCTGGTCCCATCAGTTTAATCGGATTAGACTCAAAAGCATACTTATAAGTCTCTGGAATCACTTTATGCTGCTCCATCATTTTACTAAGAATCTTACACAGTTCTCCAATGCTAGAATCAACCTCCTTTTCTCCACTGCTCCCCATACTTCAAAGGGATACAGCAATGACAATGGAGAAATAGAAAGAAAATAGCTACAGCCTCCAGAAAGTTACTCCAGATTCCAGACGGAACAACAGCAGCCCGGCCACCTGAGTGCCAGTCAAGTAGAAGGGTCACGTACCAACAAAGTAGCAGTAGCAGCCCCTTAATCCCGCGGCCAGGCCTTTAATCACTGCTGCCACAAAGCAACACACCGCTTGGCAGTGAGCACAAGCTGCAGAAGCACAATGACGACCACAGTACAGGAATCAAATCCGCGGCAACGGCGCGAATCTCAGTAATCAACCAATCAAACGGATTAGGATCCACAGGATTGACCTGCTCTGATACCATATTGTGGATTATTTGGTGGATTTGAGAGGGATTTGAAGAGAGTACGCCATGAACAGAGCAAATGGGGAAAAGTCTGGATCGATGCTTTCTCGATCCTTCTCTGCCTCTATTTATATTTTTGTACATTTACAAATTAGTCCCCATACTATAATATATTGAGGGCTAAGTACACCTACAGGTTGACCACCGATTAGCAGCCCCACTCGTATATGCATGTTCCTTTGGGCTTTTGATGAGCACGCCGGCGCGGCGAATCTGCAGTTGTTGTGGCGACGGTATGTGCTTCCCTTTCAGATTTCATCCTTGAGTATACGCAATTCTATTGATTGTGCTGCTAATTGTGCCACATAGAACGGATGGATCCCTTTTTGTTTGCTTGTTCATGTATGTTGCATGAGGTTTGAATGGCCATAGCTGTATCCCGGTACGCACTACCAAGGAATAAGCACTAGCTTTACTTTGCTTTTTGCAGGTAGGCCTTTGTACGGAGCAGAAACAGATCAGTACCTGCTTGATCGTATTGCCTCCACACTGAATCATTCTTCTATCCAAGACCTGCTCAGGTTGGACAGCTGAAGCTGGATCTGTACAAACCGATGTCAGATCCTCAGAGACTGGACAATCCTTTGCAACATGCTATTTTAACTGAGACACATGGAGAACAGGGTGAACCCGACTGTTGGTTGGCAAGTCCAGACGATATGCAACCTCTCCAATGCGTTCCAAGACTTTGAATGGTCCATAATAGCGAAATGACAATTTCTTATTGGACTGAGCAGCAACCGTAGATTGGACATAGGGCTGCAACTTCATATAAACCATGTCTCCAGGTGAGAAACTTCTTTCAGAGCGATGTTTAACTGCTTGGGACTTCATTCTTTGTTGGGCTCGTACTAGATGTGTTAGGTTGATCTCAGGCCCAGCCCAAGGCCTTTTTCCCTCTAGATCGCGCCCTGATCGGGGGCGCCCAACCGATCCATGGTTGGTGGGCCCCCGACGCGCTATGCTATAAAAACAGGATTACCACTTTGGGTAAGAAAGTCGTGATACTCTTTTGGTATTACTTGCTTAAGTGATTTATCGTTTATCGTTATACTTTGCGGGTTCGTTGTTCGTCCTCGTGGCGGATGCTGTGGTAGAGGGTCCCTGGTAAATATGGGATAACCCTGTACGACACTAGAGCAGTAGTCGATAGCGTAGACGTGGTGTTTAGGCTAGAGGCTACCTTCGTTTGCCTCGCGCTCCATGGTCGAGGGGTAGGCGGGCAGGTGGTGACAGCCCTGCTCGTCCCTTGCATTCCCCCACGTTTGGGTATGATGTAGAGCTAGAAGCCGGCATAGCTTGGCAGACTAGGTTATATCCGGTGCCCGAAGTGAAGTATAACAATAGCGGTATCTAACCTTAAGAAAGCTATCTAAGAGTTATCCTTCTCTTGTTCATAGGGTTAAACTAGAATTAGAGACTACCTACGAAAGCCGTCCTTGGAAAAATACTATACCCTGAATACCATCGGGTGAAATGCTACAACGGTATTTCTATACGCTTGCGGACTTGTTCTGTAAACATTGTAGAATACCACCCGACGTTTCTGGATGGCGTTGCTAGGATACACTAATTCTAGTGATGACGTTAAGAAACGCCAACAAGCATTTCTAGCGTCGTTGCCGGAGATAGGTTTTATATCTATTCCTAGTAACGACATTAATAAGTGTCAACAGGCGTGATCTCTTCAAGATGGTCAGCGCTACCTTAAGGATGAGCACGGCCTTTCACTCGCAGATAGATGGCCAGTCTGAGGTTGTCAACAAGGTGATGGCGTTATTTTGGTTTGCATGAGATGCACTAGGTCAGGTAGCCAGCGTTTCCGTCAAAGTGACATGCTAGCAGATACCAGCCATCCAAACGGCATTTTACAGGTGTAAATGAAATCGTTGGTTTTCTTGTGTACGGTAACTTACAGGCGGATACTACTTACATTTGTAAAAAAAATTACCAAGCAGCCAAACAGGGCCCTTACAGGAAGAATAGGTTAGTATGAACTGCAACTGCTGGTCTGATATTCTTCATAGATGGCGCAGAGGCCCTAGCAAACATCGAAGAACCTAGGAGCATCCGTCAACCCACAATGCAGCAGTACGTGCTATATGTCCCAGACAGTGTTAATTAACATTAACATGTGACCACATTTTGGCAGCGGTGTGTGTGGGGTTGTGTGTGTGTGTCATTGGACAACCTAGACGATAAACAGAGCCAGAGTTAATTAAGCACGTACCACGTACCTCTGTTCCAAGTGATGCAATCAATGTGTCTGAAACGCTGTGACAAAACTGGTTGTACCATAGATATATATCTTCCTTCAATCGTGCTCGTGCATCAATGTACTGCATTTGCTCACAATCACGCTGCTCGTAACTTGAATCACTAAGGTAGTGGGGCAACTGCGTGCGCATGTCCAGTCAGGATTTTAATTCTCATGCACGCCTCAGGATTTTAATCGTCCGGGGATATAGCTGTTAGAGGTCGGTCTAGCTATTTGAGAAGCCACATTGTACCACTATAGCCCACGATTTAAAACACGAACAGATGCATGGCTTTTTAAGAGAATTAGGAGAGAACAGTGATTTCCCACAACTGATCCGAAGCTAGCAAAAACTGGAGGGTGTTCACATGATGCACCCAGAGAAGCCGTGTTAGGCAGTGGTGACCAAAACCTGCACTCTACGCGGGGGTCCTTGGATTCCCAGCCAGTCTGTCATTACACATAACCTTCAATTTAGTTGTCCAAAAGCATTTGGTTAATGAGAAAATGTCCGAGTGAACCTACTAACCTTTGTTTTGCCTGTTAGTTGAAACCAATGGCTTCTAAATTCACGAATGGTAAATTATAGTGGTTTTAGTGAAGATAAAGGCAAAAAAAGGAAGAAGAGTTCCAGAAAAGTTGGGACATAGTGCTTGTATGACTTGTGATTTCTGGAGCAACAAGCTGATCACAATGTGATAGTTATCCAACAGTGGCCATCATAAACTTGCGAGACGACTCGTATGTTTATGTTGACGTGCTGCTCCTAGCTGCCTCAAACCGATGCGAACATTTTGCTGCAACACTGTTTGATGCTAGATTCAATGTCCATAAACATTCAATGCAAAGAAAGTATGATGTTTTGACTCATGTTAACCAATTCTGGCTAGCCAACAGTTTCTGAACTGACTGTGAGCAACAGAGGCAGTACGCAATAAGAAAGTAGTTTCAGTCTTCAGTCAGAAAACAGAGGTACAATTGTGAGCCCTGTACAAATCTGTAGGATCTGTTTTACTCGCCGTCGCCGGTCGCCGGCACAGCTCTGCAGCCTATGCGAGCACAACCCACCAAGGCGGCAATATAACCAGAGAGCAGCGACGACAAAAGCAGGTGCTGTAGCTTGAAGGGACCTCCTTGTCCTCTTTCAAGACGTTCCAGATGAAACGGTGCTCGTTTTGGCCTTGCCATTGCAGCATGTAAGGTAGCATAACTGTTTCAGTACTTGAGCTGTGGCTTTAGACGCCACTGCGGTGGCCGGCCGGACATAGCTGAACCAGGCTTGGCTATGTGTGCTTTCAACTTTCTTAGGAATGGTGCGTCACGTCCTTTACTTCCGGGAGTGTTGTATCCCTGAAGTTTTTTTTTTTTTGCCACAACTGTATCCCTAAGTTAGCTATAACCTAAACGTGACCACTTTGTTTGACTCCGACCCGGCCAGGCAGCTCCCAGCTCAATTCAGTTGCAACTGCGCGAAAGAGAACATCAGATGCTTGAATTTCTGATAGAAATTAGTGAACGTGCTAAGTTCGCTGAAGTGTCTGTAAGGCAGTGGCTTGGCTATGTGTGCTTTCAATTTTGGGTTATTTGAATTGGTACCATTACAATTCTCAAAGTTTTGAGAAATACTTTTACAATTCATCTATTCTGAATCTAATTGGTACCATTACAATTCTCAAAGTTTTGAGAAATACTTTTACAATTCATCTATTCTGAATCTTGCCATTACAATTTCTTGATTCTTTGAAATACATCACGGTGTACGTTTGGAAAGGAATTGGGCCCACCTGCAGGTATACAAGATGTCATCTTATTTTCGTATGGACAAAATTACCCTTCCATCTTCCTCTCTCTATATATCAATGACATGTGGAGCCCACTAGTCATCTCCTTCCTCCATTCTCCTTCTTCTCCAGCTACTGACTCGAGCACGCGCTGGCGCTGGCTGCTTGCCGTGCTCCTGCAGCCGCAGGTGCGCAGCGAGCCGCTGCCGGGCAGGCGCGCTGGAGAGCAGCCACCGCGGCCGCGGCCGCGGCCGCCGCCGCCATGAGCAAGCGCCGCCTACCTCCCCGTGCCCGTCCTTCTCCTTGCCCTCCCTCAAGGACCTCCAACGCTGCTCCTGTCCAACGTCGTGACGCCTTGCTCCCCTCCTCTTCCGTCCGCGTCTTCCATCGGGTCCGCGTCATCGTCGACGAGCGTGACCTCGCCATGGACCCGCGCTACCTCCAGGAGCTCGCGGCGCTCCCTCCCACGCCTCGTGTCCCCGCAGTGCCTCACGTAACCTCAGGTCTTCGTCGGAGGCGGGCACTTCAGCGGCAGCAACGAGGTCTGCACGCCGCTGCAACGTCGCCGGCGAGCTCTGCCGGCGCCGCCTCTCTCGCCTCGAGCTGCAGTCTCGCTCCCGCACCCACTGCTCCCTAGTCCCCACAGCGCCATCCGCCATGGGGGCCGCGCAGGGGAGGCCATGGAGGGTGGCCGGGGTGGGGGAGCGCGCAGAGGGCGGCAGCCATGGTGGAGGGCGATGTGTTGTCGGGAGGAAGAGGAAGAACATGGCCCATAGGCATGAAGGAAACGGCAAAATCGACCATACTCAAATACTTGGTGGCCGGATACGCATGCAGGTGGGCCCAAGTCCTTCCCAAACGTATACCGTGGCGTATTTCAAATAATCGAAAAGTTGTAATGGTAAGATTCAGAATAGGTGAATTTGTAACGGTTTTTCTCAAAACTTCAAAAATTGTAGTGGTACTGATCCAAATAACCCCATAAAGAATATGGAGGGTGTTTTCACTATCATCAGCTGGTTCAATTCAATTCGTTGGGCGGCACGTATGGACAACTCAACCGGTTTTGAAAAACATTCACGTCCACGTTGATGTGAACAAGCTTTTACATTTTTTATGCCTACTTGTTGAACCACCAAAACAGCGGCCCATTTACTTTAATGAAGTCCGACTTGCTTATGTATCCAAACCGTGGTTTGGTGTTAGTTGGCATAATTATCTCCCACCCACAACGGATATACAACGGGCCACAACTGTTCACTTTTCTTCTCAGCTAACATCGCTTCTGTCTGTGGCTGCCTCACAGGTCACAAGCGACGTTACAGTTATATTTTTTACACCCTTTTCCATTAAAAATTAATAAACAAAAGTTACAGTTATAATTAATTGGGCCTGGGAAATTTCATATTAATTAAATAAAAGTAAATCTCAAGGCTCAAAATAAATGTTATGTGCTATATATAATTGTGAATTGACTATGGGCAGATTCAACCTATATGTGTGTCCTTTTGTGTATACTTACTGTGAGGTTTGAGATAGTAGAAAGATGTGCACACACGCGTTGTCTCAGTCTAAGTTAAGTAAAGTCACGACGCGCATGAACTCACAGGTTAACATAAGAAAGTTACTAGTAATAGCGGCAGGCCTTCATGGCATTCGGGTATACCGTGCCTCTCTTTGTATTCCACCTCCCGTACCTATAATAGAAGGATGTCTTCTCTAGCCTCATCCACAGGACGTGTTTGGTTAGTGGCATCACAGGCAGCGCCGCAGCCAAGCACGCAGCAATCTCCCCAAGAAACCGAAGTCATCGGATGTCTGGAAACAAGCGCAGCGCCAGGCAATAACAGCATCATCTGCACATTGCACGACTGAAAGATCATTTTCTACCAGATGAGGCACTACCCCTTTGATTTGCCCATCTTTGGCTCTATCAATATTGATTGACAACATATCCACCACTAAAATAAAGAGTATGGGGGATAGTAGACCACCCTGTCTAAAATTTTTTTTGTAAGTAAGGCCCCCAAATGATCATTAATCTTGATTCCCACATTTCCACCTTGAACAAAAGTTTGAATCCAACCATACCGCTTTTGTGAGAACCCTTTGATATGAAGAGTCTATTGTAAGGAGTCCATTTCACTTTGTCATTTGCCTTTTCAAAGTCAATTTTGAATATCACTCCTTTCAATTTCCTTCTATGTAATCCATGAATGGTCTCATGTAAAACAATTGCCACTTCCATAACATTTCTACCGAGAAGGAAAGCAGTTTGTGAAGGCTGATCTTCTAGGCTACAAATGCTATCTTATTAGTGGCCACCTTAGTAATGATTTTGAAACACACATTTAACAAACATATATCAGTATTTATTCCTAGATTTGGTTTGCATCACTACTTTTTGGTAGTAAGATAATAGTTCCAAAATTTAAACAATGAAGAGGGAGAGCACCTTTACGAAAATCATCACACAAAGCCATTAAATCCTCCTTTATAACATTCCAGAAAAATGATAGAATTCTGTGGGGAAACCATCAGGACTTGGAGACATATTCTGATTCATTTGGAAAATAACATCCTTAACTTCAGCTTTAGAAAAGCTTTGCATTAGGATTTCATTTTCCAATGCTGTAACTTGAGGAATATCTTAT
>CM039597.1:32448821-32466571 GCA_022457205.1 Saccharum spontaneum
CTACAACAAAAAAAATCAAGAGGTTCATGTAATTTGCTAATGAGAAAACTCCTATACTTGCTTTCTTGCCAAATGAAACTAACATTATTATTGCTTTCACATACATGCGTACAATAATCCATTGCAACATCCTTTAAGGAAAAAGATGGTAAAATAGTACAAAAGTATGCAAATTCCTGCAAGTGAAATCCTCTAAGGTACCCCAAACACCAATGGATCCCATCCCATGGTATAATATGAAAACAGTAAATAAAGATCATGTACTGTGTGATGACGAAGTAGTTAGTGCAAATATGAAGGAACAAATTAGAATTACCATGGATAGCTTTCCTGGGTCAACATACATTACTCCGATGTACCCAAAAGCTTCATAATCTTCTCATCTGATTCACACCATTGCATTAGTTCGGGGCAGTCTGAAATAGTTAGTCTTCGGAGGTTGGTGAGTTGTTTTATGCTCTCAGGCAGTCTCTTGATGCCTGGGCAGTTAAATATAATAAGTTCCATTAGAGAGGTGAGGTCTCCCAGACAGTCTGGGAACGCTCTAATGCTTTTAGAACCTGACACCTTTAATCTAAGGAGGGAAGAGAGACCTCGAAGGATATCCAGTGAGCTAGAAGTCAGGCCACTGCAGTCCTCGATATACAAAAATTCGAGGGCTGGGAGGTGAAGAACTAATCTACAATGATGGAGTCGACTGAAGGGGAAACAAGCTCCAACTCGCACTATCTCCCCACATGACGATATTGCTTTATCACTACTTCCAGTGTGGCAGCTATCTCCTCCTATAGGGAGGCATGGTTTGAAACGCAAAATTGGGCACTGTTCTATAACCAATTTGCTGAGCATGGGCAACACGAGCACATTTGCGCCATCCTGACCACTGTAGCCTATCGTGTTCCACTCTTGGAGGTTATCCATGTGCGCTAGATAAAATTGCTTCAGTGCAGGAAACGCTCTTGTGCCGCCATACAAATCGCCACCAATCTTTCTGATACTGTGCATTTGTTCGATTTTCAGAACCGATAGGTTTGGCAACTGACCGAGTGGTGGTAGGGCGCTGCACCGGGGAAGCTCCTTTAGTGAAACAGAGCGAAGCTGAGGTAAATAGCTAGTAATGTCCATCATCCAGGATGGGAATGTTAAGCTATTATAACCTTGTAGCAGAAACTCTTCTAAATTGCTGGGGGGGCACTAGTTCCGTCAGCACTCCTATGTCCTCCACAAATCTCTTTGCATCTCTAGTCCACTCAAATTTCAGATCAAGATTTTTCGTTTATCCAACAGTTTTATCATTTGGGCCTCCTCAACGGACTTCACATTTTCAAGCCTGCTGATCTCCAAGTCAGTGGGATCCTCATCTTTGAGCAGAACAAGATTGCTGCTAGGTTTGCCATCACCAGTATGGACCACAAAGTGTGGTAATATGGCTGCGCTTCTCTTGAATTGAGGTAACGTGGTCTTATCCAATTTATTGCAAAGCATGATATGTAGAAACTTCAGGCTGTCAATTTCAGATATACTTTTGGGCAGCCACAGTAGGTTGCAGCAATACGAGAGGTCTAGTGTGTGCAGCTTCTTCAGCTCACCAAACGCATCAGGTAGAATTTGAAGTTGATTATTAGAAGACAAATCCAGTTGCTCCAGATTGGTGAGGTTACTGATCCACCCCAGAAAACTGTCGCATACAGACTGGACTCCAGAGAACAAATACAGCGAATCTGATAAATTTAAAAAGCGGAGTTCAGTGAGATTGCTCATGGCTTCATTTAAGAATTTGGAGCTCACGTGTTGCCTTTGTCTAAACACATCAATAGAACATTGATGTAAATCCAGACACTGCAGTTTGGTAAGGTCCCTCAAAGCATCCCATATATTATTGAGACAAAAACAATATCTCAAATTAAGATTCACCAGACTACAGAGCTTCCCAAACGATGTTGGCAACTCTTCCAGTTGTTCACAGCCTGATAAGTTTAAATACTCGAGTTCAGTGAAGCTCCCCAAAGATTCTGGAAGTCTTCTCAGAGGTGATGATGAAGAAGATAGGTTCAAATACTTGAGTTTGTTGAGATTGCCCAAGACCTCAGCGTCAGGAACTTGAAGGTATGAGCTGTATGATAAGTTCAAATATTGCAATTCTGTGAGGCTGCCCATTGCTTCTGGCAGCTCTTCTCCAATACTTGTGCAGAATCTCAGGTCCAAATGTTGCAGTCGCCTGAGGCTTCCCAGTGATTCTGATACACCAGTGATAAGTGAACAGTGTGAAAAATCCAGATGCACCAAATTTTCCAAATTCCTGAAGGACAATGGTAATTGTTCTATTTCTGAACAGAATGATATATCGAGATGCACAAGACCTGCCATTTCTCCAATTGACTCTGGAAGTGCTGAGATCTCAGATCCACTAATGTCAAGGTAATTTAATTTTGAGACTGGGTGATACAATCGGGTATCAATTGATCTTGGATTTCAGGAGCCTTTAGATAGCTCAACTGCTGTAACTGACCAATAGATTCTGGTAATTTCTGTATATGGCACTCCCTTAAATCCAATACTCGCAGGAAGTTAGCAGGTGCAAATGCAGCACAACACAGTTCAGTTCTGCGGCAGTCGATAAAACGGAGTGCTGTTAGCCTTGCACAAGATGACAAGCATAACTCCAGTGGTTTGCTAGAATCAGTGAGCAACGCATATCGGCAGCTGCTTGACAAAGTATTGCCTTGCTTGCTCTGATCCATAATTTCATCGCCAAGGAGTAAAACTGCCAAGTCATGCACCAGGTCGTGCATTGTGAACAATGTGTCTTGTTTTTCACGATATGCTCCTTCACAAGTCTGCATTGAAAGTACATACAAGGGTCACGTTTGTCAATCTTATCTTACTATTACAAGTAAGCTTCAAAGAAATCATTACATTGATTCGCATGAGATATGCTAGAGAAAAGATAAATTCTTGAAATTCCCACAGTAAACTTCTGAACTCAAATCGATACATTCTTATATCAATAACAACCATTGGATCTACTCTGTCTTAAAAATCACCCACGGCTGCTATTATAAAGAAATTATAAAAGGAACCCCTAAATTTGCATTAAAATTATTCACCTATGTCATTATGAAAGATAATTTAATATAACCCCCACATTTGAACCTAAATTAATAGCATCTGCCATTACAAAATATATTTAAAAAACCCCGTAATTTTTTTGTATAAATTACCCACTTCCGACATTATAAAATTTAACTTCAAATAATAGACAAAATTTGTATACAAAGTACTCACTCTAATATTACAAAAAATAAATTAATATTAAACCGTAAATTTGCATTTAAAATAACACATATGCCATTGCAAAGATAATATAAATTAACATGTTATTTTACATCTAAATTGTCCACATCTATAACTATAATTATGAGAAAAATCTACACATAAATACTAATAAAAACTACTATTTAGAATAATCCTAGAATCATAAACCACACACTTTTACCTCCGTTAAATTAGCATACTGTTATATGCTAGTGCTACTAATGTACAACAAGTAACTTGCATACATTAGGATACATATTTATTTTATTAGCTTCTCAAGCTTGAAAATTGTTCTATTAACAAAACACATATCAATGGCACTTGCAGATCACTTTAAATTACTAAATATACTATGACATAAATTTTTAAGTTATTTTAAACAAGCTTATAAAATTTTGTTAAAACAATAGGTCATATCGATACTAATAATTTAATTTAAAGCAATCTATACTTTATATCAATTTCAACATCTTAAGTGCTGCAATGTAGAATAAAAACATTGTTTTGTCATGTCCGTAACTTTAAGTGTAGCCTAGGACCTAGAATCTTACATTATTAAAACTAGCAAAATTGCCTGTGCATTGCAACAGGTTAATAAAAAGCATATAATAACTTTTATTTGACTAAAGATTTAGGTGTAAAAGAAATAATTGTTTATGTTAAAAGATCAAATTTTGTTTAGTGTGTGAACACCCATGGCAGTTATGGTTCCTATCCTCCACCTTGTTGACATCTCCTCAAACACCGCTACTATCACCTCTAGCTCGCCCATGCAGAGTACAACGTCTTTCTTCTGTACCTTCTGAAATGTGCACTCCCACCGCGCCACTACATTATTGCTTTTAGCATAATACGTGATGCAGGACAGGGTGTGGTGTGGTTGGAATGGCAGCACCGCACCTAATCCACCGTTGACGAGCAGTGTCCCAAATAGAGCCTCATCGTGGGCGTTGGCCCAATGGGATGCTTCACATATAGCAGGACCACTGAGCTGGTAGAGATTGGAGCCCCAGTTGCCCAGCTTGGCTCTACACCGCCGCTCCATGGCATCACACTCCATGAACACCACGCAGTCGCCTCGCCGTCGTTGTTTGAGCCATGGAATCCTAATCTTCCTATCAATTCCTATTTCTGATGTCGATGCAATGAGGCGCATCTGCACCGTGGCGGCAAGACCAAGCATAGGGCTGAACCATGCAGATACACAAGTTTTGTAAGCTGCTGATGCAGCATCGTGCGAACCGCTTGTAGAAGTATTAAGCCTGCTTGCATCACTATTTGTAGGGAGATAGACCTGTCACCTGTGGTGGTGCCTAGACATTATTCAACGCGCGTGCGCCCATCACCCGACACGCAGTTTCCTTTTCTAGCTCCGTTTCCTTTTACGTCCGCAAGTAGTACATATGCACTTTCTATTTTTGGGTCTACTTTCTTTTTCCATGTGACTTAGTGTGGAGGGTCGACGTGCAGGAGGTGAGGGAGACGCACGTATCTGTTAGATCTGTGTTAGATCCTGTTTATGCGAAATATGCAGGTGGTACATAAAATTTTAAAATGTGATAACTTTCTTGACAAGCATCTATTTTTAACTCTGTTTGCACCGTTACGTTATTATGACCAGATCTACAAAAGTAGATCCATGTTGGATAGGTTTCGAAATAATTTTTGTGACGATAAAGTTTAGAGCATAGGAGTATAAAGTTTTAAATGTTGCAGTACAAATTTTCAAAACTTAGAGTGCAAAGTTTTGAATTTCAAAGTTCCATTTTTTAGGTGTACAAAGTTTGAAATGAGCTAGTCTAAAGTTCCTAAATTTAGGTGTAGAGTTTTGAAGTCCCAAAGTTTTGAATCTTGCAATACAAAGTTTTAATATACTAGTATAAAGTTTCTAAATTTTAAAAATAAAATTTGAAATTACAAAGTTTTAAATCTTAAAGGAAAAAGTTTTAAATGTGCTAATTCCTAAATTTAAAAGGTAAAGTTTAAAATTATGAAGTTTTAAAGTTTGAAATACAAAGTTATAAATGTGCTAGCATAAACTTCATGAATTTTAAAAATAAAATTTAAAATTATAAAGTTTTAAATCTTAAAGTAGAAAGTTTTAAATGTGCTAGTAGAAAGTTCATGATTATAGAACTGCAAAGTTTGAAAATGTGCTTCGTGAAGCTTCTGAGTGTACGGTTTTGAACCTAACGGTATAAAGTTTATAAAGTGATAATTCAAAATTTTGAATCTAAGAATACAAAGTTTGTGAAGTCATAGTTCAAAGTTTTATAAAATCCTAAGTGTAATGTTTTGAATCAAGTAGTACAAAATTTATAATGTGATAGATCAAAGTATTGAATCTAGCAGTACAAAAGTCTGTAATGTGATAGTTCAAAGTTTATAAATTTTGAGTATAAAGTTTTCAATCTAATAGTACAAAATTTATAATGTGATAGTTTAAAGTTTTGAACCTAATAAAGTTTGTAATGTTATAGTTCAAAATTTATAAATTTTGAATGTAAAGTTTTGAACCTAGCAGTACAGTACAAATTTTATAATGTGATAGTTCAAAGTATTGACCTAGCAGTACAAAGTCTGTAAGTTCAAAGTTTATAAATTCTGAGTGTAAAGTTTTGAACCTAACAATATAAAGTTTATAATGTGATAGTTCAAAATTTTTAATCTAGCATTGCAAAGTTTGTAATTTCATAGTTGAAGGTTTATAAATTCTGAGTGTAAAGTTTTGAACCTAACAATACAAAGTTTACAGTGATAGTTCAAAGTTTTCAATTAGTAGTGCAGAGTTTTGTAATGTGATAGTTTAAAGTTTATAAATTCCAAGTGTAAGGTTTTGAACCTAGTAATATAAAAGTTTATAATGTGATAGTTTAAAGTTTTGGATCTATTAGTATAAAGTCTATAATGTGATATTTAAAAGTTTTGGATCTATTAGTACAAAGTCTGTAATGTGATAGTTCAAAATTTATAAATTCTGAAAGTAAAATTTTGAACCTAACAGCACAAAGTTTAAAATATGGTAGTTCAAAGTTTTAAACCTAGCATGACAAAGTTTGTATTTGTGACATAAGTTTATAAGTTTTGAACTGTGTTTATGAATTTATACCCATGTCCCATCATCTTGGTAGATAGAATTGTGATAAATTCTTAATATCTATTTCAAAGTTTTACAATTCCAATCGCAAATGTTTTATTATAAACTCTGTTCACTAAATTTTGTAGGGTGTCATCGTGGATTTCTAACTTTGAAGATAAAACCTTCTCTTGATACGATAAATATACAAGGCTGGCTAGCTCTTGGGAAGAACGACAGGCAGCGTCCTTTTATCAATACTGAAGTCACCATTTTCTTTGTGAATATTTATATGTATTGTTTTTAGCATTTCAAAAGTATTGATATTTCTGTTGAGAAAAAATATCATCGGAATCCTCATCTTGTTTCGGGTCAAATTTTTATCATTAATATGTTTTCTATTTTTAGTCTATTTTGTTTAATGCATAGTTATCGATGTTAAAAACATGCTATATTTTACCACAAATCTATAACTTGTACTTTCATATGTAAATTAAACCATCCCCGCCCATTCACTACCCACACACCCGCTATCCCGAAAGAGAAAAACAAATAAGCTAGATTAGAAAATGGTGGCCCCAAACGGCCCACAAAGCGGATTCTAGCCCAACGGCAGAGGCCCAACGTGGGCTGAACCTTTACATCAGCAATTCCCGAGTTTCTCAAATTCAATTTAGATCATTTCACATTTTCTTTCCCTTTTGCACTTTTGCAGCTGGAACCCTTCCTTGTATTCTATTTCTTTTTTCCCATCATCTTCCCTAAACCCACATAACCGCCTGAATCTCTGGCCGATCCATGCCGGCGGCAAATAGATCCGGATCGGACACAGATAGGTTGGACAAAAATTTGTAGGTGGTAGAAATTTTACCTCTTTATTATTAGATATAGATAAATATTTGAAAAAATATACAATGGTCAGTTAGAGTTTCAGTTTAACTGTGGAGAAATAAATTGCAACGCTTAGTAAGATCAAAAGTTGAAATCTAAAATATAGATTCATGATGTCTCAAAAAGAACGCAACAAGAGCTTATAAACCTTAAGATTAGGTTTTAAATTAGGGAGTTGCTTCATTTGAGGTGTACGAATTTTTAGAAATTTTTAGGACTAATCAATTAAAAGGACAACTCATGAACAAGAATAAAAAATCAGACACATGAGTAATAGGAGAAGCATTTAAATAAATATATATCATGCTAAAAATATAACAAAACTTAAAAATTATAATCAAAGATCCACAATGTAATCTACATATTAATTCTCATGAGATGTGCTAGAAAAGCTACGAAGTTCTCACAAAACTAGAAAGATCTACCCATCAATTTTATATACTTTAATAACCATTGATATGGTGGGTAGACTATCCCGTTAGCGTCTAAACTCTTACAAAACACATGCAAAAATACAATTCTAACTCACCGGGTGGATCTTTCCAAAGGCGTAATTTGCTTATCCAAACTCCAAATTTAGCTTTATGTTTCAATCGTCTTGATGACAGGAATGTAATGGTAAGGTCCAATTTGTGCAATTTATAAATGACAACCAGCTAAACCAATTTTCCCAGAACAGCCGCACAGAGTCTAGGAGATTTGATCGGCCGCATATAAGATCGGCCTTCTATATATAAGTCAGTCTAATTTATCCTATCTTCCATATTTCATAGCTCAAGCCATCTTTACCATACTATTCTTTGGTATTTTCTAAGCTACGACTAGTGGTCGACCCCGACACATTGCTAGTGGAGCCTGAACCAGTCTTGAGTCTCAGTCGCATTCACAAAGATAACGTTTTCTAGGCTAGACGTGAAGGTTACGTGGACACAACTACCTACTATGGCCCCGTTCATCCGGTTTAGAATCCGCACTTTTTAGCTTATTTTTTCAGCCGGAACAGTGTTTTTCTCTTACAACAAATCAGCCAACAGTGTTTTTCAGCCAGCTTATCAGCACAGCCGAACATGGCCTATATTGGCGACGTGGGAAGACCTCTGTGGTCAAGAAACGCTTCTCTACTTCTATATATGCTTGTTGACGTTAAGTTAGAAATTCCTTCAGCAAGGGAAAGGTGAACTACTTGGTTCTAAATTATGAGCTTTCTAGATATATTGTTTTTTTATGTATCTGGACATAGTGTATATCTAAGTGTATAGCAAAGACTATGTGAATTTAGAAAACCCAAAATATCTTATAATTTGAAATATGGGGAGTACAAGTTGGTGTGACCTGTAAAATCCTAGCTTCTTGTAATAGTGGACCTGCAAAACCGGGTGGAAGGAGTATGGAATCGCGTCAGGCACCCCCCTAACCAGTCACTGTTAGAATCGCATCCAACAAAGATAGAAGACCACCCATACCACACTACGTAAAAAAGCCACATATCCACCACGTCATCTACAGATGCCAGCACAAACGCGTGTCTATAGTACGAGTTTACAGACGCGCCTTCCCGACGCACGTCTGCAGTAAGTCGCCGGCGAGGGTCAACGGTCCGGAGAGGTCAACACGCATTTGTAATAAGCATGCTGGCTATGCGCGTCTATGATACGGGTCTAGAGACGCGTGTTGGTTATGCCCGTGGTAAGGGGCGTTGTAGACGTGTTTTGACAACACGTGTATTTGATGACACCTATTACAGACACATGTACTCTATCACAGTCGCGTGTTTGTAACACGCGTCTGTAATAAGAGCTTATTACATATGCGTTTTGGCCGCATCTATAATAAGACCTATTACAGACGTGTTATTAGAGATGCGCCGAAGCGCGTCTGTGACATCTCTAAAGACATGTCTGTGATGTACTTTTTTTACATAGTGCTAGTTGAGTTACTCAACACTTGTGACTATACAACTAATGTTATTCTTTTAACTACACAATTTCTATATTGTATATTTGACACTCTAAATGATCTAAATGAAAATGTTGTTAACTGCAAAGTTGTAGATCACGTCGAGTACTACAACTTTGATGTTAGCTTTGTATTTATTCGACATTGTTAACCATCTCAAATTTGATTTGAAAACTTATATTGAATATTTGGACATGTAAATCATCTCTAATTAAAAAATTGTCAACTATAAAGTTTTATCTTTTTTAATTTTACAATTTTGAAATAAAGTTTACCTTAATCCGACCTCATATAAAAAAGTTATGACTTTTTTACATAACAGGCTATCACTATGTATGGTTCGTAGCTTCAATCAGCGGTGATAGTACGATGTCTATTACTGCCGGTTGCAGCCATAAACCAGCAGTGTGTCAGTTGAAGCCACGAACACGCAGTAATAAAATTAGAGTTCTAAAAAAAGTTGCACAGATCTTAAAGCGCCAGAGTAATTAATTATAATTAATTTCGTCTTTGATTTGGACTGGGGCCAGCCCTATCCATGCCCAAAAGGAGCCCAGCTCTTGTCTACCAGACACAGATTCACTTCTTTCGATTTATCGATCTTCCATCAATGCGCATTTCTTCATTTCTCCTCGTACGAACGGGAACTCGGGCGGACGGCGGCGGCGACCTGCGATTACTGTGGAACCACAGCGACGGCGGTATACTGTCGTGCCGACGCTGCCAGAGGCCTGCCGTGTGACCGCCTCGTGCACGGCACCAACAGGGTCTGCTCCCGCCACGCCCACGCCCACGCCCCGCTCTGTGCCGACTGCCACTTTTAAAAGAGGACCACGAGAGCAAAACTCAATTAATTATTGTTGCCGGTTCTACCAGTGTTTGCCTAATGTGGTGTAGCAACTCACATCGCTAGGGCATGACCGACAGCCTCCCACTCACTAAATAATGTACTGAAGCAACTCAAGGAATATGCCCTTGTCTCCAACTCTCTCGAAGCCTCTCTCTTTCTCCAGGTGACTGAGGAGGCGGCGGGAGATACAGGTGCTCCCGCCGGCAAGACCACTGTTCTTCCTCACTTCCGATGGTCTCCTGGCCTCGGTTTTGAGGGGAACGCGTGGATCTTTGTCCGGCGGTGTAGTTTAGGTCCCTCTAGGTGTAGGGTTTGGTGTCCGGCGCCGGCGTCGAGGCGGCGGCGGCAACGGCGTCAAGGAATAAAGTCCTCTCATGCTCTTTCCCGTCTCGGCGGCGCTCTACTCCGGTGCCGACGACAAGCGCGTGTAGGAGTCCGTCTTCGCCGGTTCCTGTACAGGAGTCTGCGTGGACTGCTGTTCTGTCGTCTCGGAGAGGCGGTGGTGCCGGCGGCACGCTTCATCAAAGACGCGCAGATAAGCTCCGGTTTCTCTTACGGCGGCTGGTTGGTACTGTCGGGAGCGGAATCGGAGAAGGGGATGGGGAGTTCGTACTCATTCCTTTCCATCTAGGACGCAACATCGGAGTGCTCCTTGTGTGTTTTTCTCCAGCGATGGCACTGGATCTTCATCAAGCTTGTTCTGGGGCGTTGCTCCGGCCGAAGGTCTTTCATCGATGTTTTTGCCCTGTCTCTCATGACAGGCTTCTATTGCGGCTTCTGTAGCCCGTTGTGGCGATTTGTGTTGATGCGAACTCGGGGATGCTCATGGTGGCAGTCCCCTTCCTTTTGCTGTTGCTCGGGAGAAGCCAATGGCCAGCTTTCCCGTGATGCGTTGCCGGATGCGAGGAAGATGACACTACTGGGCTTAGTAGTACTTTTCCTTTTCGGCCATGTTTAGATGCTAAATTTGGGAGGCCAAATTTGCATAGTGAACATCACGTCACACTGTAGCAATTTTGTTTTTATTTGGTAACAATTGTCTAAACATTGATTAATTAGGCTTAAAATATTCGTCTCGTAAAGTAGAACAAAACTGTGCAATTAGTTTTTGATTTCATCTACATTTAGTACTCCATATATGTGCCGACATTTTGATGTGATGGAGAATCTTCTTTTTTATAGTGGAATTTGGGGGTGAATTTGGGTATCTAAACAAGGCCTTCGTTAAGAGTGTTGTGGTGTCGAGTTCTGTACTCGTGTGTACTGTTGTTGTCCTTATCTAATGGAAACAGATATCCCCTTTCAAAAAAAAAGGAATATGCCCTTGTTGCCTCCACCACCCACCAGTTGTCACCCACCACACTGGCCATTGGCGTGAGCCACCACCTTACACAACCAACCACCAGCATCCCAGGAGCTCCTTGCACCCTCGAAAGCACAGGTACCCTCAACCCCAAAAAACTCTCTGCTAAGAGATGCCTATTTTAGGCAAACAATGGAAGATGGCCATCCATATTATTTTATTGCTATGAACAACATGTAAGTTTCAAGTTTGGTTCTTGTGGTTCAATGTACTAAGCATGTTTTCACCATGATTATCAAAAGCTATATCAGTTAACTTATTACTTATCAATAGTTATACGGAAAAAAAGAATATCAATTGTATTATCCCAGAAAAAGGTAGGCACAAATAACTCACCGGCGCTGACATAGAATGTTGAAGGAAAGACAATCCCAGGAGCTGGACAACATACTTCTCACAGAGTTGCATAATGGAGTGTATTTTTGTTGGTTTGATAAAACCCAAAGAAATCCATTGTTGAATTAGATCATCTTTATGTATCTTTTGACCTTTTGGAAATATTGCACAGTAGGTAAAGCATGGCTTCATGTATGAATCCATATAGCTATAAGTTAACTTCAAAGATGCAAGAACTTGATTTTGTGATGAAGCATCATCTGAGATAGATTCCTTCCAGATATTATTGTTTTTCACTTCCATCCATTGACTAGATTTCATAGACTGCAACATGAATCCAACAGATTGAGCTGCTAAAGCCACACCTCCACACTTCAGGGCAATGTCCTTTCCTATACTGGTCAAGTATTTCTTGTCATCTCTAGTTTCAAAGGCACTTCTTTGTTTTATTATTTCCCAGCACATGTCATTCGTCAAATATTTTATCTTGTATGGTTTAATGTTAGTACAAATTTTCTCTGCGACATGTTCACTGCGTGTAGTTACTAAAACAATTGTGTTGATGCTGTCACCAAGATTTAGCATAGCTTTCAAATCCTCTAGTAGAAATGGATTATCCTCCCACAGGTCATCTAAGACAATCAGGTTCTTAGTTTGTCTCTGTTTTTCAGGTAGCTGTGAAATTATAGAGTCACCAATCTTCTTCAAGTCAAATATCGGGGACACATGGACCCACACCTGAGAATAAAATCTGAAATTTGCATCATTGTAAATCAATCTTGCAAAGGTTGTCTTGCCAATTCCTCCAATACCATATATAGGAAGGATAGTGATCTTTTCTGTCATGGCCTCAATTAATGAATCAATTATTTTTTTCTTCTCATCTGTCCTCCCTATAATAAAATCTTCTGATACATCTGATGATTTTTTGTGTATATCAACCAATTCAAGATCATTGTACCTATCACTTGTCAACAAGTTGAAATGCTGGTGTTGATCTGCCATCTGCCTTAACTGCTTTCTCATCTTCATCTGATCTTGCGTTGTCATCCAAGGAACAGTTTTGCTACATTCTTTCTGGGGAACCTACAAGATTGCCATATTAGTCAACATACTAGACATTTTTTATTTTTCTAGATTCATTTGGAATAACGTACATATCAATTTTGGAATTCATCCTCCCTCTAGCATGTCACATTTGTTTGATTCTTGGTTGTTTCGCATTCGACCAAAACTTAGAAATCAAATTTTACTTTTTTTGGAATAAAATCAAATTTTAGTTGGTGTTGATGCTTTAGTTGGCCCTTATGGTTGAAAACAAATGATTTGGCGTTCAATAAGGCTAAACTTAACACCTTTTTGCATGTCATCTTCAAGGCAACATACAACCGTCAATGGTCACTGCTACATAAAGAAAGTGCAAGACCGAGTCTCAAGGATGGATGCATATTACTTGAAACAGTCATCATGGAAGTCTTTGCAAAGTTCGGCTAGAAATTTTGGAATAGAATTGAAGTTTAACTTCAGTCTTTCCTTCTTTAGTTTTTGCGAAAGGGTGCCTAGCTGAGTCAGTTAGGCAGTCCTGAGTTCGAATCCTAGTGGGAGCAAATTTCAGGCTAGGGTTAAAAAAATCCCACTGTTTATCCCATGCCGAAGCACAAGTCTAAGGCCCAGCCTAGGACGCTCACATGGGCTACGGTGCCGCTGTGTATAGGTGGAGCAGGGGTTCAGTGGTTTTTCTTGACCTGCGTGAGAAAGTTTCCTTTGTGACCGCCCTTTATTTTTTCCCATTCTTGTTCTATTAAATGAACTCATTTAGTTCCATTCTTCCTTAATGCAAATGGGGGTGAAACACATAACATAAAATGTTATGGCAATAAATAGTTTCCAAGGTGACACTTCAACTGTATGTTCTCCAAAATAATGTTAAATCAGATACAAATGAATATACATCTATGACAACTTTTCATGATGAAGATTAGAATCAATATTAATCTATGTAGTTCCTTGTACATTGTATTTCAATGCTAACAAAGTTTCACTAACATGAATAATAAAATAATTTAACTTTCGCGTTGGAGGGAGTAGTGTTGTACATAGCAAACAAAACATAGTTTTTTTTTTTGTTCACCTAAGTAGTAGCTAATCTGTATACCAATTTGGCCAATGACAGAAATGTAACATGGAAGATGTTAGAGCAGCACACTGTTGATAGTTCAAACAGGAGCACTTGTATTAGTGCTTCATGTGCCTACTGTCAGTTTTAATTATGAAAATTTGAATAACATCGCTTTATTTCAATTTCAAGGAAAATAAAATCCATGTACTAGTAGGTTTGCTCTTCCTCCGTATCAGACAATATGTTTCACATCATCAAGATCTGGTTTGGAGACAGAAAATTGCAATTTAATGCTGTGCCCTTGAATTCTGAAGGGATCAATACTGCTGAACTACAATCCCTAACAAACTGGAAAAATATTTCTAACTGAAGGGAGTACATAATTCCAAATCAATTAAAATGATTTACTGATATAACATTCCAATGTACGTATTTATAAAGAAACATTTCACTCGAAACAAAATAATGATTTTGGATACCTTGCCAATGGCAGTTTCAATCTTATTCAACTCATCGATGATCTCTAGAGCATTGGGCCTTTTCTGGCTATCTTGTTGCATGCAGTTCAATGCTATTTTAGTGCATGTCTCTACTTGGTGGCAATATGCTTCAAGTGAGGAACCACTCCATGTTGCTTGCAACCTATTCCTCCACTTTCTTACCTGAAAAACTGAATTGTCAAGCTTGGCAGATACTATTCAAATGTAAATGCCACATAGTAAAAACTAATTTTGATATTCTTAAAGAGAAGTACGGGTTCTCACTATTTCAATAATTTTGTCCTTGGACATGTCTTCATATTTGGAGTCAGGTCCTGACACTATCATTATCATTATGACACCCAAGCTGAATATGTCAAACTTTTTTGAGATTTCACCTTTGTCGATGTACTCTGGTGGCTGGTAACCACTGCATTGTATTAAATACAACTAATTTGTAATTCATCATTTTGATGGACTTGAAATTTTTTTTACAAGACATATATATTCAACTTACAGAGTTCCTAGAGGACTTTGTGTGGTCCGTTTTAGTTCGTCACCAAATATCTTGGACAAACCAAAATCTGCAATCTTTGGCTCCATATATTTGTCTAGTAGTATGTTGTCAGGTTTTAGGTCCAAGTGGTAAATGGATTGTTCCAGTTCCTCATGAATATACTTTAGACCCTCACAAGTCCCTTTGATAACTTTGTACCGTGTATTCCAGTCAAGTCCAGAAACCTCATCTGAGTAATAAGCAAAGGGATTATATAAATCAATCCAAATACATATATACAGGGGATACGGCAGATGGTGAAGCAGGATACCAGATAGATAATTTCGAAGGCTCCCATTGTGCAAATACTCAAGGCAGAGCACTCTATGTGTCTCTTCAGCAATCACATGTCTTCCATTGTGCTTCATTGGTTTTCGCTCTGTTTCATAGCAATAGCCTAGAAGCTGTACGATGTTTGGGTGCTGAAGCATCGCTAGGCTCTTAAACTCAGTATGGAACTGCTTGTAGTCAACAATTATGTCATTACGAAGCACCTTCACAGCAATATCCTTTCCAGTTTTAGTCAATCCCTGTTACACATATGGTTTTAATCAAAGCAATCTGATATTTTCATCACATAGTACTTATTATTATATTATATCTGATAAACAGAAAAAATAGCATGCGTTGGATTTCTTTTAGGTCCCGTTTAGATTCTTTGAATTGAATTCATTTTAATAATCACAATTTAGACACATATATTATTGTTGGCTATAGGATAGAGGTACTATGTATTGCATTTCTACCATAGGGGAGCGAGTTGAAGAGTATGTTATAAGTTGCAAAGTAGAGACGTAGAATGGTGATCTATAGAATCAATATCCATCTCTCAACCAGTGAATTTGAAATAGGCTTATATGTGAGCTTTGAAAAGTGATGGAATGTCAAATTTCAAGCCAAATAGCCTAATTTATTAAGTAGACTTCAATTCCTCCAAATGAAAGGATCCAAACGTCGCCTTATAGTTATCACAAACAAGGTGCTGCAACAAATTTCATGGTAAGCTTGTCCCATACTTTGCAGCAACATCTGTGTTGACGAGACTTGTATTGACAAAAGATTTACTTATGAAAACCAAGCACGGAAAAAAAATACTTACCTTGTAAACCACTCCAAATGATCCATGACCAAGTTTCTGCGTGAAACCATCTGTAATTTCTTTTATCTCTTGAAATGTTAGGTCCTCTGGTTCCATTGTTGTGTCCTGTTGCTGCCCTTGCTATCTGTCTTGTTGGGGATGCCCCTTCAGTGAGCAAATTGGAACATATATATATGCTATTAATCAGCTACGAACAGAACTACAGAAGACTAGTATGATTGGTCTCCTTTTCTTTCCTGTCGTACTAGCTGGCAGGCATGAACACTCAACCAAAGCTACAACGACTTCGGAATGAAATACGGAAGAAAAGGCAGCGGCACATTAGTAGAGCTTAAAATACAACGACTTTCGCGTTGGAGGGAGTAGCACCGCAGAGTCAACCCAGATGCGCAGGCATGAATGCCTCTCAGGTACCGTGGATCTCATTCTCACCTGCCCCATGTCACCGACCGACTCCTAACCTTCACTAATGGACTCGTTTGTCAAAAGACCAGGCGAAATTTTACCAGGCAGCAACACTAGAGATGCGATGAGTTACGAATTGCTATTGCCACGGATGAATTGTCAAAGCCTGAACTGGAGGACAAATTGATCGAGCTCAATTAGAGGAGAGATTAAAGTAGCCAGCCGCATGCTAGAGCTTGTGAACTTGGGCGGAGGTTTGTACTGGGGATGCACATGCTGCATGTTGATGGAGCATATAGGTGCAAGATCAAAGGATCTAACCTGACTAGGGAGCAGCACAGAAGAGGAACGCCCCAACGCGACGAACTGAACTCTAGCTGAGCTCGAGGGGATACTTGACAAAACTGCAGAGCGCTGGCGGATCGACCTCAATCAGAGGCGAGATAGACGTAGTCGCTCAGAATGGCTACTGTGGCAGCAGAAAGTAGAAACGCGCTGGTAGTGGTGGTAGCTTCGGCCACTCTCTCCATCAAGATGACTACAAAGAGGCTTTTTTTTTTAATGAGATGGCTTACTTACGTGCTAAAGAAACCTTACCTATTGTAATGGGTGGTGACTTTAACATTATAAGTGGCCCACTTGAAAAGAACAATTAAAATTATATTGATAGATGGTTTTCTTGTTTAATGCTATTGGGACTTGAAATAAGACCTTGGAGAATTGAATCTCACAGATAAACAAATAACTTACCAGTTCAGACCTTCGAAAACTCAACAGAATTTTAGTCTCGATAGATTGGGACTTGAAATTTAATCACTCTACTGTCTAGACTTTATCTAGGGATATTTCTGGTCACACTCCTTTATTTTTAAGCACTAGAGAACCATCCACAGGTGCAGCCCCACCTCCCTTTATGTTTGAGTTGGGGTGGATACTTAGGGATGTTATTTTAATTTGGTCAGGGATGTTTGGATCTGTGTGCAGGATGGCTCTACTCCCTTGGAAAGATGTGAGGAAAGAATTATATAAGTTGCTCTTACAAAAAAGAGAAAAAATTGTTAGATAATTTGGATGAACTAGATAAAAAAGCAGAGTTGGGCCCTTCAGTCTTCAGTTGAGACTGCGATTAACCATAAGCATGCCTTACATCAAAGGTTATCCCCATTACTCTGAGAAGAAGAATTCAAATGGTACCAAAGAGCAAGGGTTAGAAACGTACTAGAAGGGGATGATAATACTGATATTTCCAATGAGTGGTATATGGGAAGCACATGAAAAGTAAAACTCATATCTCTCAATCGAAAC
>CM039597.1:32466671-32659809 GCA_022457205.1 Saccharum spontaneum
AACATAATTCCTGACGGTTTTTTAGGATTTCCTGACGGTTTCTAGCTGTCAGAAAAAACCTCCAGTCTGGTAGTGAAACTCCTCCAAAGGCGATATTATCAAGACCCGTATAAAAATATTGAAGAATAAAAGGGTCTTGTAAGGCTAGGTCTAAACCTAAATTCATAAGACGCTTGAAAGATTCCCTTAGTATAGCCAAAAGTTCATTATCTCCTTGATTAGAACATAGGACCTTTGATTCATTACCTTCTTGATTAGAAGATAGGATCTTGGGTTCATTATCTTCTTGATCAGAACATAAGACCTTTGCTATAGGAAAAGGTTGGTTTTGACCTATTACAACCAAACATGGGTGTAGCTCATAGCTAGATGTGAGAGTCATGGGTTCTGGTGGCTCTAAGCTTTGGTTCATGGGTGCAGGATATTGATAGATAGGCGTGGAATTTGGTTTATCCATAAGGATAGGAAAGAAAAGGCAAAAGGAAAAGAAAAAAAGATAAAAGTATAATGCAAGGTTAAGCAAGACTTGAGGTTAACTTAGCTGACATCTTTCTCCCTGGCAACGGCGCCAGAAATGCTTGTTGATATTTGTTAACGCACATAGAAAAGGATCCGCAAGCACATGGATATCGGTGAGTATTTCACCTGGGAGATATTTTCAGAGTATCGTATTTGTTTATCCACAAGGAAAAAGCGTGTGATGACTAATCTAAATCTACACTCAACCTCTGGGCTGCACTACAAGGTAGCGAAGATATAAGCGATTAGAGAAGATTACGACGATAGTCTAGTTCCAACCTATGGTAAGCTATGAAACTATTGGTCTATGGGGACATACTATGGAAAAGAGACACCACAGAGGATGCTTAAACCAGGGCACTTAATCCTACCAATCCTTCTAACGGGATGTGGGGTACAAAGAAGCAACGGGATTGTCACGTCCTGCGCTACTACCACGGATCCAGCCAGACAGGGGATATCTACGAGTATCTCTAGCCTAAGCACCACGCTTACGCTACAGACGATTACCCTACCCTATACCACGGAAGAGAATAAAGTAAACTCGTAAACCATAGAACAATAATAACAATGTAGTTACTTAGTACTGGAAGTTGAATTACCGAAGAATCCTAGAACCAAGCCTCGGGTTAGGAGACTTGATCCTGTAGGTACAAGCTAGAGAGGAGACACCGACATGCCAGGCTTCCTCCAACTCATCCCTCCACTCTAACTCTCTCGATCTAGAAGAACAACTCTAATCTCACATGAAGACTACGAAGCTAATCTCTCTTGTATGTGCCCTAAGAGAGAAGATCCATTCAAGGGACCCCTCCCTGCTGATCCTCACAGGAAATAATGAATTAGGTTTTCAAGGGTTGTCTCCTCCAGGGGCCAGGGGCCTTGCTTATATAGCCCTTTAGAAAGCACCACAACCCTCGGATCAAACCGACCTTGATCTACGATTATTATTGATCCTTAAAGACGGTGGAGGCATGATCCAGGAGGTGGAGCCTGATTGGCCACCTGGGTGGGGCGCCCGCCCCCACTTCGGGCCCGTTTCACCTCCGGTTTGTTTCTAGAGTCTTCTCGTATATTCTAGATTTTTAAAAAGTTATGCGTGGCCCTATTGTCTCTATGTAGACCTGACATGTGGGCCATCCTTGGTTCTTTTTAGCTAACCCCTTGTAGAAACAGACATTCACCAAAACTCGTGGAATTATGTCAGTAAACCCCCTATATCTAAGTTGTAATTATTATTTAGTCCTTTTTCATGCTATGTTGACGGTTAAAAAAATGATACTTATATACCGTCAACAAATACCTACACAATCGACAAGCAACAGCCAAGCCCACCATGCCTCCACCAACAATAACAATGTCGAGTGCATCAGACAGAGCCTTCACACAAGCAACCTTCTCGGTGTGATCCTACACGTTCATCGAGAGAATCAGTACCAGCACACGCAGTGGCGGATCCAGAAATATAAGAGATCACGTCGTGTTTTTGTAAAAGCAAATTATAAGTTGCATAGGCAAGTGTCAACTGAGCTGCTGAAGTTCAGAGCTCATAACAGATCCTGGGGTCCATTGTCCTCGAAGAATTTCTCCTAAATTCACTTATACCAAAAGGTCTACCAATCTTGTTTTAGGACATGGATTAAAATCTACACAGTTTCTTGCAAGGACTCTTTTCGACTAAGAACACTGTAAATTTGGTACCAAATCGAGGGCTCTAAGAAGTAAGAACTGAGCAGCGAATCTTGCATGGCAGACTAAAAAACTACTCACCGCACGAGCAGCTGTGCAGCAGGCAGCAGTGCTGCCGTGGGGCCGGGGCGGCTGGCCACGAGCGGGCGGATCTGCTGACGCCTCCGCGCACACATCCCACTTCGCCGTCACGGAGGAGAATGCAGAGGAGCACATCGGCCGTCGGCCAAAGGAAGATCCCGCCAGCCACCGGCCGCCGGCCAAAGGAGGAGCCGCGGAGGTTGTCAGGACGGACTCCGGAGCGCTGGGGCACAGAGCAAGTGGGCAGCTGGCTGGTGGAGCGGCGAATCCGGCCGCGGAGGGCGAGGCCACACGCGCTGGAGCCATGAAACTGTAAATGCGAAATGGGCGCCCTTGGCACAAGATGCAGAGTGTTTGGGATGAGTACCTGCGAATGGGCGCCTTGGAGGCCTGGAGGCCCTGCATCCGCGTGCCAGGCTGGCGCGTCGCAGAAAGCCCTAGCGGGAGGCTGGATCCGGTTCACCACCGCCACGAAGCATCTGCGCTAGAAGAGAGAAGGATGCTAGTGAGTCCGAAAGAGGTATCTCAGAGCGAAAGTAACTGGAGGAGGGGTGGATGAACTGCGCTTTGCCTTCGCCTGGAGAGCATGCCGGAGACGGCGAGGGTGCGCGTCGGTGCCGTCGATCGTCAGCGACGAGACGCTGCTGCAAAGAGAAGAATGGGCTCGGTGGTGGCGGGCCAAGGGAAAATAGGTGCGTTGGCGGCAGTGGAAAAAAAAACTAGGGTTAGGAACTGGTCTGACAAGTGGGTTCTGGTGAAAATTAATTGCCAAATGGGCCAGCTGAGCACGCACAAGCCCAATTCATACGTTGCGACGGATTGTTAGATCAAAATGTGAGGCTTTAGCGACCGACCCTTCAACGTTAAAGCAAAATAAAAAATAGCGACCGACATTCCATTGAGAAAACGAGAAATACCGACCAACTGTCTCCTACGAATTTTTAGCGACCGACCATTCATCGGTATTTTGTGACTTTTAGCGACCCATGTCCATTGTTTTTTTGGGTTGTGGTATAGTGATTATTGAAATATAGCGCAGCAATAAAAATTGCTGGTCTATGCTTGCTCTTCTGTTTAATATGCTAATCAAGGCAAAGCGAGCAGTCCTTGTCCAACTATAAAAAATGTTAATCCACGCTTGCGTTTGTACAATTTGCCAATGAAGTTAAAGCAAGCACACCTCTACTTGTACATCTTAGTTTAGTATTGTCCCCGCATTTCTAGTAGTGGCTATTAGGGATAAGAAGGAGTGTTTCAAACGTCTCCACCATGACAAGAGTGCAGCCAACATCGAGGGCTATAAAATAGCGAAGAGGGCTGCAAAGCGAGCTGTGAGTGTAGCAAAAGGTCAGGCGTATGATGGCCTTTATCAGCGGCTAGGCACGAAGGAAGGGGAGAAGGACTTTTATAGGATGGCTAGAATCCGTGAGAGGAAGACAAGAGACATCAACCAAATAAAATGCATCAAGGATGGGACAGATTGACTTCTGGTGAAGGATGAGGAGATCAAGGACAGATGGAGAGAGTACTTCGACAAGCTGTTTAATGGGGAGAATGAGGGTCCTACCCTTGAGTTGGACGAATCATTTGACGATACCAACAGACGCTTTGTGAGGAGAATTCAGGAGGCAGAGACCGGAGAGGCTTTGAAGAGGATGAAGGGAGGTAAAGCGATGGGCCCTGATGGTATCCCCATTGAGGTGTGGAGATACCTAGGCGCCAGAGCGATAGTATGGTTGACTAAGCTTTTTAACCTTATTTTTCGATCTAACAAGATGCCTGAAGAATGGAGGAGAAGTATATTAGTACCTATCTTCAAGAACAAGGGAGATGTTCAAAGTTATACTAACTACCGTGGGATTAAGTTGATGAGCCATACGATGAAGCTCTGGGAGAGGGTTATCGAGCATCGCCTAAGGAGAGTGACACATGTGACCCAAAATCAGTTTGGGTTCATGCCTGGTAGGTCGACCATGGAGGCGATTTTCTTATTACGACAATTGATGGAGAGATATAGGGAGCAGAAGAAGGACTTGCACATGGTCTATTGACCTCGAGAAGGCATATGACAAAGTACCGAGAAATGTCATGTGGTGGGCCTTGGAAAAGCACAAAGTCCCAACTAAGTACGTTACCCTCATCAAGGATATGTACAGGGATGTGGTGATGTTTGTCCGAACTTGTGATGGCGACACCAGTGACTTTCCAATTAAAATAGGACTGCATCAGGGGTCAGCTTTGAGCCCTTATTTATTTGCTTTGGTGATGAATGAGGTCACAAGGGACATACAAGGTGATATCCCTTGGTGTATGCTCTTTGCTGATGATGTGGTGCTAGTTGACGACAGTAGGGCAGGGGTTAATAGGAAGTTAGAACTATGGAGGCACACGTTAGAGTCGAAAGGGTTCAGACTTAGTAGGACTAAGACCGAGTACATGAGGTGCGATTTTAGCGCGACTAGGCATGAGGAGGGAGACGTTAGCCTCGATGGGCAAGTTGGTGGCCAAGAGGATACTTTTCGGTATTTAGGGTCGATGCTACAAAAGGACGGAGACATTGATGAAGATGTTAGGCATAGAATTTTAGCCGGCTGGTTGAAATGGTGTCAAGCTTCTGGCGTCCTCTGTGACAAAAGGGTGCCTCAGAAGCTGAAAGATAAGTTCTATAGGACGGTGATTCATCCGGCGATGTTATACGGTGCTGAGTGTTGGCCTACAAAAAGGCGACATGTCCAGCAACTGAGTGTAGCAGAGATGTGTATGTTGCGTTGGTGTTGTGGGCACACAAGGAGGGATAGAGTCCGGAACGACGATATTCGGGATAGGGTTGGGGTGGCACCAATTGAGGAGAAATTGATTCAACATCGGTTGAGATGGTTTGGACATGTCCAACGGAGGCCTCCTGAGGCGCCGGTGCGTAGTGGAGTTCTAAAGCGGGCCGATAATGTAAAGAGCGGTAGAGGTCGACCTAAACTAACTTGGGACGAGTCCGTTAAGAGAGATCTTAAGGAGTGGAATATCTTTAAGGATTTAGCTATGGATAGGAGCACTTGGAGATTGGCAATCAATGTGCTGGAACCGTGACCTCTTTTGTCTCCCTTTATGTCTTTTTTTGTGTCTCCCTGTTTCTCGTTTCTTTTGGGTTTCATCTCTAGCCTACCCCAACTTGCTTGGGACAAAATGCTATGTTATTGTTGTTGTAAGTCAAACAGCACTAGACACTCTAATTATTTAGTGCCACGGTACTGTTGCCAGACAAGCAGCCAAGCAGGTGCTCAACTGCTCATCAACGCGCCAATAAGCAGGATGCGGACTTGTCCTGGCCACTTGCCCACTTGCAAGCAGAAAAAAAAATATGAAGAGGCGTCCAATACTCGATCCATTATTATCTAAAAAAAATTATGATACTCGATTCATCCGGGTCAAACGAGACAACTGGGGGTGCGCGCCGGGTCAAACGAGACAAAACGAGACAACTGGAGGCGCGCGCCGGGTCAAACGAGACAAAACGAGACAACTGGGGGCGCGCGCCGGGTCAAACGAGACAAAACGAGACAACTGGGGGCGCGCGCCGGGTCAAACGAGACAACTGGGGGCGCGCGCCGCGCGCGGGTAGCCCATATGCTGCCATGTGGTCTCCGTGATGCACGCAATGCAACAATAGTTTTCATTTTAGAATTAATGCAACAATAGCTTTAATCTGGATGCATGTTACCATGCTTGTTTCATCAAGCTGCCGCGCGCTGTCCAGTTATTATTATTATTTTTTATATAAAACAAGTGTGGCATCACATCTGGGGCTAGACGGTCTGTAGTGAACCTCGCTCTCGACCATACAGGCCGGCCTTCCGATCCAGGGCAAGCAGCTACGAGCAAGCCGCGCGCCGTCTCCACTCTCCACTCTCCGGCCGGCCGGAGGCGATCCCTTCTTCGTTCCAGAGCCATCCGGTACGTATAGTACGTGCTTATTCCCTTAGCAACAGCTTTTAGTTATACCCACGTCACATAAAGCTTGTGTCTAATTCTCTCCTCGCACAACCCTTTGTTAACCGAGACCAACTTGGAGCAATATCATTTCATCGTGCTAGTTCATTTTTCAAATCAAATTTTGATGGACGGCAGAAGCTAGGAAGCCTTCTCAAAGTTGCAGTGTTTCTCGTAGCTCTTGGACTTTGTATTACTGTCCAGTTTATTAGTATTTTTCCTTAAAAAAATTTCTTTTTCCTAAATAATGGGGAATTTGACTACCTCCGGAATTTAAATTGGTCAGCATGTGAGTATTGAAGACCGCAGGGAATAATCCCACGCGGAAGCAGATTCTTGGCTTAGCCTAGCTCGCCCCATTTCTTGGCTCTCTTGTCCGATCCATTACTAGCCAGTTCACATCTCTTTTAATCTACAATGCTACTGCGTTCGATCTGTCCACAGTCCCATCAAGGATCCCAGTGCTTCTGCCCACTGCCTTTGCTTCTTTCATTTTTCGTCCTTTAATCTGTGGTTCAGAAGTGTAAGCAGGTCTTTGTACTAGCACAAACTATCTTTTGCACTTTTTCTATGTATACAAAACATAGCAGTCGTTTCAATATAATCTTCTCACCAAGGGGTCTTGGCTTATCTACTAGCAGAAAGTACAGGACATAACTATGGTGCCAGATGATGTATCATTTGAATTCATAAGAGATATTACTGATGACTTCTCGGAGAAGTGCATACTTGGTGAAGGAGCATTTGGAGTTGTTTACAAGGTAAAATTTATTTGGACAAGCTCAATTTTGGTTAACTACAGTAATATGTCTGGCCAACAAAACCTGTGTAGTGTTCCGAAATCATATGGTATTACTATATCAACGTGGACAGCAACCATATTCGGGATGTGGTAACAACAAACAAAACAACCCAACTCCTACATTTAATTTCCTGCTTTACCAAATATAAGGGGTCAAGTTATACTAAATACTGACAACATATATTTGGCAGGGAGTCACTAAAGATGGACTCGATGTTGCTGTCAAGAAGTTGAAGCCTTCTCTTGCCGACCTAGACAACAAGCAGTTTCGAAATGAGTTCGATACTCTCAGGAAGCTTGACCATCAAAACATTGTAAAATTTCTTGGCTATTGTTATGAAACAGAGAAAAAACCTTTTAACAAGCCGGATGGAAGTAAGGATTTTGTTGATGAGATGCATACAGCGCTCTGCTTTGAATACTTGCACAATGGGAGTCTTCAAAAACATCTTTCTGGTACAGATGCATGCACCATTTTCAGTATTGTTTTGAGGGGTTGCTCCATTTTCACTATGCCTCCAAAGAATATTGTCTTGTGTATTGCATTTGATTAATATTTTTTTTTGTTTACTACTATAGATGAGTCTTGTGAAGTTAAGCTTGACTGGCACATGCGGTTCAAAATAATCAAGGGGATTTGTGAGGGCCTAAAGTATATGCACAAGGATCTAGAAGAACCTATTTACCATTTTGACCTAAAACCTGACAACATATTGCTAGATAAGGATATGGTTCCAAAGATTGCAGATTTTGGTCTGTCCAGGATCTTTGGTCAAGACATAAAACGGACCGCACATGGTCCATATGGAACGCTGTAAGTCGAATGCCTCTACTGAAATTATCTAATCCCTTTTATAACCCAACAAACTATGTGCATTAAAAATTCATTGCATGTGTGCAGTGGTTACCAGCCACCAGAATACATTAACAGATGTGAAATCTCAGGAAAGTTCGACATATTCAGCTTGGGTGCTGTAATAAAAAGGATAGTGTCAAGGCCCATGGGCTACCTTGAATGTTCGGACAGCATGTCTTCTGATGACTTTATTGATCAAGTGAGAAATTATTTGTCTTAATACCAGGACCATTTTTTAATCTAATTCTACATCATATTTACATTGAAATAGTATCTATTAGGTTGACAGTTGCATTTATCAGGTCCATGAAAACTGGAGGAAAAAGTTGCAGGAAACATTCAATAGTAGTGATCCCCTGCTTGAAGCATACTGCCGCCAAGTTGTGACATGCACTCAGATCGCATTGAACTGTTTGGATGAAGATAGTCAGAAAAGGCCTGACATAGTGAAGATCACTGAGAAGTTTAGTGAGATTGAAGGTAGCATTGGAAAGGTAATTAATATCATCTGTAAAGGCATATACTGGGACATAGTTCTACTATATATATGTGAAATCATGTAATCAGTTCACTTAGGATATTTAGAATTTCTTCTCTATAAGTGTTGATCAGTCCATGATCCAACAGCCTAATACAGTTTCTCGAGCTTCTAAAGCTGATATTCATTGTTTGAACCATGATAGATAGAGACAAAGCTCAACTGTTTGTGTACGTTATCTTTTCTCTACAACTGAAAGCTACAAATTTTTAGATACTAAATTATTTGGTGAAAAAACTATACTAACATAAAATGATTTATTGTGTAAATTTGAACTATGAACAATGTGTTAAAGATGTAGCTCTTCTGCATGTTGCATACTAGTTTAACACTACTTCCTCTAGTCTAAGATTCGATTCCTGTTCCTTGAACTTCAAACCTCCAATCTATTAATAATTATTGGGATGGGAAACAAAATGGTGATATTGATTCAAAAATCACAAAAAAAATCTTATGTAATATATATTTTTTTATATATCGTTAGTAGATATATTCACCTTGAAAATTATTTTGAGGATTCAAAAAACTATTATTAGTAATCGAATTGTCTGGTTTGTTGACAAACTAATTGAAATCTTGCAGCTTCCCGAGGAAGGATGTGGCATTTGTGAAATGACAGTGCAGAATAACAGTATAAAAATGAGAAAGGAATCAAAGGATACCACAGATCCACACCAAAATACGGATCCATTGTCAAGCCCAAGTTACACTAAGCAAGAACTTATTGATGCACGAGAAACATCAACAGACGTAGTACAAGAACTCATAGTGGGGAGGGAAGAAGAAAAAAAGAACATAATAACTTCTTTACTTGAGAGCTCATCAAAAAAGATTTCAATCCTTCCCATACATGGTATTGGAGGCATTGGCAAGACAACTTTTGCAAGATTGATTTATAATGATCCAAAGTTCAAAAGTTATTCTAAAGCATGGGTTCATGTGTCAGATATATTTGACTTGAATAAAATTTGTGACTCTGTTATTTCACAGCTATCTGAAAAAGAGAATCAGAGTAATGAAAGACACGTGGTGCATAGTTCCCTCACAAAGCTACTTCCTGGTAAGAATATTATGATTGTTTTAGATGACCTTTGGGAGGATGATCAGTTCCAGTTGACGGACTTGAAGGATATGCTATATCATGATGATAGCAAAATAATTATTTTAGTAACAACACGAAGTAAGAGTGTTGCAGAGAGAATATGTATAAACCTTCAACCATACAAGATATTACCCTTGACGAATGATATGTGCTGGGATATAATTAAACAAAGAAGTGGTTTCAAATCTAGAGATGACAAAGAAAAGTTGAGGGGTATAGGACAGGAGATTGCTCAGAAGTGTGCTGGTGTGGCTTTAGCAGCTCAATCTCTAGGATTCACTTTGCGGGGCAAGAATTTTGACCAATGGATGAAAGTGAAAGACAATGATATATGGAAAGAACACATTTCAAAGGAAATCTCTTTGCCAAATCATGTTCTTGCATCTTTGATGTTAAGTTATAGCTATATGGATCCATGTTTGAAGCCATGCTTTACCTATTGTGCAATCTTCCCAAAAGGTCACCGGATAGTTAAAAATGATCTAATGTACCAATGGATTTCTTTAGGTTTCATAGAGCCAACGCCATTACACTCAGTTATGGATCTGTGCAAGAAGTATATTATGAAGCTCCAAGGACTATCTTTCTTTCAAGAGTCACCCAAGGTGTGTTATTTCTACATACCAATAGTACATTTTGAATTTTGGTCTTCTCCTTCAATCAATTTAAAAGTGACTCACAATTACAAAGAATGGTAATAATATAAGACTAGAACATGCACACAATGTCAGAAATTACCATCCTGAAGATTGATAAAAAGTGGTGGTCAAGAGCCAATATTTTAGCCATCCAAATGACAATAAAATTTATATTGCCATATGGTTCTTCACATAATTAAATTTATACATATTCATGTACAGCCTATATTTACATCAGTTGATATTGATAGTAAATATAAAATGAAATTAGATATAAAAATGTGGAACACAATGGTCTATTGAAAAAAGCAATATAATAGGTATTTTGGGCCAATTGTTTCATACTTGCACATATGATTCATTTGAAAACCAAAATGTAAGAGGTATATATCCATTGTGCATCATGCTATTATATCCTCTTAACACAACCATATCCGGCTATATATATAAACAATCAACCCACCTTGAAGGTTGTGTTGTGTTTCCAAATCTTTCTACCTTTCTACATGGTATCACAGATCCTATGGTTGCAATGCCCTTCCCCTTTCTGCTGCTCTCTATCCCTTCCCAAAACCCTCATACGCTGCACACCCGATAGACGGGTCTACCCACTAGCACCATGAATCCTCACTGGTGCATCCACACCAGGGCGCGACCACATCGACCGTTGTGCATTGTTCTGCCTAGGGTATTCTTCATTACATGCCACATCCTTCCATATGCGACCCTCATCTACTTCCTCTGTGTAGTGTGTCTAGCCTCTCTCAAAGAAACATCTTACCTCAACGCCCTTGCTTGGTTGATTCCCTCTACGTCCTATGTACAATGGCATGTACATCCCCTGCTACAGTAGTGGCCATGCTAACAAACTCATTGTCATCAGCCAGTGCAGGCTAATAAAATTATTGAGTCTATTCTTTCACAGCTATATGAAGAAGAGAGTCATGCTGCTAGTGCACGCACTCTCCATGGCATGGTTAGTCTTCATCAACCCATATGTCATGGTCATAGTGAAGCCCCTTGTCCCCTGTCATGCTGGAACTAAAGAACCCTGATTTCAACATATGGGCGTCATTCTTCTGCGCCTTATGTGGCAATTTTGGCCATTTCTTTTTGACGAACCACGCCAACCATTGTGCTTTTTCTTGCTTGGATTCAAAAATAAATAGAAGGTTCATTAGAATTGAAAATTTGTAATTATTCATCTATTGTTGCAATACGAATTGTAGACTAGTGACTCATTGTCACAAAGATGGTAAAGGTTGTCTTTTCTCTCTTCAAACCTTCTAGACTATTCTTTCTTGTGTTGACCAAAAAAAGCGCTCTAGTTGCTCACCCCTTGCTTGTTCATAAGCTTTCTTTTTGCCTATAAAAAACCATCCTTTATATGTATGACTGGGCTTGTGAGAAGTGGGGAGGGGTAGTGAATTGATGGAAAGCCGAGCTCATTCCCTTTGCTTCCTGGGCCCAAAGTAGTGCTTTGTTTCTTGACCGCACATCTATGGCTTTGTGCTTGGTCACCCTAGATGTTGCATGGGAATAGGCTAACCATTGTTGAAGTCAGCTCTTTGATTACAAATCCTATAGACGAAACTCTCCTTCACCTTCTACACCTATCCCTTCCCAAAACCTAAATGCGCCACACATCCCCATGGACGCATCCACCCACTTGCACCATGAATCCTTCACTAGTACACAAATCTTATTGGAGGCGGGCAAAACAGATTAATGGAGGTGGGCATGGCAACCGCCTCTAATCAAAGGCCTCCATTAATGGAGATTAACGGAGGCGGTTGCCTTGTGCCCGCCTCCGTAAACAATTTGACGAATTAAAAAATCCCAAATGAGCCTGGTAGCCCACCGAGTCTGGCACCGTGCGCCGTCGGGATCTCCCGCCGTCGGGAGCCGCCACCATCCAGCCCGTCGCCAGATCCAGCCTCTAGGAGCGAGTCGCCGACGGATCCGGCCACCTTGAGCTCGCCGCCAACGGATCCAGCCGCCCCGAGCTCACCGCCGATGGATCTGCTCGCTCGCAAGCGGATGGACGCGCCTGTAGCCAGATCCGCTTGCCTGCAGCCAGATCAACGCCAGATCCATGCCGCTCGTGCTCGGGGGAGGAGGGAGCAGGCAAATGGGTTGCGCCGCCGTGAGGTCGTCCCGCTGTGCACCGCTCAGGGAGGAGGAAGAGGCCGCACCACGCCACCTCGCCCGCGCCACTACGCCTTCGTGCCGCCGCTAGGACCAGATCCCGCTTGCTGCTCGTCGCCAGAACCGGATCCCATGGTCTCTCCTGCGCCTGAACGTCGGATCCCGAGTGCCCCGCGTGCGCGCCACCAAGAGAGGGAGAGGGAGGCCGGAGTGGAGAGGGAGAGGGAGGCAGCTCGATCTGTCTCGGAGAGGGAGAGGGAGAGGTCGCGAGAGGGGAGCTGCACGCTTGATCGGTCCGAGAGGAGGGGCGCCGCGCTTGGTTTCAGTGGAGAATGACAAGTGAAAACGAAACCCTAAGTGGCTATATTTATACTCAAAACAGCTTTGGGCCTCGCCCGGGCCTAATGGGCCTCAGCCATTTATGGTGGCGGTTGTATAAAGAGGCACGCCTCCGTTAATAGATTAACGGAGATGGTCGGCATAACTCAACCACCTCCATTAATGGAGGCGGTTGAGTTACAGTGACCGCCTCGGTTAATATGTGATTAACGAAGGTGGCCCTCTTATGCCGACTGCCTCCATTAACATTTAACCAAGGCGGGCTCTTTGTTGGCTGGTCGAGCTGGGAACATTAGAGGCGGGCGAAAAGTGTGCCCGCCTCCAATAAAAAAAGCCCAACGTCGTGTACTAGTGCTTGTTTGTGTGTCCAAATTAGGGTGTGATCACATTGATAGTTGTGCGCTATGCCTTCTCTTGCCTAGTGTATTCATGGCATGCCCAGATCCTTCCATGTGCAACGTACTCCTACCCACGCCTGTTCCCCATGCAACATTGATCTACTTCCAATGGTTGCATGCATAACCTGTCTCAAAGACATGTCTTGCCTCATCACACATGCTTTACTGATTTCATCAACGTCCTATCTACCATGGAACTTAACCAAGATGCACATACCATTTGGGTCGCTATAAAAATCTCTTTCATGTGAATAAAAGGGCCACACGCCATCTTCCTATGTCACAAGTTCCATTCTATAACTCGAGGGCCCTCTCCATCTTGGATTACTACTAACACATGAAGATCGTCGTTGACTCCTTGCACGAGGTGAGGCATGTCACCTCTTAATCACAGCTCATACTCAACCTTTTGTGTTGTCTCAGCTCGCATTATTCCAATATTGCAGATGACATCACCAACATGGCCGAACTCCTAAACTTCACCAAGGCCCATTTGATGCTAATTCTTAAGGATCTAACATCTATCAAAAAACTCAAATGTCACCGGGGGAACTGTTCTCCTCGTTGCAGGCACCATCATGTCAACATTTTTGAGCTCTTGTCTCATGAACACATTTTTCTCAATAGCATCGAGAGGTAGGCCTTCCTTACCATCCCACAATCATGACCACCATGATAATAGTCGCCATTATGGATACGGTCTTTAAGCACCCTATGTGGCCAATTGTAGCCCCTGACACCCATTGGCCGGTCGTATCCGATTGCCCTGTGGGTTTGCATCTCCCATGGCTTAGATTTTTTTAGAAAAGGGAGTATATTAATATCCCAGTTTCTGCATCAACCAATATATATAGCTATTTCTTATTACACCACAAATACTTCAAAACCACGCAATCTCAAACACAAAGTTTTGATCCAAAGAATAAAGATAAGTTTCCAGGCTTGACATCTAGAAAGCAATTCTATTACTAAATCTCTAACCGTGTCTTGCAAACACTTCCATCACAGTTGTCTCAATATTCCTGCATCCCATCATTATCATCTGGTGATCCTCCTCCTTTTGTAATAGAGACCAAGACTTGGTCCAGTAGGTCCTCGAAAGATAACCTGCAAATAAGATGGTGTTGCGGCCTTGTCAAAAATTATATTATTCTAAGTTAACCATATCGCCCAACAAATTGCACTTGCACCCATAATAATATTAGATTTCATTTTATTATTAATCCTGTGCAACCAGCTTGTAAACAAATTGTGAACGCTGGTTGGAAGTATCAAATTAAAGGAAACATGAACAACTCGCCATACAAATTTAGCAAAATGACAGTCAAAGAATAGATATTGTATAGACTATGCAGAAGAGCAGAAACAACACTTTCTATCTCCTTGCCACTGCCGCCTTGCTAAATTGTCCTTTGTTAAGATTACTCCCTTATATAAATACCACAGAAAACTTTAATTTGGAGAGGTAGTTTTAATTTCCATATTAATGTATTATATGGTATAACTTGTACTCCTAAAATGGCTCTGTACATGGATTTGACTGAAAACCATCCATTTCGATGTAGCCTCCACACAAACGATCCCTGTGATTTGTTAACTGTACATCCGCAACCATAGCAACCACCTCGTGCCATGCTTGCACATAAACACTTACCAGAGATCTCCTAAAGGCCACATTTAACGGTGTCGTAGAAAGCACCGTTCTTATAGATCTTCCTAACAATATTATATAGTGTGGGAAAGAGAGATTTTAAAGAACGCGGTCTCACTACTACAATAATTTTTAACCAAGGTGGGCAAAAAGGCTTTACTGAGGTGGTTTTGGCAACCGCCTCAGATCAAAGGTCATGGTTAATGTGACATTTTTTGAGGCGGTTTGCTACCCACCTCGGTAAATTGAATAAAAAAATAAAAAGGAAAACACGTGGATAAGCCCGGCAAGCCCATCTACGGATCTGGTGAGCCCATCCACATGCTGCCGTGGCCACAATTCGCCGGATCTCCACGTCATTGTAGCCGCTCGCCGGATCCAAGCACCCGCCGTCGGATCCGGACACCCACTCGACAGATCTGGGCCCCTGCTCGCGGGATAGGGAGGGGAGGGCGGATTCGCCTCTGGGGAGCCGCTGCAAGGCCGGAGATGTCGTCGTCGATCTGCGAGGTAGGGAAAAGAGATGGTGAGGGATGGATCTGATAGGAGAGAGAGAGAGTGAGGGTGCATACCTTCCAGGATGTAGGGACTCACGACCGCCACCGCCACTAGCCAGGGTGTGAGGCCAGTGTTGCTATGTCCTCCACGCCACCAGATCTGGCCCACGCCACCACCGTGAGCTCGCCCATGCCGCCGCCGCCATTGTGGTGGAGAGGGGAGGAGAGGGGGCGACGGGATGGGGGCGTCAGGCACCTGAGTGCGGCTGAGTATGGGGAGGAGACGGGGTGGGAGTGAGAGGGAGTGATTCTAGGGTTTCTCATCTCGTTTATATATTCGACATGATAGTGGGCTGCAGTGGGCCTAGTGGGTTGGGCTTGATTTACCAAGGCGGTTGCTTTAGAATGCTCGTCTCGGTTAATGATTTACCGAGGCGGTTGTCTTAGGATGACCACTTCGGTTAATAACGATTAACTGAGGTAGGTATTTTAATGTGCCCGCCTCGGTTAATCAATTTTATGAGGCGGTTTTTGGCAACCGCCTCGGTTAATAAAAAATGACTGCCTCGGTTAATGCCTACCATTAACCGAGGCAGTTGAAAATGTTGCCCGCCTCGGAGGCCTATTTCAAAACGCCTCGTAAAAGATTTTTTGTAGTAGTGTCTTATCCATGAGTCGTCCTAAAATTACACTTGAGACCCGTCACCTAGATTAAACCTGCCTAGCGAAAGGAACTCTTCCTTGACCTTCGTAAGACCAGCCCAAAATTGGGAGTCCCCGGGCATCTCTTAAATATTTATTCCTAAGCAATTGCTGCTAGACCCTATCTTCATTTAGTAACCTAAAGAGCCATTTGCTTAGGAGACATCTATTATGTATGCCTAGGTTTAGGACTCCCAACCCCCTTGATCTTTTGGCGTACAAACTACCTCCCACTTAGTCAATCTATATGTTTTCTTGTGTTTGTCGTTCTGCCAAAAAAAGCATGACCTAAAATAATCCAACTTTTTTAGAACCCCTCTAGGTACTTCGAAAAAGGAAAGCATAAATAAGGGGAGACTACTCAAAATAGAGTTATACCCTGTTCGCTTATACTGAAATTTAGCTTATGCTGATGCTTATGCTGATTTGTTGTGAGAGGAAAACATTCGTCGTTGGCTAAAAAGTAGTTCAAGTGAATAGGGTATTAATCAAAACAAGCCTCCCTACTGATAACATTTTGCTTCTCCAACAATTCAACCTCTTTTGAAAATGTTCTTCAACATGCTTCCAGTACTTTTTCATGAGCTTTCTATGATGCATAGGGATTCCCAGATATCTAAATGGAAACGACCCCAAATCACACCCAAAAATTCATACATATTCATTTTGGTTAGATTTGGTTGTACCATAACAGAACAATTCGCTCTTATGGAAGTTGATCTTGAGTCCTGATAACTGCCCAAAAGCATAAAGTATAAGCTTCATGTTTTTGGCCTTCTCTAGATCATTGTCCATAAAGATGTGTTGGAACTTTGCTCCCCATGGCAACGGAGGGCCTAATCTTCGTGGCCGGGCCACGAGCCACTTCCCTTGGTAAACGCTCGTGCAGGAAGGTGGAACCTCCAGCTTGAATGGCGGAGGTTTGTCGGTGGGCATGAGGCCATAAGCCCCCCCGAGTGGTGGAGGCACACATCATCTTGCCCTAGTCAAGCCTTAACTTGTTCTAAGGTATTTCTTGCAGGGATGAAGGGACCTTCAGCAATCAAGGATGGAGGCCCAGAGTTACGCCATGGGTGAAGGTTGTGTCAACTAACCAAGAGCGACCACTCCAAATGTCCTTGCAGGCAAGGTCCGGCGGATGCAGCTTTGCCCCCAAGCTATGTCTCCCGGTTGCAGGACGGGCGGGGATCGAAATCGACGGTGGTCGGGAGCCTCCGGTGATCGACGATGGAGGGTCTCCTGATCCAACGAGCGATGGCAGCTCCTGCCACGGGCCGGGCAGCCGAATAAACAAAGGCGTGGGCCGAAAACCGGCCTTGGGCTTCGGCCCATGCCAGGAGGGCGGTTTAAAGATTAGATTACCATGTTATCCCAAACTAGAGTGCCTGTGAAGAGAATATTCTAGCGATATCTTGCCACCATCATAGGTGCGTTTGTGTAAAGATGGTTTACGAGGGAACGGTGCCCTATAAAAGGGTGAGCCGTAAATGTGTAAAAGTGAGGTGGGTGAACTCATTAATTAAACCCTAGTTTTTCTTCTGTTTGGCCTCACTCTTACAGCAGACCTTCACTCGACGCACCGACTGAGCGAAGGTCGCCCTACACCACCAACCTTGCTAGACTTCGCTATTCCAACATTGGCGCCCACTGTAGGGCTCGAAAACACAAACCCGCAATGGCAAGAAAGAGGAGAACCTCCACTAGAGCCCCGAAGGCCTCCGCCAGGAGGGAGAGGCCTAGGTGCAACACTCGTAGCACATATGCTACAACACCTAAAGATGAAGTGGAGGACGACCCAGTGCAACATCAACCTCTAGCTGAGGAGGTACAGCAGCCATAGCTCCCGACACCCAAGCAGGAGCTCCAATAGCTACAGGCCCAATTGCTCAATATGCAGCAAGAGAGAGATAGGGTAGCAGCAGCCTTCGCCGCAAGCCAGCAAGCAACGGAAGCCTCAGCCCAGGCAGTAGAAATCAGGCAGCAGCTCGCCCTCCTACAAGCAGAAATTGAGAGCATGCAGCCTTCGCAGCCGCCTTCAAGCACATCTCATCAAACCAAACCAGTAAGGCAAAACTAGGCTAATCGCCCCCAGCTTCAGTGGTTCAGCCAACTCTAGGCCTATCTGCCACAATTCCTCAAACCCACAAAACTATAGATCCAAAATCCACTCTATCTGAAGGTCTGCAAACCTCGCCCTGGCCATCAACCTACAAGCCAATCACCCTCCCCAAATTTAACGGGAAAACCGACCCGCGCCAATTCATTATGAGCTTTGAGGCAGCAGTAGCCTCCGCTGGTGGAAACAAAGCTGTGCTTGCAAAGTCCTGCCTCCACCCAGGGAGCCAATCAACTTCCACCTCGTGGATCCTACCTCCACCGTCTTTGAGGATGAATAAAAATCATTGATCAAGGTCGGTTTGATCCGAGGGTTGTGGTGCTTTCTAGGGGGCTATATAAGCAAGGCCCCCTGGCCCCTGGAGGAGAGAGTGTAGAAACCCTAATTCATATTTTCTAGAGAGAATTCGCCTAAGAGGGGTCCCTTGAATGGATCTTTCTCTAGGGCACATACAAGAGAGTTTAGCTTTGTAGTCTCTATGTGAGATTAGAGTTATTCTTCTAGATTGAGAGAGTTAGAGTGGAGGTAGAAGATTGGAGGAAGCTCGGCCTATCGGAGTCTCCTTTCCAAGCTTGTATCTATGGGGTCAAGTCTCCTAACGCGAGACTTGGTTCTAGGATTCTTCGGTAATTCAACTTCTAATACTAAGTAAGTACGTTGTTATTATTGTTCTTTGGTTTACGAGTTTACTTTATTTGCTTCGCGTAGGGAATAGAGTAATCATTCGTAGCGTAAGCATGGTGCTTGGGCTAGGAATACTCATAGATATCCCATATCTAGCCGGATTAGTGAGTAGTAGCATGGGACATGACAATCCCATTGTTACCTTTGGAGTCTCCTCCCGTCAGAAGGTTTGGTAGGATTTAAGTACCCTGGTCAAGCATCCTCTGTGGTGTCTCTTTTTCATTGGTATTTTCCCTAAGACCAATAGTATCATAGCTTGCCATAGGTTGGAACCAGACTGTCGTCGTAGTTCTCTCTAATCGCTTATATCTTCACCACCTTATAGTGCGGCCCAAGGGTAATAGTAAAGACTAGGTTAGTCATCGCACGCTTTCTCCTTGCAGATAAAACAAATACGATACTCTAGATTTATCTCCTGGGTGAAGTGCTCACCGATATCCGTGCGCTTGCGGATTATTTCTCTTAAATTCCTTCGTGTGCATATCTAATATCAACAATGCCAAGGAAACACAAGAAAGGATAAAAAGCAGAACTAACCCTCGGCCTCCGCCGCCCTAGCAAGCTAGAGAGGTAAAGCACACTTTTACCCCACATCAACAGCAACAATATTTCCCCACCTACCTAGGATTGAATTCCACCCAAATACACCCTTCTACTTTGGCTTCTGCCTATTACCCCAACTTCCTACCTGCATGGTGACCACCGCCTCCGCCACAAGCGTAGGAAAGCAACCAGCGCGCAGAGGCTAGTCTAACTTACATAAACCAAAGATCCCCACACATAACTTATATTGAAACAAATCACCCTTAGCAACCAGCAAACAGGTTTGAGGCACTACCTCTACCACCATAGCACCCAATACCACCACCGCCGCACCCTACGCAGCTACCACCACCTAAAAATGAGTCTAACCCAGAAAACCAAATCAACCCCCACACACCATTACTAACCATTGGCATGATCCTGCCAATAGCCGGAGGCTCCTCGATGGAGTTCCAAACAATAAAGCAAAAGAAAGATCACCTTTGGCTGGTCAACAATATAGTAGTGCAAGGACCAGTGCGGTGCACAGATTGGTCGAAGACGCCCATAACCTTCATAGAGCAAGACTTGCAACTCGAGAGTCACCCCCACGCCGATGCCATGGTGATAAAAGCAAACATAGCTGGATGGGGAATCAGTTGGATCTTGATAGATTTGAGCAGCTCCACCGACATAATCTTTATCAATGCCTTTGACCAGATGAAGCCTAGCAGAAGCCAGCTGCAGCCTTCGGATTCACCGCTCATTGGATTTGGAGGCAAGCAGATTTTGGCCTTGGGAAAGATTTCCCTCCCAGTATCCTTCGAAGATCAAGAAAATGCAAGAACAGAGTATATCACCTTTGATGTGGTAGACCTCTACTACCCATACAATGCCATATTCGACAGAGGCTTTGCGAACATATTCAATGTTGCAATACACATGGGCTATCTGTGTATGAAACTACCAGCCCTCCATGGAATAATCATAGTACATGGAAGCCAAAAGGAAGCAAGGAACATAGAAAGGGCAATTTATATATCACAGAGAAACACCAACTCTGTAGATACAACCAAGAACAAAGCACCAGAACCTCCGGACATGCCCAAGGGCAAGATAGATCTGAAAGATCATGAAGAAAAAAAAACTGTACCGCTTGAACAAGCAGTACCAGACAGGAAAGTCATTATTGGAGCAAAACTGTCGATAGAAGAAGAATCACAGCTAATAGAGACACTAGCGAAAAACAAAGACATCTTCACCTGGTCAGCCTCTGACCTCCCAGGGGTCAACAGAGACACAATACAACATGCCCTAGATATCAACCCAAAGATAAAGCCAAGGAAACAACGTTAGAGGAAAATGTCAGAGGACAAAATCCTAGTGGCGAAGGCCAAAGTCCAAAGACTATTAGATGCCAATATCATTAGAGAGGTCAAGCACTCAGAGTGGCTCACAAATGTGGTCTTAGTCCCCAAGAAGAATGGGGAAATGAGAATGGGCATAGATTTCATAGATCTCAACAAGGCATGCAAAAAGGACCCTTGTCCGCTACCAAGGATAGACACCTCCGTTGACAAAGCTGCAGGCTGCCAAAGATTTTCTCTCCTAGATTGCTTTTTAGGATACCACCAGATTTGGCTCAAGAAACAAGGTGAGGAAAAAAAAACAAGCTTTACCACACCCTTCGACACTTACTGTTACACCAGAATGCCGGAGGGGCTTAAAAATGCGGGGGCAACCTTCGCCAGAATGACCAAAAAGGTCTTGGGTCCTCAACTCTAGAGAAACATTATTGCCTATGTTGATGACATCATTGTGATGAACAAAAACAAGGAAGACCACATCGCCGACCTCAAAGAGATCTTCACCAACCTCAGGGAGGTAGGGCTCAGACTCAACCTAGAAAAATGCATTTTTGGGGTCAGCAAGGGAAAAATGCTTGGATACATCATCAGTGCCAAAGGCATTAAGGCGAACCCAGACAAAACCAAAGCAATAATGACAATGGTAGAGCCACAAACCAAAAAAGATGTACAAAGGCTTGCAGGAAGGATAGCAGCACTCAATAGGTTCATATCAAAATTAGTAGAGCACAACTTACCATTCTTCAAAGCCCTCAGGGGCGGAGATAAGGTAGAGTGGGGGCCAGAGCAGCTGAAGGCTTTCAGATAGCTCAAGAACTACTTGGCAACCAAACTAATGGTGACCATTCTAGATCCGAAGGCCCCGCTATTGTTATACATAGCAGTCTCTGATCATGAGTTAGCACAGTCCTCGTACAGGAAAAGGAAGAAGGGGCGAAGGTCATTCAAAGGCCAGTGTATTTCTTGTCTCAGAAGCACTATCAAGATATGTAGTTCTGATCTCATCATGGAAAGAACGAAGGTTGAAAATATCACATATGTAGTTCTGATCTCATCAAGGAAACTGAAGCATTATTTCTAGGGGCACGAAATCACGGTGCCGATGTCCCAACCATTGGGAGACATCCTAAAGAATGAAGAAGCCTCTGGCAGAATATGCAAATGGGCCACAGAGCTATCACAAGTTTGAAATCTCATATATCCCAAGAACAACAATCAAATCTGAAGCCCTCATAGACTTTATGGCGGACTGGACACCTCCGGCCCAAAACAACCCACAGCCTATCAATCAAACTTGGATTGTATTCACTGATGGAGCATGGGGCCCGTCGGGCGTAGGGGCCTCCGCCGTGTTAGTTGCACCGTCAGTCCTTCGATCAAAGTATGCAGCAAGGCTAGAGTTCAGGGCCACAAATAACATAGCAGAATACGAAGGCCTTATCTTAGGGCTCAACAAGGCGAAGTCACTCGGAGCAAGAATACTGTTGATCAAAACAGACTCAAGTCGTAGCAAGGCAAGTCAAAAAAGAATACATGGCACGAGAGCCTGAGCTAATAAAATATCTGGCAATAGTAAGGGCACTAGAACGGAGGTTCCAAGGTTTCACCCCAAAACACATCCTAAGGTCAGAAAACTCGAAAGCCGATGAGTTAGCGAAGGCTGCGGGAAATGGATCACCAATGCCAACCGGGTCCTTTTTTAAATTCTAAAATCACCAGCAACATAGATGGCAGCGAAGGCATTCTAGCTAGTCATTCTTACAGAATTCGAAGATTGGAGGTAGGTGATAATAGATGCACTCAACAACATAGCAAACCCAGAAGATGAAGCGAGTGCTTGAAGAATGGTAGCCAGAGCAAGAAGTTACACCATGATAGAAGGCACCTTGTACAAGAAAGGGGTTGTCCAGCCACTAGTTAAATGCATATCGCAAGGCGAAGGCAAAGAGATAGATGCCCTCAACAACATAGCAAACCCAGAAGATGAAGCGAGTGCGGCAAGAATGGCAGCCAGAGCAAGAAGTTACACCATGATAGAAGGCACCTTGTACAAGAAAGGGCTTGTCCAGCCACTGCTTAAATGCATATCGCAAGGCGAAGGCAAAGAGATAGATGCCCTCAACAACATAGCAAAGCCAGAAGATAAAGCAAGTGCTGCAAGAATGGTAGCCAGAGCAAGAAGTTACACCATGATAGAGGCACCTTGTACAAGAAAGGGGTTGTCCAGCCACTGCTTAAATGCATATCGCAAGGCGAAGGCAAAGAGCTCCTGCAAGAAATACAATCAGGAGTTTGTGGATCTCATATTTGCCCGAGGGCATAACAACGAAGGTCATCAGGCAAGGGTTCTATTGGCCTACACACATTAAAGATGCAGAGCACATAGTTAGAACTTGCGAGGCATGTCAAAACTTCTCTCCACACCAATCCAAGCCTTCGGCAAAAACACAGGTCGTACCTCCAACGTGGCCATGGGGACCTGAGTGGTCATCGACACCTTCCCCGCTTCCAATGTCAAAGCAGGACCTGAAGAAGGAGCCTTTGTGGTGGAGGCGCCACAGTCTGAGACATCTGTGACCTAACAGCCCCTTTAGCAGCCTCCTTCTGTAGCTCCTGAAAGTCACAAAAGTAGACAACCATCAGCAAATTAGACAACCCAAAACTCAATGAAAAGGCAACTCAAGCAGCAAAGCACAAACCTTCGTGCGGCGGTCCTCCACCATTTGCTTGGCCGCTGCCCGACCAAAAGAAAACCCCTAATGAGCTCATGAAGTTGCAATGAGTCAGAAGTAGCACCAAGCACGGAAGGTTCCCCAAGTTTCTCCTTTCAGATCCCATCAGTATGAGTGCATCCTCCATGGGCTAGCATCTTGACAAAGTTTGTAGTGCCAGCCAAAGCCCCAAAATCAACTACACCTCCAATGAAGGCAGGAAGTTTCTCCACGTGCGCCTTCAACCAGGAAAGCAGGCTGAACATGCTCGGCTCCTCTGGTAAGGCAGAGGTGCTGCCGCCAAACTCTCCAAGCACAGCAATGTAAACCTAGGCAGTAGTTAGTACCAACTCCTCTATAGCCTTCAGGCGTTGTGGATAGAAGGTACGGTTGACCAACTGCTGCAGAGCTAGGCTCGACCGCTTCTTAACATTAAGTTCCAAGCGGAGGTTCTCAGAGGTCTCGTTGGAGTTAAGGGCACACTCGACCATGAGAGCCTCCGCACCCTTGGTGTCCTCAGCCTGCTTTCTTAACTCAACCACTTCCTTATCAACTTTCTCCTTCTCAGTCCAAAGGCCCCCTACCTCCATGCGGAGATTTGCCAATTCAACAACCTCTGCCGAAAGCTTGGTCTTCTCAGATTCAAGGAGCCCATTCTCCTTCTTCAGTGCCTTGATAGCATCATTTCGACCAAGCAACTCAGACATGCTGCGCTCCTCAAGCGCCAAAGCCATGTGATGGCCCTGCAAAAGAAAAGTTACAAGCTAGAAAAACCAAAAGAGCAACACATCATAGAACAAAAGGACACAGCCAAAACTCACAAGGCCGTGGTGCTCCAACTAGACACGCAATAGCTTCCAGTAATCCATAGTCTTTAAGCTATGCTAGAAGTGGTCTAAACAAAAACAAAGACATAAGGCACATGAGCATCAGAAAGCAAAATTAGACAAAGGGAAATAAGATAACCACTGACGGTAGTACAGAAATTATGCAGGGATTCGGCCCAACCCACTGTGGTGCTGTCGGAGGCCGCTGAAATCAATAAAGACATCAGCAAATTAGAATAAGCATAAAAACTTGCAAAACAAAAAACAAAGCTACTTACAAGGACCGGACTCCAATCCTAGAACCACCGACTGGGACGATGTGCCAACCGTTGCCGGGTACGGAGGTAGGCCCAAACCAACGCGGAAAATGCTCGCACCAGTAGCGAGTTCCTCCGGGCTCACCAAGGTGTTCACCACAGACCCTGGAATTGCCAAAAAGTCAGCATAAAGCAACCAGAGCGAGTTTGATATACTCAGAAAAGGGGATAAGATGGCGAAGGCATCTTACTCATCTGCATCTCGCACACCCCAGCCTCTGCACCACCACCAGCAGCAGAGGATTGCAGTGGTCAGTATGTAGCACTCTGGAGCTAGGCTGCAGGCTCTGAGTCAGCTTCATCATCCGAGACCTCCTCCACGGTGACTAGATGATGTCCCCTTGTTTCTTGGGCCTCTGTCTCTTTAGGCAGAGAAGGGGCACTATGACCCGTGGCCTCCACGTCCTTAGAGCTGGAATCACCACCCATAACATTGGGCAGCAGGTTAGCCACCGAGGGCTCTAGGAGCCCACGCCCTCCAACCCACGACCGCCTCCGGCACCAACAGAGAAAGCGGGCTTGTCCATCTCCAGACCGGAGTCGGCATGGTCTTCACTAGTACCATCAGCAGACCCCTCCCTAGCACTAGCAGAGGCATGAGCAGAGTTCGTGGCAGAAGAAATAGCAGGGATGGCGATGGTCGTGGAAGTCTTCAACTTTTTGGCCAGTGCCTTAGGACCAGCCATCCCCTTCCTCTTCTTTAACTCGGCCACCACGGTCACGTTCTTGGCAGCAGCCTTCCTCTTCTTTTCCTCAATCATGGCCAACACATCGGGAGGGACCACGTACTCCTCGTGGTGTATACCAAACTCTTCCAGAACTCGGTTAAGCCGGGGCATTGTGCCACTAGCGGACCTTCGAGCGAGGTACTCCTTGTCTCTCATCTTGCCAACAATTTGGCGAGTGCACTCTTCGATCTCCTAGACAAAAGCCTTCTTGTCGTGGTCTAGCAGCAGTACTCAGTCGAACCATAGGAAAGGAAGCCCCTCCGCCGGACCAAAGACGGGAACCTGGACCATCTTGATATGAAACGCCTCGTTCCTCTTTCCAAGAGGCTAGAAGTTGGAGGCCACCATCTCTTCAACTAGGTCCCGACCTCCGGAGTAGCAACATGCTAGAGCAAAAGCCCTATCATAGGACTCCCTCTCAGGTGTCCTCTTGGCTAGAGAATGTACCTTCGCCAGTAGAGTCATGTCGGACATAATGGAGGCCAGCAACCAAAGGGTCTCCGTTGACCCATCTACATATGTGCGTGTCATGCCCAATGTCTTCACATAGAACCAATGTTTCATCTAGTCTCGATCCCACTTGTTTTTCTGGCACCAAGAAATCTCTAGTCGGTCGCTTTCTTGTGACCTCTTCACCATAAAAGCACAGCTTCCATACTGCACAACATGCTCAACTCCGGCCACCTTCACCTTTTTCGGCTGCTACTGCAACTCATAGTATGCGCAAAACGTGTCTATGTTGGGGAGCACACCATACGACTCGCAAGCCCAACAAAACTTGCTGACCGTTAGAAAACCGTTGGGGGTCAGATGGTGAATCTAGAGCTGAAAGGCTTCAAGAACTTGATGCAAAAAACTGATAGAGGGGAGGCAGAGGCCGCAAGTGAAGTAATCCTCAAAAACGATAGCATAGCCCTCCGGAGGAGAAGGGACGGTCTCACCAGTCGGTGGAGGCATAGCACGGCTAGCCTCGAAGAAACCGTCATCTAATCTCTCCAGAATCGCCTCCTCCATAATAGACAATGGCCCAAAGTCCTAGGTCTTGCCAGCCATACCTTCGCCCTCGCTTGCACCAACCAGGTCACCAATGGAGGCCTCCACGCTAGCAAGATCCTCCTCTAGATCTTGAGCAAGGGTGCTCGCCCACATGCACTCCTCAAAATGCATGGACCACCGAATTGCCCTAATGCTAAGGAGATGGTGGTAGGGACCGTAAAAGGTAGCCCGACGAGGAACGGAGGACGGACAAGGAGAAGCCACCGCCAAAGAATGCAAGATGCGAAAGCAAGGAAAAGGGCGTAGGGCACAGAAAGCACAACAGGGCGAAGGCAACTGGCCAGGCAGTGGGCAGGATGCACAGCGCAAGCGTGAGCATGAAAGTGACACAAGGGTAGGGGGACCCCCACCCTACCCTCCCTTTATATAGGCACGGGCCCAACGGTTCACCTTCCACGGCCAACGGTCACCTCCGCCTGAGCAAACGTCTCGATTCCCAAGATGCCAATGACAATATTTGAGTGGCCCATAGCACAACTCAAGAGGCCAACAGTCAGATCCAGATGGCCTAGGGGGAAGGAAACCTTCGCCGCCAAGGCGACAGGAGCAGCCTCCACAATAAAAAAACAAGGAAACCTCCCCAGTCAAGGCGATAGGAGTGGATAGCCACATGAGCGGAAGAGGGATCACGAGGGTGGCTGCCACTACCAAGAGAAAAGAAGTTTTGAGGTTCACGGTCCGCCGCATCAGTCCGTGGCCTCAAAAGGGGGGAACTATTGGAACATGGGTCCCTAAGGCAATGGAGGCCCTAGTCTTCGTCGACGGCACGAGTCGCTTCCCCTTGGTAAACGGTCGTGTAGGAAGGTAGAACCTCCGGCTTGAATGGTGGAGGTTCATCAGCGGGCATGAGGCCATAACCCCCCCAGGTGGCGGAGGCCCGCATCATCTTGCCCTGGTCAAGCCTTAACCTATTCTAAGGGATTTCTTGTAGGGACGAAGGGACCTTCGGCAATCAAGGACGGAGGCCCAGAGTACGCCTTGGGTGAAGGTTGTGTCGACTAACTAGGAGCGAGCGCTCCAAATGTCTTTGCAGGCAAGGTCCGGTGGAGGCAGCTTCACCCCCAAGCTATGTCTCCTAGTTGCAGGACAGGCAAAGATCAGAATTGACGGCAGTCAGGGCCCTCCGGCGATCGGCGATGGAGGGTCTCCTGATCCAATAGGCAGTGGCAGCTCCTGCCATGGGCTAGGTGACCGAATCAGCAAAGGCATGGGCCAAAACCTGGCCTTGGGCTTCAGCCCACGCTAGGAGGGCAGTTCAAAGATTAGATTACCATGTTATCCTAAGCTAGAGTGCCTGTCAAGAGAATATTCTAGGGATATCTTGCCACCGTCATGGGGCATTTGTGTAAAGACGGTATACGAGGGAACGGTGCACTATAAAAGGGGGAGCCGTAAATGTGTAAGAGTGAGGTGGGTGAACTCATTAATAAAACCCTAGTTTTTCTTCCATTCGGCCTCACTCTTACAGCAGACCTTCACCCGGGGCACCGACCGAGCGAAGGTCACCCTACACCACCAACATTGCTGGACTTCGCTATTCCAGCAAGATGACAATGTCATCTGCATACTAAAGGATTGAAAGTCCTTCATCTACCAAATGTGGAACAACCCCTTGAATTTGTTCACTCTCTATACCTCATGAAATAAGGATAGTGTTGACGTTGGATGTTGTCCAAATCACACACCAGAAAGGGCATTGGACGCCCAGGCCGCAATAGACCGAAGAACGCAGCAAAGATATTACCCTTTCATGGTGAAGAATGGAGAGGTTTACAAGCAAACCACCAAAAGATAACCAACGTGCTTATGTGACGATGAACCGACTAGTTTTGAGGCAAACTAGCAAAGAAACCGCCGAAGCTCTCGCCCGGGAGAGACCCCATCAGGGCAAGGACGTAGCCGGGTTGCCCTAGGTTGGCCGGTAAGCCTAGGACGTCATCCTTAGTCATAGATCAAGGGATGAACAGCATGGAGGTTGAAAGAGAAGAGAAAAAGGGGTAAAAGGAGTGATTGATTTGTTTGTATGATGATTGGATAGACGGGGACTTAATCGGCCATGATCCTCTCATATACATAAAGGGGGGTGGTCTTATCCCAGTAGAAAACTTTCCAAGACTTATTTTCCAAGTTTCCCACGTCCAAAACCGATCTCGAAACAAATCGGTTCAAGATCTGAAAGTCAGATTAGGAATAAACACCTATCGGTACTTTCGGTTAGGCTCCACCGATAGTACCGGTCCCCATCGGTAGTACAGATCAAGGACCGGTAGTACTGGTAGTTCATTTTCATGCCAAACTGTGCCTTCCTTTGCCAGCCACCAGAAGTTCTAGTCTCAAACCGGAAGTACCAGTAGTTCATTTTCGTGACAACTGGTCTCGGACCGAAAGTACGGACCGAAAGTACCGATAGCCAAGATAGATATATTCTCGGAGCCATAACTCTCTCATCCGGACCCCAAATTAGACGTTCCATATATGTTTTTTGACCATCTCGATAAGAGGAACACAATGGTGAAGTCTATTACACATTTTGACAACTTCACAAAATGGATATTTTTTGTTGTCAACAATGTCCCCGTGTTTTCAGGTTTATGATGCATGAACCTGAAAACACTTAATCAAACAAACATAATTAAACCAAACAGCAATGATATCCATCTCATTGGCTGCATGGTGACTAAGGGCGATGTATTCATCGGCCATTTTTGTTCTAAGGGCGATACATGTATCGACCATTGTTTGGAGAGCACTTAAGCTTCTTGCTAAACACTTGGAAAATACCTTTTCAAGTATCTCTCGTAGAATGCTACTTTGAGACGTTCACCTTGCAATGTCTCTAGCAAATAAGAATTACCACTCTTGACTTTGATCACTTTATAAGGACCATCCCAATTTGGTGACCACTTGCCAAACTGATTGATGTTCGTCCGAATAGGTAATATGGTTTTCATACTAATTCACCCACTTGGAATGATTTGCTTTTGACTTTTTTGTTATATGCCTTGGCAACTCAAGCTTTGTCTTTCTCTATTTCCTTAAGATCCTTTAATCTCACATCAGTCACCTCATCAATATTATCTATCATTAGATCATGATATACAACAACTAATAGATCATTTTGTTTAGCAAGCCTGTATGTATCCAAATTCACTTCGACAGGCAACACGGCCTCTTGACCATATACTAGCTCAAAAGGAGTAACATTTGTAGCACCATGACTTGAAATGTGATGTGCCCATAGAGCTTTAGACAATACTTCATGCCACCTTCTTGGATTCTCAATTTTCTTCTTGATAAGCTTGATCAAAATATTATTACTAGACTCAGCTTGGCCATTAGCTTGAGCATAATATAGAGATGATTTGAGCAACTTGATCTTATATAATTTGACAAAGTCCCTCACTTTCTTGGACATAAATGATGTCCCTTGATCTGTAGTTAATGTTTGGGGTATGCCGAATCAATGAATGATATGCTCAATGATGAACTCAATAACCTCATGTGTCATATTCTTCAAAGGAATAGCTTCGGTCCACTTAGTGAAATAATCTGTAACAACCAACACAATGCGATGTCCCTTGGAAGATGGAGGATGTATTTGGCCAATCAAGTCTAGCCCCTAACCACGAAAAGGTCATGGCTTGATAATAGGATGAAGCAAAGTAGCAGGCACCAGCTGAATATTACCAAACCTTTAGCACTCTTCGCAACCTTTGTAGTATCGAAAACAATCGGCCATCACAGTAGGCCAATAGAAATCGGCTCTACGCAATAACCACTTCATTTCGGGGCCGATTGATGCGTACCACAAATACCTTCATAGACTTCTCCCATAGCCACTCTTGCTTGATCAGATCCCAAGCACTTCAGCAGCAAGTCTTCAGCGGTCCTTCGATAAAGCTCATCATTGTGAACACATACTTGAAAAGCACTTCGCCGAACACTTTTATCAACTTTAGCATTTGGATCACATAGATATATCAATAAAGGAGTCCTCCAATCATACAAATTGGCCCCTACATCACTGGAAGTTTTGCCAGGCCGATTTGAGAGCTTGTCATGCTCATTGACCGTGTTGGTCACACGGAAGTCAGTTGAGCTGACAGGAGCAGTCGGCTTAGCTGACTGGAGGGAGTTGGCCTAGCCGGCTATAGCAGTCGGCTCAGCCAACTTGGCTGCAGCAAGGAGGGAGTCAGCTAAGCCGACTTGGTCAGTCGGCTTGGCCGACTAGTCTGCACCTACACCGGAAAATTCTAAACTTTTATGCATCGATTGTTCTTGAGCGTGAAAATTATGCCCACCGACGTCATAGCCAGATTCTTTTGCGCTAACATGTTGGCCTTTTGATTTTCATGCCTTAGAATATGCTAAATTTGAAATTCGGCAAAAGAACCAATGATATCAAAGCAAGCATCAAGACAAACTTTTAGTGACTCTTCTAAGCATTGAAATTCAACAGCAACTTGTTCCACCAACAAAGAATCACCACAGACTTCAACATATCATACTCCATGGATTATAATATAGCCAAGCTGAGTAAGAAAACTCTACATTCGGCTTGAATTTGGTGCAAATGTAATTTTAATCGGCTTGATGTCTCTAACAACACTATAATGATTATGCCAACACATTAGCCTTATTTGCAAGCCGATTAATCATATTGTCACATCCATGAAGTAAATCCAAAATGCATATATCGTGCCCCCCGGGCCTAAAAGTCATCTAAGTGAATTTCATGGGGGCTTTCTAATAGCATGATGATCGCAAGCACTCATCGGCTATATTTTTATACTAAGGGCTATATCAAAATATCGGTCATATGAATTCATCCACAAGAGCATGCATAATCGAAATAAATATTTTGGCTCTTGATCATTGATGAGCAAAATAATTTGGCAACCCTCCATAACATAAAGATCTATAACAAGGATCAAAATAAGGAGATGAGGGATAACCATGCATACCAGGGGATGAATTCAACATAAATATAGGTAGAGAGTATGAATGATGCCATGACCAATGATTTTGATAATTTGGTGCTAACCTCTAACTTGGTAATTGTTTCTTGAATCTTCTTCTCTCCTTTGCCTTTGTTGCACCATTTGCTTGAGCATTATCCTTCTGAGCTTGAATATTTTCTTTAGGAACCCATGCTAAGCCCTTTTCTTTCAGCTTCTCTGCACTAAGCTTCTGCAACTTCTTTTCTTGCCACTTTGGTAAACCGATTGAGCATATCGGTTTTATTTCTATTTTGGACAGTGGCAAATCATTCTTGACTTTGGGCACTCTCACATTCTTTTGTTCAGATTTGGCACCTAAAATATTAATAGATGATTTTCACACTTCTTTGCCATCAATAGCTAGATTTTTCAGCAATGTAATCGGCTTTTCAATAGTTGAATTCAGATCTGAACTTCTCTTCTTTCAGCCATCATACTTCACATGGTAAACTTGCTTTACCACTTTCTTCTTTGGTTGAGCTCTAGACCGATTTTGATCAAAACGGTCTTTACAAGAAGATGATCTCTTTGAATGTCTAGGAGCTGCATATTCTATATATTGTGGCCTAAAATATGATGGAACGTGTGCCTCTTGATCAAACCAGCCCCAAGATAAATAAGGATGAAAATATGCGGGCTGTGGTCCATATGCCATAGGAATTGGCTGCTCAAAAGGAGAATATGTTGCTGTTGTGTGAGATCTATCTCCTTGCCAATTCCACTCTTGAAACTTGTGCTTTGGAGGTGATTTTGATGATTGGACTTTCTTTGGCCGATTGGTGACGTTTGCTTCTGCTATCTTCTCATATTTAGCTAGAAGTTCCTTAAAGCTAAGCTTCGGCCTTCTATTCTTTAGCTTGTTACGACCTTTACCTCCATCAGCTTTATGAGCATCCTCCTTCTCCCCATCTTGACAGACATGCTCCAGAAGAGGATCCTTAGCCAATTCCCCTTGCTCAATGGGATATATCGGCTTTTGCTTTAGTTGGAGAGATTTCACCTGCCCCCTAGTGTTTTCTGAAACTATGATAACATTGTTGTCCTCTTGAGTATCTTCAATTTGTAATTCATGGACAACAACCTTGTGTTCACTTGAGGGCTCCACATCTCTCTCTTGGGCATTTGAGCCTTGAGCTTTGAGTGAATCAGCTATTGCAAACCGATTCAAAACCTGTTTGCCATCGAGGCCAATTAAATCCAATTGGTCCATCTATTGAGCTTCAGAAAATCTCAATCATCCATTATCAATGGTCGATTGGATTACTCGATGAAACACATAGCAATTAGAAGTATTATCATCAGATGAGTTATGCCATTGCAATATGTAAGCTCTTCTAAGTTTTAAATAGATGGCAAAGCACTGTGATCAATGATTCTAATAAAATTATTCTTGAGCAAGATATCAAAGACATAATCACAAAAAGTAAAGTCAAAGGTGTATTTTTATTTCTTTAGCTGATTCTTTTGTGGAGTCGGCTTTAAAGCTAGGCAAACGAAGGGATCATATTTAACATCAACCCATTCGGCTACACCTTTGTAGCTGCTTTTGAGAAGCTTGACAAACTAGCACTATCGGCCTTGCCATATGGCACAATGTGATGGCCGATAGGATCTGAATTTGTTTCATCATCAATAAATAAATTGCTATTCTCAATCGGTCTATTACAACTATTAGCGAGGATATCTTTAATAGATGCTGAAATTGAAATAGTATGACCAGATTAAAATTTGAGCAAAATATTTGTGTTTTCTACCTTGTTGATCATGTTGGAGAAGTGCATATCCTTGATTTGCATGATGTTACTATTCTTCTCCAGAAACCAATCAACAAGAGGGGTCAAATCACCCGAAGACGCATCAACAGCTATCGGAACTGGGAAAGTCGGCTTAGCTGAATGGGAGTCGGCTAGGCTGACTTGGGCACTAGCAGGCACAATAGCAGCAGGGGCAGCCGGCTTGGTGGACTTGGAAGTTAGCCTAGCTGACTCAATGCAGGCGGTAGAGATAGTTGGCTTAGTCGACTAGGAAATTAGCTTAGCCGACTCACAGTAGGCAGTAGAGGCAGTCGGCTTAGCCGACAGAGAAGTCGGCCTAGCCAACTCAGAGCAGGCGGTAGGGGCAATCGTCTTAGCCGGTTAGGAAGTCGGCTTAGCTAACTTGGAGCAGGGAGGAGTCGGCTTAGCCCACTTCAAAGTCAGCTCAGCCAATTCTGAGCAGGTAGATAGCCCTCCTTTGTTGCTTGTAGGGGCTTGATCTCCATCAATGATGCGGTAATCAGTAGATAAATATATAACCCCTTTAGCTCCTAAAAAATCAAGTCTAGCTAATTTCGAGCATTTCCCATGTTTTTCTGTAGCAAGACTTATTTATTGAGATATGATTGATTCGGAAAGGATATTGTGTTGTTCGGCTTTTGTAGCCAAACCTTTGCTTACATTCGAATCAATTCTTTCTTTCATGCCCACTAGCAATCCTCTTTTAGCCGATAACTCAATTGTGATCGACCTCTTCTCATTAGTCTTCCCAAAATATTCATAGAATTGCTTCTCTAATTGAGACCATGAACCAACAGTGCACTGGGGCAAAGATGTAAACCATGCAAAGGCAATACCAGTAAGAGATAAAGGAAAATTTCGCACTCCCATATAATATTTTTTACCAGCAAAACCCAGCTGTGAGAGATATATACTAATATGTTCCACAGTGGTCTTATCATCTTCACCACTAAACTCTTAAAAATCAAGTATCCACCAACCATCAGGAGTTTTCATGTAATCAATGTGTAATAGATACGGCCTATGATATGTGGGCACCTTCCATTTAGAGGAGCCATATGGATTTCTAGTATGGGCTAAATCTTCCTCGATTCGGCTTGATTTGAGAGCATCATATAAAGTCGAATCAAGATTGTTTGCATGTACACCCATTGCTGAATTTTTGTTGATTTGACTAGAATTATTAGCAATAAGTTGAGTTGAATCATGAGTTTTAGTACTCAAATGCCTTGCTGAAATTTCACTAATTCGGCTTTGATCATGAGCAAAATACGAAGCCGAATTGTGGGCATTAACCTTTGCACATGGTGCTGAATTTTCATTGATTCGGCTATGGTTACTAATAACACGTGAAGCCGAATCATGGGTATTAGCACTTACATACCTTGCTGAATTTTCATTAATTCGGCTCAAGTTAGAAGTAACATGTGGAGCCGAATTATGAATAAGAGCATTGGCATATGGTGCTGAATTTTTAGAGCAATTGGCTAAGTAATTAGTATTGTCATAGCCAATTCTCTCATTCATCGGCATGTCATGTGATGAAACCACATATTGTGAACTTATAGCCGATAAACAAAGATTTACATGTTGTATTTTGCTAGTAGCATCAAAAGTCAAAGAATTTACAATTGACATCGGCTTTTGACCACAATATCCATAATTATGATGTGTATGATGAGGAACATTATCAAAAATATCAGCCGATATAACATATCTAGTATCATTACAGCTAGCAACACCAACATGAGAGCTTATATGACTTGCAAAATAATCATTGGGATCATAAGATGCATTTGCAAGTTGTACCTCGGGGTAATTGTAGTAGTTTTGTGATGAACCACCTTGGTACTTCATGATTTAGAACTTGACTGCCTTGCTGAATTTTCTAATATCAAGCACAAATCGTTGCAAAATTGCAAGTAAGATCACAAGGGGTCAAAACCTGATGCGATCGGCCTTTTGGGCTAGATACAACGGTAATGGCAAGCTCAAGAATATAGATCAGCGAGGAGTAAGGCTAGGGCAAGAAGAATCGGCCGCAAAGTATAGCCAAAACAAATTCTTCCCCAGCAGAGTTGCCAAAAAGTGTGTTGACGTTGGATGTTGTCCAAATCACACACCAAAAAGGGCATTGGACGCCCGGGCCACTACGGACCGAAGAACGCAACAAAAATATCACTCTTTTGTGGTAAAGAATGGAGAGGTTTACAAGAAAAACACCAAAGGATAACCAACGTGCTTACATGACGAAGAACTGGCTAGTTTTCAGGCAAACCAGCAAAGAAACCGCCGAAGCTCTCGCCCGGGAGGGACCCCATCAAGGCAAGGACGTCGTCGGGTTGCCCTAGGTTGGTCAGCAAGCTTAGGACATCATCCTTGGTCGTGGATCAAGGGATGAACAACATGGAGGTTGAAGGAGAAGAGAAAAAGGGGTAAAAAAGTGATTGATTTGTTTGTATGATGATTGGATAGATGGGGACTCAATCGACCATATCCTCTCATATATATATAGGGGATGGTCTTATCCCAGTAGGAAACCTCTCCAAAGCTTATTTTCCAAGTTTCCCATGTCCAAAACCAATCTAGAAACAAATCGGTTCGAGATCTGAAAGTCAGATTCGGAATAAACACCTACCCGCACTTTCGGTCAGGCTCCACTGGTAGTACCGGTCCCCACTAGTAGTACCGGTCAAGGACCGGTAGTACTAGTAGTTCATTTTCACGCCAAACTGTGCCTTCCTCCGCTAACCACCGGAAGTTCCAGTCTCGGTCCAGAAGTACTGTTAGTTCATTTTCGCACTAACTGGTCTCAGACCGGAAGTACCGGTAGCCAAGACAGATATTTTCTCGGAGCCATAACTATCTCATCCGGACCCCAAATTGGACATTCCATATATGTTTTTTTACTATCTCAACGAGAAGAACACAATGGTGAAGTCCGTTACACATTTTGACAACTTCACAAAATAGAAATTTTTTGTTGTCAATAGATAGCCAGCATATCAACTACTATATTAAATAAGATTGGAGATGACGGATCCCTTGCCACACTCCTTTGCTAGTTTGAAAATAGTGGCCTATATTATCATTGATCTTTATTGCAACACTCCCTCCAGACATAACTTTTGAAATCCATTCGCACCAAGTTGGTGAGAATCCTTTCAATCAGAGGACCTATTGAATAAACGGCCATTTTACTTTATCAGACTTTTTCAAAATATAGTTTTAAAATCATACCATCTTGTTTTCTCCTATGTAACTCATGAATTGTTTCATGCAACGTCACCACTCCTTCCATGATATAGCGACCTAGGATAAAGGCCGTTTGCGACAGTCCTATCAACTTATCCGCCACTTTCGAAATCCTATTATTTAACACTTTTGTAAATATCTTAAAGCTCACATTTAACAAGCAAATTGGTATGTACTATTGTATCCGGACTGCATAGCAATCTTTGGTATAGCGTTATTACCCCAAAATTTAGGCTATGAATAGGCAGTCTCCTAGTATGGAATTCATAAAAAAGGTTCATTAAATCCGGTTTCACTACTTCCTAAAAAAATTGGTAAAATTCTGCAGAAAAGCCATCTAGACTAGGTGCTTTGTTATGTTCCATATCAAAAACTGAATGGCACTGTCAAACCCTCATTCTCATCCTCTGACACTTGAGGTATGTCATGCCTCAAAGTCTCGTCCATTGAGAAAGAATTCGGTGTATGAGATCCAAACAATCCTTTATAGTATTCAGTTATATAATTTTTTAGATTCTCATCCCCAACAATCGTTCCTTCTTCTTGTTCTAACTAGACAATCTTTGTTTTCCTATGTCTCCCATTTGCCACTAGATGGAAATATTTAGTATTATCATCCCCTTGCAATAACTTCGTCTCTTTTGATCATTGGAGCCAATAAATCTCCTCTCTTAGCAACTTAGTTAATTGCCCTTTGAGATGACGTCTAAGTTCCACCTCTTGAGGTTACAACATAATTGTCTACGCCTTTCTGTGTAAATCATCTATCTTAGCCAATAAGCCAGATTTATGTTTCTTATTTTGTGAAGCCAAATTCTTGGCCCAACCTTTAAGAAAACGTCGTAACCTTCTAATCTTATTTTTCCATCTCTCCATGGGTGACCAACCCCTATTCTCAGATTCCCAAACCTCTTTGACCAACTCAAAGAAACCATCTCTTGTTAGCCACCCTAGCTCATAACTTGAAATTCATAACATTGCCTCTGTGAGATGGCTCACCGCTATCTAGTAAAAGAGGTGTATAATCTTAGATCTCTCAGGTAAGTGCCTAGACAGAAGCGAATGAAAATTTTTGTTCCCAATTTGTGGTTACTAAAATACGATCCAACTTTTCATAAGTTGGAAACTCTGCATAGTTTTCCCATGTAAATTTCCTGCCTGTTAACTCCAGTTCTCTAAAATTTAATGTTTCAATAATAGCATTAAACAAAAGAGGCAATTTATTATTGTATCTGGAGTTGTTTTTCTTTGAAGGATTCCAAATGATATTGAAATCTCCCCCTGCTAAGAAAGGTAAAACCTCACAACTAGTACAAGCTCATACTAGTTCTGAAGGAAACTGTTCTTTGTGCTCTTCTTGAGCTGCACCATACACAGACAATAGAGCCCATCAAAAACTATCTACTTTATTTTTTATAAGAAACTTGATATGATAATCACCATCCTCAATGTTCTCTATTTCAAAACAACCTTGATTTATTCCTAGTAGGCTTCTAATTCAAGGGTACATGGGTCAAGTCCTTAGGACCACACTGTCTTCATGCCTGTGCACATTTCTACATTTCTAGATCACCAGCTCAATAATGAGATCTTGCTCTACTAATTGGTGCCATCAATTGGTTGAATATGCAGGGCCTAACTCTTGCATCCTCAACACCAACAATGCATCTCAAACTGCATATATACATACATATATATATATATATATATATATATATATATATATATATATATATATATATATATATATATATATATATATATATATATAGAACTATTACCCTACAGCTAGCTATAAAATAACTTATTCTGTAGCCACTTGGAGTTACGATAATTGCTACGCTAATTTATGAGATTATAGTAACTCCTTACTATGTGATTTACTATAACATTATGGTAAATATCTCCATGTGTTATAGTAATTCAACTATTGTAAATATATACTGACATTGTTGTAAATTAGTATATAAAATTATCGTAAATAGAGGTGGCTACAAAATAACTTATTTTGTAGCTAGCTATAGAGTATACTCTCCCTATATATATATATATATATATATATATATATATATATATATATATATATATATATATATATATATATATATATATATATATATATATATAGGGAGAGTATACTCTATAGCTAGCTACAAAATAAGTTATTCTGTAGCCACCTCCATTTACGATAATTTTATATACTAATTTACGATAATATTAGTACATATTTACGATAGTTGGGTTACTATAACACATGGGGATATTTACCATAATGTTACAGTAAATCACACAGTAAGGAGTTACTGTAATCTCGTAAATTAATATATTAATTATCGTAACTCAAAGTGGCTACAGAATAAGTTATTCTGTAGCTAGCTGCAGGGTAGTAGTTCTATATATATATATATATATATATATATATATATATATATATATATATATATATATATATATATATATATATATATATATTCACACTACGATTATAGTAGCCAATGGTACTTCTATAACTATCACATCACTTGATCCCTCAAATCTTCCCTAGACAACGTGTAACTATACCTTTTGACAACTGTTGTTCCATCAAATTTGATGATTTAGGTTTTCTAAAAAGGACCTGTAGACCCGACACAAGATTCTACACTGCAGTAGCACCGATGATCTACACACCATCCTTGACACCACTCACAATATTGCTTCTCAGAGAGAACTTGCTGTGTCATCATCTCTTTGGCATCAGCATCTCAGTCACCTTGGCCCTACCATTTTATCGGATTCGCATCACAAAGACACTATCTCTTGCAATAATTGGTAGTATGTCCACACTCAGTTTGGCTTGCCCCTTAAGCATCTCTAGCCTAAAAATGACACGGAGTTTATCAACAATACTACAACGCCTTCCTAGTTGTTCATGGCATTTTGTTGCACATGTCATTCCCATATGCATTCCCATAATTATGGCAAAGCTAAATGCATTCTACACACCCTATATAATTCTACCTACACTATGTTTTTCCATGAGCTCATGAACCTGATTGGCTAGAATCCTAGGCCACTGCTATATATCTCTTAGACCATCGGCTGTCCTCCTCTGTTAACAATACAATATAGTATGAGATTCTCCATCGTAGTGCCTAGTGTACAACCATCTACGTGTCTTTGGTTCCCACTGTTACCCCAGCCTATCAGGCATAATAGCTCCAAGTAAACCAGCACCATGTTCCATAATTTCTTCTTGCATAAAGAGTTCCTCAATCTCTCCTCAAAGATTGCTCATCTAACGCCACATTAACCTCAATGAAAATTGTTCCCTGTTTGCAGATTCATCTGCTGCACCCTCTCCATGCATTAGTATCACAGACTCAATAGTGCTCTAAGCCTTCCAGATCTACTCTAGCCATGGTCAATCACTAGTCCATTGTGGTGCATCCTGGCCCATGATAGTGAACTGTGATTCGCTTATGATAGTGGACCTAGGCTAGTTCCCATCCACCCTTCAATCTAAACCCATGCTACACACTACTACAGAAAAACTTTCACGCGTTGTTTGCCTTTGGATCTCCGAGGCGGGTGGGCTGGTTGCTTGCCTCTGTTAATCGGTGACAGGGCAGCCGGCCCAGTGCCCGCCTTGGTTAATCCTTAACGGAGGCGGGCAACCTTAAGCGCCTACCTCAATTAATATTGATTAACCGAGGCAGTTGCCCGCCTTGGTTAATCAATTAATAGAGGCAATAAAAAATGTCTGTATCAGTAAATCATTTACGGGGGCAGTCAAAAATGTCTGCCGAGTACCAAGGCAGACCCAAAAATCAAACCAGTGCGCCTTCCAATGTCCGCCTTGACTGCTGTGCCGTGCCCTCTGTCTGTGTTGTGCGCCCAGCCCCACCTGTTCCCCTCTCTCTCTATGCTGCATGCCCGTGCCCCCCGTTTCCCGTGTGCAGATTCAGAAAACCGCCGACTACCACTACTACTGAATTCTTATTGGAGGTGGGCAAAAAGGCTTAATCGGCGGTTGCCATGCCCGCCTCCGTTAATGAATTAACCGAAGTGGGCGCCTAAAGGCAACCGTCTCGATTAATGCCCATTAACGGAGGTAGTTATCATAACGTGCCGGCCTCTGTTAAGCCTTTTTGCCCACCTTATAGAGCATCTGGAGATTAAAATGCAGCGCCGTCCAATGCTTCGGACAGTCCTTATAGAGCGGATCAATTGCCGCCTGCTTCATCCCTCTAAAATTCTCCAACCACCTCGAGCTTCCAAACAGAATGTTGTCATGGTTGAGGCAGTTAGCTATTTCCTCAAAAAGCTCCACATCCTCTGGGTCCCTCACAGTAGCCTCCTCACTATCCCCACTGTCGTCATCATCAGCCATGTCTTGGAGTAAATCCTCCACCATGATGTAATCAAGAGCATTATCATCGCTAGTTGCTGCTGCTGATGATGAGGCGGGTTGTCCTACAGGGTCTGCATTGACCGTTGTCGATGACGAGTTCACTCCAGATGCACCGCCACTTGCACCAACTTTTTTGCCATGAAAAGTCCAGATCGTGTAATCCTTGATGAAACCAAATCTGATCAAGTGAGATTGCATCACGCTGTCTTCGTGGGCTCTCATGTTCATATAGTGAGAACACGGACATATGGTTGTCATCCGATTCAGACTCTCACGGTGTGTTTTCACATCGACAACAAACTTCCTCACATGAGCCACTACGGATCAAGTCTTGACCACCGGTACATCCATTCGGACCAGTTGTCCATACATGCAAACCTTCCACAAGTAGCGACAAAGCAGTATTACAAAGAAATAGCCGCAGAGAAGAATAGATCTAGAGCTAAAGAAATAGCAATTTTCTCTCTCCTCCATAAAAAGGTGGAGATCTAGATCAAGATCTGGAGCCCCAAATGATGAAGAAAAGAGAGGAATGAGGTTTGGAGAGCGTGTATCTATCTTTTGTGGTGTCCTCCTTCAACAAATCAAGAGCAAAACTTCTGCCTCTAGATTTTGCTCAATTTTTAGGGTTTTGGAGCTCAAAACCCTAAAAATTAGAAGTGGAGCCGCAAGGAAGAAGGTAGGGGGCGATAGCTAGGTGCATTTATAGCCGCAGCAATAATGGAGACGGGCATTATAAGGAAAACTGCCTTCATTAATCACATATTAATAAACTGGCCACCTCGGTTAATAGCTTAACAGAGGCCGTCGCGTTAAGATGACCGCCTCGGTCAATACCTACTAACTAAGGCGGTCGCGCTACATTGATCGCCTCCGTTAATACATTAATGGAGGCAGTTGTTATAAGCCAACTGAGGCGGTCACATTAAGACGACCACCTTCGTTAAATTTTAACCGAGGCGGCCAACCTGGACGCCCACCTCCATAAAAAAGGGTGACGCCACCCAAAATCAATCCTGTAGTAGTGTGCGCCCCCTGTTTGGAGAAACCACCACCACCAACATGTTGTGCAATAGCAGTGGCTATACACTCATTGCCACACACCGGACCACACAAATGTTAGCCAAACCGACTGCACTCATGGGGAGCCACGCCCGTCTGTTCTAGGTACTATGCGCGTGTGCCCGCGTATTCTCCCTCCAGCTCTAGTGGCACTCTTCCCCACCCCGAGATGCGCCTCTACCTTTGGCTCTGGCAGGCCCCTACTTCTAGCTCAAGCGGCACCATCCACCTCTCCCTCCACCTTTGGCTCAAGCAGCGCCATCCACTCCCGGCTCTAGTGGCGCCCTCCACCTTCAACTCTAGCTTCGGTGACACCATCCACCTCCACCTATGGCTTCGGTAGCACCCTCCACCTCCGGACTCTGGCGGTGCGGCCCCAGCAGTGCTAGCAGATTAGGTGGTGGGTGACTCCTTCCAGAAACAACATGATAGAGGTGGCTCCCGGATCTAGCGGTGCCATCCACTCTTGGCTCTGCTTTAGCGACGCCCTCCACCTCCAACCCCCGGTGGTGTGGCCCCATTAGCGCTAGCAGATTAGGTGGTGGGCGACTCCTTCCGGCAACAACACGACAGAGGCGGGTCTCGGATCTGGCAGCGCCATCCACGCCGGCTCCGACCGACTCGGTTAAGTTTTCTATAGTAGTGATAGATTAGGTTTTACAATTGGCATGTATAACACCCCATTGTCCAAACCTGCTTATATGGCCCTGCTCTGCACATGGAACGGGCTTGCATACACGTAGCATGTCTCTTACACTTTCGTCCTCGCTTCGTGTAAAAGGGTTAATCCGGAGGTGCTACGTTTGGAATGACAAGGCTTATAAGCTGGCCCTCACCCTCCTTAACTTCCAAGGTGGTACTAAACCCACCAACACACGTGCCACTTGGGCTACATGGGCCAACTTCACAACAACAACTCCACATGTGTTGCTTGGGCTACATGGGCCAACTTCACAACTACTACAGGCTACTAATGGCCTGGAGCATGGCAGGGTCCCCCTATACTATCAACCCTGTGTCCATTGCTTGAACTGGCATGGGTTCATGTGTGACGACCTCTGCTAGAGGCACAGATTGGCTATCTATAATAGGTTTTGGATGTGAACCTTTGAGGCACCCACACTCCAACCTTGCCAATCATAGTAAATTATTGTAGCATGTTTGCAGACATAAGCTAGTGCAGTGGAAAAAGGCAAATGATTTTTCATGTGCTAAATGATAACCGACACATGGTCTCTTGTCTGTTGGCTTCCTTGTGTAAAACATGGCAATAGGGAACATGAAGGTTGGAATAGATTAGGTCAAAGAGAGGTAGAGAGTAGATTTGGATTGTGTGTGTTGAGCACCTCAACCACTCGTGCCCCATATATTTATAAGGAGGGGGTGGTCTTTTCCCATGAGGGATCGAGATCCATTGCAAAAGGCATCAAAATACAACTCAATTTAGGATTGACCCGTCAAACCCAGCCTAGCCACCTTATGCAGGCTGAAATCTTCCCAAGAGCATAATGTCTTCATCCAGACTCTGAATTGGATGCTATACATACGTTTTTCGATCATCTTGACATGAAGAACGTAATGATGAGGTCCATTCCGCATTTTGAGAACTTTGCCTAATGCGGCCTAGCCTGTTTTCTCAGAAAATTTGAGATTGGTTTTTCTTGGACAATTTTGGTTGTCAATAGTTATGCTGTTGAAAGCCTCAAATTAGTATTATTACGATAATATAAGATAAGATGGCTATTGTTGTTAATAAAAAAATATTCTACCAAATAGATTCCAATATGTTTTGCTATTATTTTTTTGGGAGTTTCTAGAATTTATCTAATCTTCTAGTGTGTGCGTTAACATGAACCTTTCAAAAGGAGCATTCAGTTGCAAGTACAATCCATTCCATCCTTTTCTAAATATTTAAGTTTAAGACAAGCTAAGTAGTTCACAATTTAACTATCTAGAAGCATACCCACCCCATGCTTGCTATGGGAATCGCTGATTAGTGAATTGCGTTGCATATTGATGCGGACAATAAAATTCTTGTGTGGCTTGCTAACGTAGATGTTACAATTGTACGTGCTAGTGAATTTTAATTACATATGATAGTGCATTGCCGAGATGGACAACTTACATGTTGAAATATATAGATAGTGGGGTTTAATATTATAAGAGATATAGTTATAGATATAGTTTAGCTCGTTCTAAACACTATATATTTGAAAATGGAGGGAGCAATATTAAGAGGCATAGTAAGAAACGAAAGTGAGGTATCCCTAAATAAATTCTTGGTTAAATTAAACCTCAACCCTTATACATCTGTAATATGACTTCGACAGTTCGATCACATGTGTTTTTATGAATTTGTCCAAAGAATGGTTTGATCTAAAAATTTTTGTGGATTGGTCCCCTGTACTCATGGGATTTAATTTGGTATGCATAGCCAATATATACAAAATTAATTATGTATAGTTGAGAAACCTGAAACTAGTATGTACTTTTATTGATGCAGACTTCTGAAGCGTATAGCGAAAAAGCTACAATTTTTACAATGCATGATCTGGTGCATGACTTGGCAATTTTACTCCTTGGAAACAAACTTCTGGTTAAGAGCCAACAAGAAAATACTATGGGAAAAAGCAAGGATTACCAATATGATTGGCTCGGAGATTGCAGCATGCTGCCACGGTGGTTGACAAGGGCAGCTCAGCTAAGAGCACTGCGTTATCTTGACTGTCGCAGCACCCAACTACGCGGTGCTGCATTTGCATGTGTTACGTCCTTGCGAGTACTGAATTTAAGCGGGTGCTGCATACACAAGTTACCAGATTCCATTGGTGAACTGAAGGAGTTAAGATATCTTAGTGCTCCTGGGACTCGGGCTCTACAGTTTCCAGAATGTATCACAAAGCTCTCGCATCTAATTTTCCTCAATCTTCACGGATCTTTTATAGAAAGAATACCAGACTCAATTGGAGAAATGAAAGATCTGATGCATCTCGATTTATCAGGCTGTGGAATCAGGCGATTACCAGAGTCATTCATGAGTCTAGAAAAACTGGTGCATTTGGATTGCTCCCAGTGCTATCTGATATTAGGTGAATCAGAATCTTTGTGGAGCTTGAGCCGATTGGAGCATTTGAGTTTATCAGGTTGCGTGATCCAGGGAGACCTGGCCAAAGCACTGTGCAGGCTCACGGAACTGCAATATTTGGATCTATCGGAAGTTATTTGTTGGGGAAACCTCTGCAAAGGGCTACAACAAGTCTTGGTCAGGTTCACTAAACTCAGGTACTTGGATATACGTGGAGTCCTGGACAACAGCGATGTTGACGGAGCTGAAACTGAGACTTTTATTGAGGCCATCAGCAGCCTTCGCAGTCTAGAGTATCTTAATATAGGTTGGACTGATTGTCTGCGCAACATACCCGAATCCATTGGGAAACTCAGCAAGCTACGCACACTTGATCTCTCGCATTGCGACAACCTGGAGAGGCTGCCAGCTGCCATATCTCGAATTGACAACATGAAGTTTGTACATTTAGCTGATTGCAAAAGATTGGATAAGTCCACTCTACCTCTGCACAAGAATGTTGCAATGTTATTTTTACCATATTTTGTGGTCCATGCTGGTGACAGTGAATCTAGCAGCAACCTATGTCAGCTTGAATATGAAAATCCCACTGAACTGGAGATAAGCGGGCTTGAGAATGTGAAGTCTGCAGGAGAGGCGCAGAGAATAAAGCTGGTGGAAAAGCAGAGGATTGAAGAGCTAGGACTAGTATGGACTCGAGATGCAAAGAGATTCGTTGTGGAAGACAAAGACGTCTTGGAACAACTAGTGCCACCTTGCCCTGTAAAACAAGTCAGACTGCAGGGTTATAATAGCGCAGGCTTTCCTTCCTGGATGATGGACATTGCTACCTATGTTCCTTATCTTGTAGATGTTACCCTGGAGGACATGACCAATTGCAGCAGCCTACCACCACTTGGTCAGTTACCAAACCTCCAAAAGCTGCGGATCGGACGACTGGGCAGCATCAGGAAGATTGGCCAGGACCTGTACGGGGGCTTCAAAAAAAGAGCGTTTCCTCGACTTTGGAGCTTTAAAATGCAGGAAATGAAATGCCTCGAGGAGTGGAACATGTCATGCTCATATCCCAGCAGTGGCGAGGATGGTTCGAGTAAGGACGTGGCGTTCCCCAACCTGGAGGATTTGGTTATAGCAGACTGCCCCATGCTGAGATTCGAATCCTTTTTACCTTTAGCGGAGCAGCCACCACCTGTGGCGCCTCTGGGTAGGAACATGACCATAAGCCGTTGCGGCCAAGTCATACCGTCGTCATGGGAGTGCAGAGGCCAAATCGATGATTCCTCCTCAGCAGCAACCATTTTGCTTCGGGTACAGCGCTGTGAAGCGCCTCTGCATCAGTGGAGCTTGCTTCGCCACCTCCCTTGCCTCAAAGAATTACGCATTGAGGACTGCAGCGATCTCACATGCAGCTCAACGGATTTGCTTAGCTGTCTTCCCTCCCTGAAGGCTCTAACTGTCAGAGATTGCAAAAGCATTGCTGCACTGCCAGAGAGGCTGGGAGACCTCACCTCTCTCGAGAAACTTGAGATAAGTAATTGTCCATGTGTCAAGGCTTTGCCAGAGAGCATACAACAACTCACCCGCCTCCAACTCCTACAAATTTACAGCTGCCCTCGGCTAGTTCAGCTTGGATGGCTAGGAGACCTCACCTCTCTCAAGACTCTTGAGATAAGTGATTGTGAAGGTGTCAAGGCTCTGCCGGAGAGCATACAACAACTGACCTGCCTCCAACGCCTAGAAATTAATGGCTGCCCACAGCTAGTTCAGCTTCGATGTCCCTACTTCCTCGAGACTCTTTCTGTCAAGAATTGTAAAAGCATTGTTCAATTGCCACAGAGGCTGGGAGACCTCACCTCTCTCAAGAAACTTGAGATAATTGATTGCAAAGGTGTCAAGGCTCTGCCAGAGTGCATACAACAACTCACCTGCCTCCAATTCCTACACATTCGTGGCTGCGGTATGACTGATGTATGTATGAGTTGAGAATATTAACTCTGCCTAAAAAACTCAGGCCCGAAATTTGGAGTACGAAAAATATTAAAATATCAAAATATCCTAACAAAATCTACTTGCGGGTAAAAGTACAACGAAGAATGTATTTTGACTTCGTCACACAAGATTCGACTTCGCCAAAAGAATAAATAAAGGTGAAAGAAAAGATCGAGAGCAAAGGTGAAGACAAAGTGTTGGCTTGGTCATCAAGAAACCAACTTCACGGGACAGCAAAGTAGATAAGGAGCAAGAAATGACTAAGTCTAAAAGAGCAAGTTCGCTGGAGAAGAGAAGATTGAACGTGAAAAAGGAGGCCGAATCAAGAAGAAATAACCACTTCACCCTTGTAGTAAAGAAGGGTTGTAAATATTTTGGTCAGGGGTAAAATAGTCATTTTATGTAAAATACAAAGACTAAGGCCCTATAAATACCTCCTTTGACATGTATAGTAGGACCATGAAATGAATTCAACTTTGACTTGTATCTGGAACATTTTGATGATTGTGTGAATTGTGTCACATGACGTGAATTTTTCACCCAACATCTGGCGCCCACCATTTGTGTGTGCACTCAAAGATCCTCATGACCACAAGAAATCAAATGGAAAGACCAAACAAGAAGGCCGTCAACAGAGCAACCGAAGACGAACCACCCCTTGACGAAGATAGAGGACCTACAAAAGACACCTCCCAAGATGCAAACTCCTCAAAAGCAAGCAAAGCTGAAGAACAAAGACTCAGAGAACTTAAAGATCAAGTTTTAAGAAGACAAAAAGAACTTGAAGAATGTTGTGCAAGAGCAAGAGAAAAGACACTCAAACAAAGAATAGAAGAAGCCGAAGCTACCCTTCTCAATTTAAACGAGCAGTTGCAAAATGTAAATCATGAAGTTATAAACCAAGAAGAACCGCATTCAGCAACAAGAATCTCTCAAGAAAGGAACAACAAAAAATCATTCATATCAATTGATACAAGCTCCCCACTATCAATAAACTTGCAATCAGCTCAATGGCCTATAGGGTACAAATCCAACATGATACCAACATTTGATGGTGAATTAGACCCAAGGCAATTCTTAATGAGTTTTGAAGCCGCAGTAATTGCCGGAGGTGGCGATGAAACCACACTTGCGAAGTCACTTGTCATGGCAGTCAAAGGTCCAGCACAACACTAATACTCATCCTTAAAAGCAAAATCCATACATTCATGGGAACAACTAAAGACAAATTTGCTCGTTGACTTCCAATAATTTGAACCAACTAGTCTTACAGACATGGACTTGTTCAACTGCAAACAATAGCACAAAGAACCTATAAGCCAATATTACAAGAGATTCATTCAAATCAAATCTCAAATCACAAATATCCCAAATGAAGTAGTCATAATTGAAGCAATCAAGGGACTCCAGACAGGACAATGTGCTACACACCTTACTCGAGAAAAACCAACTTTGTTTGCTCAGCTTTACGAGAAAATCCAAAAATACTGCAAATCCGACGAAGACTACAGAAAAGAATCGAAGAAGAAAACGGCTTCAGACATCAAAACAAGAATAACAACTTTCATCCACCAAAGCAAAGCAACTACGAGGGAAGACAGTTCGTCCAAGTCAATCAAGTTGAAAACAACAATTCAACCACTGAAAGCAACTTTACACCTCGAAATCAATATAGAAATCAGTATAATGAAAGGACATTCGAAAGAGGTGGCTTCAACACAAGAGGAAGAGGAGGACGAGGAAGAGGAGGAACACCCCTAAGACCCAAAGACATGTACTGCATCATTCATGGCAAGGGTCTGGACACACATAAAAAATGTGTCCAAAAATAAAGAAAAGCATTGAAGAAACACAAGAAAATAAAGTGTCAAGTCAATCAAAAGTTGTTAACCATATGATTCAAGGCTAATAATCTCCTATTACCCTATTCAATATGGACACTCTCCAGCAATGATTCCAGGACCATCACCATCATACAGCTATGGACCAATAGCAATTTATGATCCAAACCAATGGAGGCAAAATCAACAACAGCAAACAAACTTTCAAGCATCACAACCCAAATCCTTTGTGGCAAACAGCAATCCACAAGGAAACATCAAACAAGAGAACTCTCCATCAACCTCAATGGCAAGCAAAGGAAGAATCATGACAATCATTGGAGGAAATAGTATTGATCATGAAAACAACAACAAAAAGAAGAATTACTTTCGAAGAGTAAATTCTTTCTCAATGGAAGGCCCATACAAAAAGACAAGATGGTCTCATCTACCAATCACATTATCTAAAGAGGATTTACAATTGAAAGACTATCCACACATGGATGCAATGGTAGTCAAGGCAAATATTGACGGATGGGCTGTCTCAAAAATTCTAGTTGATGGTGGAACTTCCGCAGAAATCATATTCACATCAACAATCGATGTCATAAAAATTGATTGTAAACTTTTAGGAAGAGCTGAACACCCACTATACGCCTTTGGTGGGAAGCCAATTCACTCAACAGGAAGAATAGTTCTTCTAGTATCATTTGGAATAATGAGCAATGCAAGAACGGAACAATTGCATTTGATATGGTGGACATCCATTATCCCTATAATGCACTTTTTGGGAGGGGAACTTTGAATGCATTTGAAGCAGTAATAAGCCACTCTGTCACATCTCAAAATTTCTGATTTTGGGTTGTGAATAGAAAACACTAAATAAAACAAATGGTTTAAATATTTGTTTAAGACTTGACAAGACTAATTTAAGTTTTAGCAAATTTAGTATAGAAAATTGTGGTATTTCAAACTTTTCCAAATTAATTTAGTGGTCTCTTGCCTGATGTAATGTTTGCTTGTTGCATGACTATGTGTTGTGATTGTGAAAAGTTTTAAAGCGTGTTTAGTATGTCTTTTATTAGTTATCCGTCTTGTCTCTGTTTTTTTCTACAATCAAATTTGCGCTTTCTCGGTCCTAATCTTTTCATTATGAGTTTCCCCAAAATCCTTTTCTTCCACTCGAAATCACTCATTTCATTTCATCATCCATCAGGGTATCTCTGAAATATTCCCGGGAATTATTCGGGCTTTGTCCGGAACCTTTTCCTATTTTTTAGGAGAATAATCTATTTTTAGATGCTCCAAATTATATTTCATGAGCTCCAAATACTTTATTTGGGTTCCTCATGTTCCATAATGTCTCTAGAAAATTCCCTCGAATTTTCGGAGCTTTCGGAGTATTTTCGCGGCTTAAATAATAATTTTGGACTTTTCTAGAATTATTTTATCCACGAAATTAATTAATTCCGAAAATAATAAATATCTCATTTTCCACCAAAGCTTGTGTGCAATAATCCTAAATGCCCATTCATATATTTACTAATGGGCTTTCATAATTAATTAGGCCTATTAGTAAAGATGGAGGGTGCAACGTCAATTAGCACCATGTCGCTAGTTGACATGGAGGTGGAGAGTTTTTCTCCTTATATATAAATACCTATCCCTTTGGCAAAGCACACCAAAACTATCATAAGGGAGCCCCTAGTTTGGGAATCCCTAAGGTAGTAAATTAGATTTTGTGCTCCTTTCTCTGTTGTGTTGTCACCGCTGTGCCATCAATCTGCAACCTCCATGCAAAGATGAAGATCCTAAGGACTTTATCTTTGCCTTCAAGTCTATCCGAGAGCGCTCATCACTGCCGCTTGACTGCCTCCGTTGGTGAGCATGCATCTCCATGTTTCTGTTCCTCCCTTGTCCCTATTCTGCACCTCCTCGTGCTCATGTTTTTTCCAGCCATGCCTCCGTAGCTTGACACCACCAAGACCATGACTGTTGGTCATCATAATCTCCATCGACTCAATTGCGTCTTAGCCGTCGGTGAGAACTCCAGAAATCATGCTCTCTACTCTCTCGCTCTATGTGTCAACAATTGCATCTCCAAGCTCATGCTGTGTTTCTAGCGCTGCCATATGATGTCACCGAGCTGTTTTGCTGCTCCACGCAAAGCCCACACCTGAGCTATCTGCTAGCTAGCTTGCCGCTACTTTCTGCCTGTGCACCGCTGCATGCAAGCCTAGCTAGCTGAAACATCTATGTCACCCACGTGCAACTGCAAGTCAGAACCATCATCGTACGCAAGGGCAACATGCAAGCGTAGTCATGCCGAGCTTGGAGAGCAGCACGTCCAATGACTAACAAGCCATCCATTACTTCTGTTACGTTAGGGCTACTTATCAACTTTAATCATGCGCCATATCGCTATTTTAGCTCCGTTTCTACCCGTTTTTGGTTGTTAGAATCGCAATAACATTGTATGCGTGTTAGTGTTGATGTTTAATATCTCACAATTTCCTTTGTGAATTTAATTTAAATATTAACTTGATTAAGATTAATGTGCAACTAGCTTTCTAAATTAATTAAAAGCAATTTAAACTATATAACCACGGTTTCATAAATAAATATTAGAGTAAATTGCACTGTAGGTACCTAAACTATTAGGTGTTTCACAGATAGGTACTCCAACTGAAAAACGTAACTTCTGGGTACTAGAACTATACTTATGTAACTTTTGGGTACTTCAACTAAAAACGTAACGTCTAGGTACTGGAACTATATTTACGTAACTTCTGGGTACTGGCGCTTGAGCAGCACCGCACCCACGTCGACGGCGGCGGCGCTCGCTCGCCATGGGACAGGCGGAGCAGAGCTCCTGCTCGAACGCACCGCGCATGCCGCCACAGGCGAGCTGCCGTGGGAAACCACGCCTTGTCTACGGCCGCATAGCGCCCGCGCTAGGGCCCCACCGATGGCTGCCCTCGCCGACATGGACTGCTACGTGCTCTGGGTGTGGAGTCCGGCGGCACTTACGGCCACGCTCGGCTCCAGGTGGCACTGACGGCCAATCTGCCGAGCCCCGTTTGAACTCCTGATCGTGGGACACTGCAGAGAACAACTCCTGATTGTGGTCGGTGCAAAGCGTGGCCATCAGTGACACTGGACTCCACACCCAGAGCACGTAGCAGTCCATGTCGGCGAGGGCAGCCATCGGTGGGGCCCTAGTGCGGGCGCTGTGCGGCTGTAGGCAAGGCGTGGTTTCCCACGGCAGCTCGCCTGCGGCGGCATGCGCGGTGCGTGCGAGCGGGAGCTCTGCTCCACCTGTCCCACGGCGAGTGAGCGCCGTCGCCGTCGATGTGGGCGCGGTGCTGCTCAAGCGCCAATATCCAGAAGTTACGTAAGTATAATTCCAGTACATAGACGTTACGTTTTTAGTTGAAGTACCCAGAAGTTACGTAAATATAGTTCCAGTACCCAGAAGTTACATTTTTCAGTTAGAGTACCCATCTGTGAAATGCCTAATAGTTTAGGTACCTACAGTGCAATTTACTCTAAATATTAATTTAATTCATGTTAACATGTGTGTTTATGATTATAATTTAGTTAGTATCAATGTTTTTCATGTCACTTGACCACAAATTTATTAACTTAAATGCTAATTAGATTAATATTTATTTAATAGCTTTCCAACCAAAAGCGATCTAAGTTTAACTCCGTTTTGGTTGTGGTATAGCTGTGCTGACTATAAGTTACATGTTAGTAGGAACTTTTAACATGTCTCACATCTCTAAATTTTGTAAGTTAAATATTAATTAGATTAATGATTATGCAAACTGGTTTCCAAATAAAAGCAACATAGGAGAATATGGATCTTTTTATAATTACTTGCCAACTTAAATATTTATTTTTTTTAAATTGTCTAGTTTAAACATGATTTGGATAAAGCCAGTATAGAATGCAATTTTATTAATATTTACTCAATGCCTTTTTGAATTACAACTTAGGTTTACAATTTTAGTCTTACATAAACAAATGTTAACTTGAACGATAGCAATTTGAATATTTCTTTACTAGTTGTAACTTGGTTAGTACCAAAATTAATGTCTCTTTATTAATTATAATTTGTTTCTATAATTCTAAAACTAGTTTAGATGCACTTGTTTACTTTCTTTTCATAAAAGAAATGTGTTTGCTTATATGTTTATGAATAATATATGGCTAGATTTAACTTGGTATTTTAATAAATCGCGCCAGTCCTTTGTAATTAAGTATGAATGACTTATCTGATAGCAACTTGAATATGTTTTAAATTATGATTTGCTTAGCTCAAGCACGATATATATATCATAAACTCATCTTAGTGTTCACTGGGCACATTGTTTAGCAAGTTAAAGTTTAACTAGTATAAATGATGTCAAACTGTGTATGAATAAATGCGATCTGCTTCAACACACATCATTACAAATTGAATAGATGTTCTCATATGTTCTTTTATTTTGAAAGGTTAAAGTTTGCTTTGATTGAATGATACATGCATGTTAATATTTAAAATATGATAATGACTAATCTAATTTTGTAGTTTCTCGTGATTTTATTTAACTAAAATATCCTCTAGTTGATTGTTTTCTTTTATAGTATAGAACTCCCGATAGTCGTTTCTTTTTAATGATAGTTTTGTTATTGGCGTGACCGTAGTAGCTAGATCTCTTTTAGCACGCTGTTTTTAAGTTTTTACTTGTTTGGTGTATTGTTCTTAGTCTACCTTATTTGCTTGTATGTGTGCTCGACTCGCTTGGTGCTTGCTATGAGTAGAAGAAACATGGTTCGTTAGCGCTGAAGACGGGAAGCTAAGGACCGCCAAGTATAACAGAAGCTGAAGATCAGAGACACAGAGGCTGAAGATTTCTTAGTAGCTAACTTTGGAAGAAAGGCAAGTATAACATGGGACCATTCTTGTTGTCCTATTCACTGAAATTATCATACATATGCATGTGTCCTCCTTGATGACCATAGAGATTATAACTTAGCCATTGATATCTTGTTTCCTTGTCACCTATGGGACTTTGCATTGGGTAGCTTTTGCTAGCACTGAACATAAGCTATGATCTTGTAATATGATTAATCGAATATGCAACAACACTAAAAGATGACTTTTTGATTACTGTTTAAAGAGGGCTAGAGCATGGGGTTATTTTTGGTGCTCTAGTTTTCTCTCCATAAGGACTCATCTGTGGACGAACATCCAGAATTTACAGTACAACTATGAGGGCTATATGCCTCTGGCTTTAGCTCAGTATAAGGACCTTTTCTAGCTTGTTAGAGGTTACCCTTGTGGCGCAAATGGGGAAAACTAGACTGTGGATCCCTGTGACTGGTTGTATCACACAGACTGACTTCTGAAACCTCGCGGCCCTAACTTGTTAGACGAACCTTTGAAAGGCTTCATAGTGTTTCCTGCTCACCTTGGAAGTGTTTTGGGAGTGGTGATCCCGGGCATATGGGTAATCACGACTCACAGTGAAAGTGTACACCTCTGCGCAGAGTTTAATAAACTAGTTTACTAGTCACGCTCACGGATACGAGCGGCCTTGGACCTTCACAGTATAGATGAACATTTATTGGTTTAATATGTGTTTTGCTATTATGTAACGCCCTAAAATTTTGAAAGAAATAAAAATAGAAGAAATATGATTTTTATATATTTTTGTGAGCATGCAAATTTAGAATGATAATAATTTTTATAAATTTAAAATCAAATATAAGGGTAGAAACATGATTGAGCATTCATGCTGCTGCATTTGAAATTTTGTATTGAGTGGTTTGAATCAAATTCAAAATAGATTTCAAAATCTTTTGGAAAATGGCTTTGAAAAATTGGAAAAGAAAAAGGAAAGGGTTTTTTCTTCTGTTCCTAGTTTTCGGCCCGCTTACCCCGCGTCGGCCTCGGCCTGCCAGCGGCGGCCGTCCTTCCTTCAGCGCACGTGGCCCATCTCCCTTTCTCTCCGTCCCGCGCCCCGCGTCCTCTCTCTGGGCCGAGCCCAGCCAGCGGCCGACGGCCCAGCAACGGTGCGCGCTTTCCCTTTCCCCGCTTCCCCGTCGCTGACAGCGTGGACCCCGCATGTCAGGCGCCTTCTTCCTCCCCATGCTGCCGGATTTCTTCCCTTCCTTTCCTGATCCGAGTCGATCTCCCCAATCTCTCCCTTTTCTTCTTTAGCACTGCTCCCGGGCTATAAAAACGGAGCCCTGCACCCCTCCGTAATCCATCTCGCCTTGTTGTAGTTGCTGTAGTGCCCGAGAACTAGGCCACCGTGAGCACGAGCTCCACTGCCCGCCATATCAAGCCGCACGTGCTCCTTGCTTCGTTCTTGGCTTCAAATTTGCCGTGGGTAAGTTCGCCTTGGAGTTAGCTAACCGCTGGTGTATTTGCTTCGCAGTTTGGTGCACCGTAGCGCGAGATAGCTTTTCCGGCCATGGCACCGCCGCGAAAGTCACCGTTGTGTTGAAGTCCGGCCAGAGCGCCGCCGGCCGTTCTCTCTCTCCCTCCCCCGATTAGATCTAGGCCGTTTATTTTGAATCCAACGACCGAAAATAGAAGATACCGCTTGGACTGTACTTTTTGCTAAAGAGTCCCTATGGTTTTGCGTATTGTAACCCGCAGTCCAAAACGTAATAACCTGAGTTTGTTTTATTCTTTTGAAAGCGTATTTCGTCTCGATAATTGAAAAATACGTTTTCTGATATTTACAGTTTTGCCACTAATCTTGTTTTAGTCATAGAATCTCCGTTTTAACTCCGATTTGACCCGTTCAAATTGCGTTAGGTTCATATTTGCGAGCTCTACATGATGATAGAACTGTACAGTAGGTTTGAGATAATTTATTTTCGGGATTAATTAAAGTATTTATTTTTCTATAGGAAATCTTCATAAATTCATAACTTCGTCGTTTTAGCTCCGTTTTTCGTGATCTTCACGTCTGTGTGATCCTAGCGAGTTGTAGATTCGTTTTAAAGACTTTTTATATTGTTTTCTTACTGATGGTGTACTATTCTAATTATAGTCTTGTTTGTTTATGCATGATTGCCTCTGGATGTATGTTGTTGCTGTTGTTGATCGAGTATAGACGGTGAGCAATTCGTTGGGGATCAAGAGTGTTTCTACGAGCAAGATCTTCAGGACCAGTTTGAGCAAGGCAAGTATAGCATGGGATTATCCTTGTTGTCCTATTCACATTATGCAAATAATATCATTATGCATCTATTCCCTTGTTAAGGATGACTTAGTGTTGATCTTATACCTTGATACCTATTATATTGCATTGAGTAGTATGGCTAGTGCTTAAACATGGATTATGATCATGTAAATTGATTAATGGAATATGCAACAAACATTAAAAGATGATTTTGATTAATGTTTAAAGGAGATTAGAGCATGGGGGTTACTTTTGATGCTCTAATTACTCAACATAAGGACTCATCTATAAGTGAACATTCGAGATTTATAGTACAACTGTGGGGGCTATATGGCTCTGGCTTTAGTCATATAGAAGGACCTTTTCTAGCTTGTTAGTGGTAACCTTTTTGGCGTAAGAATGTCTTGACAAATCGGGTATAGTGCGGCCTCTGTCCTTATGTGTATAGGCTGCGGGTTATTGTGCCATTTGGAAGGGGGGCTCTACATCTGTTTGCCAAGTAAATCTAATGGCCCTAACTTGTTAGACGAACCTTCGAAAGACTTCATAGTGTTTCCCTGCCTGCTCACCTTGGTAGTGTTTTGGGAGTAATTAACCCGGGCATATGGGCAACATGACTCACAGTGAAAGTGTACATCCTCTGCAGAGTGTAAAACTGTTATAACAGTCGTGCTCACGGTCACGAGTGGCCTTGGACCCTTATGGAATAGTTGATAATTATTAATGGTTATGTTTTTGCTATTCATCAATCATTTCACATGGATCATATGTTTATTGTTTACATTGAGACATCTTGATGCTATTGATATGCTAAAATTATGTTAACTAAAAGCTACATGCTGATAAACCAATGTTATGCCTTTGAGCCTCATGAACCCATGTTACACTTGTTGAGTACGAGATGTACTTACGCTTTTTTATTTTTCTTACTTGGATAAAAATCCCAGATGGGTAACAGATGATGCTAATAGTGACTACTACTCCTACTTCCCTGAAGATTACTAGACTTGCAGTCAACCAGTCAATGTGCCTGTGATTGGAGCTACCACGAGAGATTTATATTTTTACTTCCGCTATATTTGTGTAAAGACTATGTGTTAAATATCGTGATGTAATAACATTTGTGATGATACTTCCGTCATAATTTGTTAACTTATGTGTGATTGATCTCTGGGCACACATAAGAGTATGCATTCCATTTGGTCTTTAAATGGGTGTGACAAATTGGTATCAAAGCCGACCTTCGTAGCCACGGGCGCGTGCGGGCTAGGGGCTGGACATGGGGTTCATTACGCGTGTAGACTCTGCGGAGTGCACGGCGTGGCACATGTGCCGGCACTGGGCGCACGGTCACGTGTGCTAAGAGGGAACGTTCCTGGTTATCGTTTGCCTGATTCTGGTATGTTGGGCCCGACGAGGACGCGGGTTCTTTGAGGGGGGGTGTATGTCACACCCGGCCCAATTTGGAATTTGGCCCATAGTGGCCCATGTGAATGTTATGAGATATTATGGAGAGTTTAGTCCCACCTTGGTTGTTTAGAGTGGGATAGACCAACATATAAGGCTTCTAGAGTCTATCTCACCATTCCCGGATTAATCCTTTTACGCGAAGCGAGGATGAAAGCGTAAGTGAGATGGTGGTAGGTGTGGTTCATTCAGCGTGCAGAGTGGATCTGAGCCGTTTGGACTCTGGGGCGTTACAAATTGGTATCAGAGCTCTTGTTGACTGTAGGACGCAAGCCTACCTAGAAACGGTCGATTTAGTATTATCTTTACACTATTTTTATGCTTATTATCTTGCTCTTGTTATTTGATAAATTTTTATGCTTCTTATGTCTCATTCTATTACAAAATTTTGCCTCTATTCTAACTACATCTAAAAATTCTATAGATGGCTCGTGACCGTAAGACTGCCCGCATCAGCTCTGGAGGATACTACCCACCTCGTGCCTTGCTTGCACCTGAAGAGCCACAAGAGGAAGCACCCTAGGAACAGGAGCAGGCCCCTAAAGCACCAATCCAAGCACCAGCACCTCCCGAGGAAGAGCCCGAGCCTGAAGAAGATCTGGAGATCATTGAGATTGAAGATGATGAAGAGGAGAATAATGGAGGAGGGCAACCCCCGTCTCCACCGCATCATGAAGCTGCTGGAGATGTGCCACCTCCTCCAGTGGGGTGGACTGTGAGGATCTACCACAGGAATGGAGGGAATGCTGTCTCTCATCTTCGACTTGTGGGGATGCTCACTACCTACTTCACTGATTGGCATCCAGCTGTGGAGTACGTCTGCTGGGAGTACACTCATCCACTGGAGGACACATACTGGAAGGCAAGGGTGAGTATTTTTACACATAAACAAGAAAGAGGGGCGTACCAGCTGGAAAGGATATTTTCTCACGTGGGTCATCGAGCTACTATGGAGGATAGTATTGAAGATGCTGCTTTTGAAGCATGTATGGGCCTCCGCTATCTTCGCTTTAACAGTATGAAGCATGACATTCATCGCTACTTCCCTCGTGCACACCCCGACCTTGGATGGGCTATGACGGATCCAGTGCAGCTAGAGCCACTACCTCGGGTGATGGTGAACCTTGTCTGTGATATGATGGATAGGAAGCTGCAGTTAGAGGAGACGGTGAAGGCACAAGGGAAGACCATCAAGAGGTGCCAGGCAACCATTGATAAACTCCGAGCAAACCAAGGCATGGCCTAGATTTATGAGACATTAGAGCATGATCCACTTCCTTAGGAAATAGGAGTCCTTTATGTAATAAAAACGTTCTTAGTAACGTCAGTTGAGTCATCAAGTCTGTCGTGTGGTTTAAACTTTGGTGTGCTAGTTGCTTTATTATTATGCTTATGTGTGAGTTGGATCTTTGTTATGAGTGTTGGGACTTGTAGGCATGTCTACAAGTTCTATTTTTAAGAATAATAAGTTTAATAGTCAAGGGAATAATAGTTGGGTTTGGTATTATCATGTTTCTGTCCGTGCTGTTTTTTGGAGCAGTCTGCAATGTTTCTGCTATGGTTCAAAAATGTTCGTGCAATAATTATGAAATTTTTATGAGAGAAACTAGACTTAAGCATCTTTCAAATGCCACTGGAATCACCTTTTTATCTGATCTGATTCGAGAGATATAATTGTCACAAGTTAAAGTTTCTGCACAGTCTGGAATCTGGAACAATTTCTGTTACGCCTTATTTTTCATTAACTTAACGATAGAATCTGATCTTGAGGTCTGAATAAAGTTGTGGATAATTTCATAAGCTTTCCAACCATATAAAGCACGCCTATTTTGGACTTCTGTAGCTTGAGATATGATTGAAATACTGAACTGTCAATATTGCTACTCGTCCAGAAAACTTTCAGATCTCATTCTTTATCTTATAAGTGGTTGATAACATGAAATTCTTAAAGTTTGCATGTTTATGGATGGCAGATGGCCAGAAGAGGAAGAGGCAGGGGTCATGGGAGTGTTCCCCCAAATCCACCACCACCACCGCCACCAACTATTGAGCAACTGTTGGCAGTGCAGACGCAACTTATGCAACAACTAGTGCAGAATCAGCAAAATCAGCCAGTTGCTGGGGCTCAACCACGTGATAAGCGTGGTGAATTTTTGAAGGGTCGTCCCCCAGTGTTCACACATGCTGCTGATCCTTTGGAAGCCGATGATTGGCTTCGTGCTGTGGAGAAGCAACTTAATATTGCACAATGTGATGACCGGCAGAAGGTGTTGTTTGCTTCTAGACAACTCCAGGGAGAAGCTCAGGATTGGTGGGAGTCATATGAGTATGGTCACCCCGAAAATGCTCCTGCAGTCACTTGGCAGAAGTTTAGAGAGAACTTCAGGGCTTACCATATACCTGAAGGGATGATAGAATTGAAGGCGGAGGAATTCAGGAACCTGACCCAAGGGTCAATGTCTGTAGCTGAGTACCGTGACAAGTTTTCTCAATTGTCATGATATGCTCCACATGAAGTAGCTAATGACAATGATAAGCAGTGCCGCTTCCTGAAGGGATTATATGATGGGCTATAGTTGCAGTTGATGTCCAATACCTATCCTAATTTTCAGACGCTTATGAACCTCGCTATCGTGGTGGATAACAAGCGCAAGGAGATGGATGCTAAGAGGAAAAGGTTACAGGGACAAGCCTCTGGTAGCAACACTCGTCCACGTACTGGTTTTTAGCAGAATAATCAATAGAGGCCTCCTTCTGGTCAGTGGAATCGTGGCCAGGTCCCTTTCCGTGGTCAGTGCCCGCAATGTCCCCCATTCCAGCCGCAGAATAGCAACCAACGTCCTCCGCAGCAGAGTGGGAATCAAGCACAGCGTCAGGGTCCTTCCAATAATACTCCCACGAAGACTAGTGCTCCTAGTACCCCCAACAGGTGTTTCCGATGTGGGAAAGAAGATCACTTGTCCTACAATTGCCCTAAGAAGCCCAACCAGCAGACTCCCTAGAGGCAGAGCAGCCACCAGAAGCCAGCACCTAACACCAGAAGGGTGAATCACTTGTCTCAGGAGACCGCAGTGGAGGAGCCAGAAGTTATGCTTGGTACGTTCGATGTCTATTTCACTCCCGCCACTGTTCTTTTTTATTCTGGAGCATCACATTCTTTCATATCACAATCATTTGATAGAATACATAGAATTCATTTGTGTGCCATGAAGAACCCTATATTAGTAAACTCACCTGGTGGAAGCATGCCAGCATCTTATCACTGTCTTCCAATTAGTCTCAATTTAAGGGGGTAGAGTTTACAGTGAGTCCTATAGTATTGAGAACAGCTGGGATTGATCTTATATTGGGAATGGATTGGATGATGCAACAACAAGCATAGATTCAGTGCAAGGGTAAATCAGTTGTACTGACAACGCCAAAGGGGGATAGAATCAAGGTTGAGGTGAAAGTGCAGAAACATGAGACCACTACAGTGAACTAGCTTAATGATGGTGCCAACCAGGAGGACCCGGTTGTGGAGGAGTTCCCCAATGTGTTTCCTAAGGAATTGCCAGGTGTGCCACCAGACCATGACATTGAATTTATTATTGAATTATTACCTAAAACTGCACTCATAGCTAAGCGTCCATTTAGAATGGGAGTAAATGAATTAGAAGAACTTAAGAAACAAATTAAGGAGTTGCAGGATAAGGGTTTTATTCATCCTAGTTCTTCGTCGTGGGGAGCACCAGTGATTTTTGTGGACAAGAAAGATGGAACTCAGAGGATGTGTATAGATTATCGGTCTCTCAATGAGGTTACTATCAAAAATAAGTACCCATTGCCTAGAATTGATGACCTGTTTGATCAGTTGAGGGGAGCTTGTGTATTCTCCAAGATTGATCTTCGTTTTGGGTATAATCAATTGAAGATTCGTGCCAGGGATATACCAAAGATAGCTTTTACCACACGGTATGGTTTATATGAGTATACAGTGATGTCTTTTGGTCTGACTAATGCCCCTACATACTTCATGTACTTAATGAATAAGGTGTTCATGGAATATCTAGACAAGTTTGTAGTGGTATTCATTGATGATATTTTGGTATTCTCCAAGACTGAGGAAGAACATGCTGAACATTTGAGGTCTTGCAAAAGCTCAGAGAACACCAACTATATGCCAAGAGGAGTAAGTGTGAGTTTTGGTTGAAGGAAGTTTCTTTTCTAGGTCATATTGTCTCAAATGGAGGAATATCAGTAGATCCTGGCAAGGTGAAAGATGTATTGAACTGGAAGCCACCCATCAATGTAAGTGACATCCGTAGCTTCTTGGGATTGGCTGGCTATTATAGGAGATTTATAGAGGGATTTTCCAAGCTTGCAAAACCAATGATTGCATTATTGGAGAAGAATGCCAAGTTTGTGTGGTATGAGAAGTGCCAGGCTAATTTTGAGGAATTAAAGAAAAGATTGACTACTGCACCAGTCTTAGTCTTGCCAGATCTGAATAAACCCTTCTCTATCTACTGTGATGCATCTCGATTGGGTTTGGGATGTGTTCTTATGCAAGAGGGTAGAGTTGTGGCTTATGCATCGAGACAGTTGAGGAAGCATGAATTGAATTACCCTACCCATGATTTGGAATTAGCTGCAGTGGTTCATGCATTAAAGATATGGAGACATTATTTGATTGGACACAAGAGTGATATATACACTGATCATAAGAGTCTAAAGTATATCTTCACTCAAACAGATCTGAACTTGAGACAACATAGATGGTTGGAGTTGATAAAGGATTATGATCTAGAGGTGCATTATCACCCAGGAAAGGCCAATATCGTTGCTGATGCTCTTAGTAGGAAAAGCTATGCTAATGAAATACAAGTAATGCCTATGCCAAAGGAGTTATGTGCTGAATGTAAGCATCTGAACTAAGGGTTTACCACCAATATAGTGGAATTAGTACTAGAGCCTACTCTGGAGCAAGAAATCCACAAGGGTCAGTTGAAAGATGAAAAGTTGAGAGAGATAGCGGAAAAATAGCGAAAGACAAATCACCAGGATTCCGTAAGGATGATAATGGTACGCTATGGTTTGGAAAAAGGCTATGTGTGCCTGAGGATATGTATATCAGAGGGGTAATTCTGCGTGAAGCTCATGAGTCAGCTTATTCCATACATCCGGGGAGTACTAAGATGTATCTGGATCTGAAAGAGAAATATTGGTGGTATGGTTTAAAGAGGGATGTTGCTGAATATGTTGCTTTGTGTGACACTTGTCAAAGGGTGAAAGCTAAACATCAGAGACCTGCAGGATTGTTACAGCCTATGCAGATACCCGAGTGGAAATGGGAAGAAGTTGGTATGGATTTTATAGTTGGGTTGCCTCGGACTCAGAGGGGATATGATTCAATTTGGGTAATAGTGGATCGTCTGACTAAGATTGCTCATTTTCTGCCAGTGAGGACTACATATAGTAGTGCAAAATTGGCAGAGTTGTATATGGAAAGAATAGTGAGTCTACATAGCGTTCCTAAGAAGATTGTGTCTGATCGGGGTACTCAGTTTACATCTCATTATTGGCAAAAGATACATGAATCACTGGGAACCAAACTGAACTTTAGTACAGCTTACCATCCACAGACAGATGGTCAAACAGAGAGAATTAATCAGATATTGGAAGATATGTTGAGAGCTTGTGCTTTACAATATGGTACTAGCTGGGATAAGAGCTTGCCTTATGCAGAGTTCTCTTATAACAATAGTTATCAGAAGAGTCTTCAGATGGCACCGTTTGAGGCTCTGTATGGACGAAGGTGTAGGACCCCGTTGTTTTGGAATCAGATAGGGGAGAGTCAAGTGTTTGGGCCTGATGTACTCAAGGATGCTGAAAAGAAAGTGAGAATGATTAGAGATAATCTGAAAATAGCACAGTCCCGACAGAAAAGTTATGCTGATACTCGTAGGAGAGAGTTGACTTTTGAGGTAGGGGATTATGTTTACTTGAAAGTATCACCCATGAGGAGTGTGAAAAGGTTCAACATGAAAGGTAAATTGGCACCAAGATATATTGGACCTTTCAAGATCATAGAGAGACGTGGTGAGGTGGCCTATCAGTTGGAATTACCCGAGAGTTTGGCAGGTGTACATGATGTGTTCCATGTGTCTCAACTGAAGAAATGTTTGCGAGTACTAGAGGAACAGATTCCGTTAGAGGAGCTCACTATTAAGGAGGATCTTACATATGAAGAGTTTCCGGTTAAAATTTTAGAGACTGCTGACAGAGTCACGAGAAGTCGAACAATCAAAATGTGTAAGGTACAGTAGAATCGGTACACTACAGAAGAGGCTACATGGGAACGAGAAGAGGTTCTGAGGAAAACCTACTCACAACTGTTTGAGTAAGCATCGGTCGAATCTCGGGACGAGATTCATCTTAAGGGGGTAGAATTGTAACACCCTAAAATTTTGAAAGGAATAAAAATAGGAGAAATATGATTTTTATATATTTTGTGAGCATGCAAATTTAGAATGATAATAATTTTTATAAATTTAAAATCAAATATAAGGGTAGAAACATGATTGAGCATTCATGCTGCTGCATTTGAAATTTTGTATTGAGTGGTTTGAATAAAATTCAAAATGGATTTTAAAATCTTTTGGAAAATGGCTTTGAAAAATTAGAAAAGAAAAAGGAAAGGGTTTTTCTTCAATTCTTGGTTTTCAGCCCGCTTACCCCGCGTCGGCCTTGGCCTGCCAGCGGCGGCCCTCCTTCCTTCAGCGCACGCAGCCCATCTCCCTTTCTCTCCCTCCCACGCCCTGCGTCCTCTCTCTAGGCCGAGCCCAGCCAGCGGCCGACGGCCCAGCAACGGTGCACGCTTTCCCTTTCCCCGCTTCCCCGTCGCTGACAGCGTGGACCCCGCATGTCAGGCACCTTCTTCCTCCCCACGCTGCCGGATTTCTTCCCTTCCTTTCCCGATCCGAGTCGATCTCCCCAATCTCTCCCTTTCCTTCTTTAGTACTGCTCCCGGGCTATAAAAACAGAGCCCTGCACCCCTCTGCAATCCATCTCGCCTTGTTGTAGTTGCTGTGGTGCCCGAGAACTAGGTCACCGTGAGCACGAGCTCCACCGCACACCATATCAAGCCGCACGCGCTCCTTGCTTCGTTCTTGGCTTCAATTTTGCCGTGGGTAAGTTCGCCTTGGAGTTAGCTAACCGCGGGTGTATTTGCTTCGCAGTTTGGTGCACCGTAGCACGAGATGGCTTTTTCGGCCATGGCGCCGCCGCGGGAGTCGCCGTCATGTTGAAGTCCGGCCAGAGCGCCGCTGGCTATTCTCTCTCTCCCTCCCCCGATGAGATCTAGGCCGTTCATTTTGAATCCAACGACCGAAAATAGAAGATACCACTTGGCCTGTACTTTTTGCTATTGCGTATTGTAACCCGCAGTCCAAAACGTAATAACCCGAGTTCGTTTTATTCTTTTGAAAGCGTATTTCGTCTCGGTAATTGAAAAATACGTTTTCTGATATTTACATGTAACACCCTAAAATTTGAAGAAAAGAAAAATATGGAAAATGTGATTTTTATATTTATTTTTGTGAAGCATGCAACTATAGAATAAGAATAATTTTATAAATTTAAAATCAAGTATAAGGGTAGAAACATGATTGAGCATTCATGCTGCTGCATTTGGAGTCTTGTATTGAGTGGTTTAAATCAAATTCAAATTTGATTTGAAAATCATTTGAAAAATGGATTTGAAAAATTGGAAAAAAGAAAAAAGAAAAGGAATTTACCTTCTTACCGGGCCGCATTCCTCCAGCAGCCCATCTTCCCGGCCTGCTTCGGCGGCCCAGCTCTTTTTCCCCCGCGCCCCCTTCGCCGCGTGGGCCGAGCCCGAGCCGCGGCCTGCTAGCCCGACTCGCACGCGCGCGGCCTGTGTCCCGCCTGGAGTCGCTGACGCGTGGGTCCCACCGGTCAGTGACCCGTTCCCGCTTTCCTTTCTTCTTCCTCCGGCCGACGCCGTTTCCCTCTCTCCCGATCCGATTGGGATCCTCGAATCTCCTTCTTTCCTTAGTTAGCGACCTCTCCGGACTATAAAAACGGAGCCCTCGGCCCTCCCCGCTCCACATCCCACCCTAAACCGCAGCTATATCGCCTCGGGGCGGCTACATCCGAAGCACCGCCTCCACCGCCCGCCATATCAAGCCGCACGCCTCCCTCGCCTTGTTCTTGGCCTCAATCTTGTCGTGGGTAAGTTCGCCTTGAAGTTATCTACCGAATGGTACTCTTGCTTCGCGATTTCGTGCACCATGGCGAGTTTTGGCGTTTTCCGGCGATGGCGCCGCCGCGCGAGTCGCCGTCGGGACCAAACCCGGCCGGAGAGCCGCCCGTCTCCTCCCCCGATCGATCTGGACCGTCCGATCTAAAACGGACGGCTCATATTAGAAGATACCGGTTCGTTGGTGTTTTTGTTAAAGAGCCCCTGGAGTTTTCAATTATCTAACCCATGGTCCAAAGCGTAAACCGGGAAAATATGTTTTGATTAAATAAAAACGTAATTCGTTTCGGAAAAAGAAAAATACGCTTTCTCATATTTACAGTTTTGCCACTCAGATTGTTTTAGCCGTAGAATCTTCGTTTTAACTCCGATTTGATCCATTCAAATTGCGTTAGATTCATATTTGCGAGCTCTATCTAATGATACAACTGTACAGTAGGTTTGGATTAATTTATTTTCGAGTTTTAATTAAAGTATTTATTTTTCTATAGGAAATCTTTGGAAATTCATAACTTTGTCGTTTTAGCTCCGTTTTTCGTGATCTTCGCGTCTGTGTGATCCTAACGAGTTGTAGATTCGTTTTAAAGACTTTTTATTTTATTTTCTTACTGTTGGTGTATTGTTCTAATTATAGTCTTGTTTGTCTATGCATGATTGCCTCTAGATGTGTGTTGTTGATAATGGTTGATCGAGTATAGACGGTGAGCAATTCGTTGGAGATCAAGAGCCTTACTACGAGCAAGATCTTCAGGACCAGTTTGAGCAAGGCAAGTATAGCATGGGATTATCCTTGTTGTCCTATCCACCTTATGCAATTAATGTCATTATGCATTTATTCCTTGTTAAGGATGACTTAGTGATTGATCCTATACCTTGGTACCCATTATGATGCATTGATTAGTATGGCTAGTGCTTAAACATGGACTATGATCATGTAAATTGATTAGAGGAATATGCAATAAACATTAAAATATGATTTTGATTATTGTATAAAGGGGATTAGAGTATGTGTGTCGCTTTTGGTGCTCTAATTGCTCTCCATAAGGACTCATCTATAAGCGACAATCCGGGATTTACAGTACAACTGTGGGGGCTATATGGCTCTGGCTTTAGTCATATAGAAGGACCTTTTCTAGCTTGTTAGAGGTAACCTTTTTGGCGTAAGAATGGCTTGACGAATCGGGTATAGTGCGGCCTCTGTCCTTATGTGTATAGGCTGCGGGTTATTGTGCCATTTGGAAGGGGGGCTCTACATCTGTTTGCCGAGTGAATCTAATGGCCCTAACTTGTTAGACGAACATTCGAAAGACTTCATAGTGTTTACCCTGCCTGCTCACCTTGGTAGTGTTTTGGGAGTAATTAACCCGGGCATTTGGGTAACACGACTCACAGTGAAAGTGTACAACCTCTGCAGAGTGTAGAACTGTTATAACAGCCGTGCTCACGGTCACGAGTGGCCTTGGACCCTTATGGAATAGTTGAATAATTGTTTATGTTATGTTTTTGCTATTCATTAATCATTTCACATGGATCATATGTTTATTGTTTACATTGAGACCTTTTTGATGCTATTGATATGCTAAAATCATGTTAACTAAAAGCTACATGCTGACAAACCAATGATTATGCCTATTTGAGCCTCATGAACCCCATGTTACACTTGTTGAGTACGAGATGTACTTACGCTTGTTTATTCTTCTTATTTGGATAAAAATCCCGGATGGGTAACAGATGGAGGTAATAGCGACTACTACGCCTACTTCCCTGAGGATTACTAGTCTTGCTGTCAACCAGTCAATGTACCTGTGACTAGAGCTACCACGAGAGATTTTTATTTATACTTCCGCTACATTTGTGTTAAGACTAAGTGTTTAAATATCGTGATGTAATAACATTTGCCATGATACTTCTGTTATAATTTGTGAACTTATGTGTGATTGATCTCTGGGCGCACATAAGGGTAAGCATTCCATTTGGTCGATAAATGGGTGTGACAAATTGGTATCAGAGCTCTTGTTGACTGTCGGACGCAAGCCTAGCTAGCAATGGTCGAAGTAGTGTCATCTTTACACTATTTTTATGCTCACTATCTTGCTCTTGTTATTTGATAAATTTTTATGCTTCTTATGTCTCATTCTATTACTAAATTTTGCCTCTATTCTAACTTCATCTAAAAATTCTGTAGATGACTCGTGACCGTAAGACTGCCCGCATCAGCTTTGGAGGATACTACCCACCTCGTGCCCTGCTTGCAACTAAAGAGCCACAAGAGCCAGAACCTCAGGAACAAGAGAAGACCCCTGTAGCACCAGTCCAAGCACCAGCACCTCCCCAGGAAGAGACTGAGCCTGAAGAAGATCCAGAAATCGTTGAGATTGAAGATGGTGAGGAGGAAGCTAATGGAGAAGTGCAACCCTCGTCTCCACCACATGAAGCTCCTGAAGATATGCCACCTCCTCCAATGGGGTGGACTGTGAGGATCTACCACAGGAATGGAGGGGATGCTGTCTCTCATATTCGCCTAGTAGGGATGCTCACTGCTTACTTCGCTGATTGGCATCCAGCCGTGGAGTACGTCTGCTGGGAGTACACTCATCCACTAGAGAGCACGTACTGGAAGGCAAGGGCAAGCATCTTTGCACACAAGCAAGACAAGGGGGCATATCAGCTGGACAGGATGTTCTCTCATGTGGGACATCGAGCTACCATAGAGGATAGCATTGAAGATGCTGCTTTTGAAGCATGTATGGGTCTTCGCTATCTTCGCTTTAACCTCATGAAGCATGACATTCATCGCTTCCTTCCTCGTGCACACCCCGAGCTTGGATGGGCTATGACAGATCCAGTGCAGCTAGAGCCACTACCTCGGGTGATGGTGAACTTTGTCTATGACATGATGGACAGGAAGCTGCAACTAGAAGAGATGGTGAGGACACAAGGGAAGACTATCAAGAGGTGCCAAGCAACCATTGATGAGCTACGAGCAAACCAAGGCATGCCCAAGATCTATGAGACATTAGAGCATGAGCCACTTCCTTAGGAAGTAGGAGTCCTTTATGTAATAAGAACGTTCTTAGTAACGTCAGTTGAGTCAGTCGAGTCTGTCGTGTGGTTTGAACCTTGGTGTGCTAGTTGCTTTATTATTATGTTTATGTGTGAGTTGGATCTTTGTTTGAGTGTCTGGACTTGTAGGCATGTCTACAAGTTCCATTATTAAGAATAATAAGTTTAAATAGTCAAGGAATAATAAGTGGGTTTGATATTATCTCGTTTCTGTCCTTGCTGTTTTCTGGAGCAGTCTCTAATGTTTCTGCTATAGTTTAAAAACGGTTCGTGCAACATTTATGAAATTTTTATGAGAGAAACTAGACTCAAGCATCTTTCAAATGCCACTGGAATCACCTTTTTATCTAATCTGGTTCGAGAGATATAATTTTCACAAGTTAAAGTTTCTGCACAGTCTGGAATCTGGAACAGTTTCTGTTACTCCTTATTTTTCATAGACTTAACGACAGAATCTGGTCTTGAGGTCTGAATAGAAATTGTGGATAATTTCATAAGCTTTCCAAGCATATAAAGCACGCCTCTTTTGGACTTCTGTAGCCCGAGATATGATTGAAATACTGAACTGTCAATATTGCTACTCGTCCAGAAAACTTTCAGATCTCATTCTTAATCTTATAAGTGGTTGATAACCTGGATTTCTTAAAGTTTGCATGTTTATGGGTGGAAGATGGCCGGAAGAGGAAGAGGCAGAGGTCGTGGAAACATTTCCCCGAATCCACCACCACCACCGCCACCAACTATCGAGCAATTGCTGGCAGTACAGACGCAGTTGATGCAACAACTGGTGCAGAATCAGCAGAATCAGCCAGTTGCTGGGGTTCAACCACGTGATAAGCGTGGTGAATTTTTGAAGGGTCGTCCCCCAGTGTTCACACATGCTGCTGATCCTTTGGAGGCCGATGATTGGCTTCGTGCTGTGGAGAAACAACTCACCATTGCACAATGTGATGACCGACAGAAGGTGTTGTTCGCTTCTGGGCAACTTCAGGGAGAAGCTCAAGATTGGTGGGAGTCATATGAGTATGGTCGTCCTGCTAATGCTCCTGCAGTCACCTGGCAGGAGTTTAGAGAGAACTTCAGGGCTTACCATATACCTGAAGGGATGATAGAATTGAAGGCGGAGGAATTCAGGAACCTGACCCAAGGGTCAATGACTGTAGCTGAGTACCGTGACAAGTTTGCTCAATTGTCACGATATGCTCCACATGAGGTGGCCAATGACAATGATAAGCAGCGCCGCTTCTTGAAGGGATTATACGATGGACTACAGTTGCAGTTGATGTCCAATACCTACCCTAACTTTCAGACGCTTGTGAACCGCGCTATCGTGGTGGATAACAAGCGCAAAGAAATGGATGCTAAGAGGAAGAGGTTACAGGGACAAGCCTCCAATAGCAACACCCGTCCACGCACTGGCTTTCAACAGAATACTCAGCAGAGACCTCCTTCTGGACAGTGGAATCGTGGTCAGGCCCCATTCCGTGGACAGTTCCCTCAACGTCCCCCATTTCAGCCACAGAGTAGCAACCAACATCCACCATAGCAGAATGGGAATCAAGTGCAGCGTCAGGGTCCTTCCAACAACACTCCTACAAAGACCAGTGCTCCCAATACTCCCAACAGGTGTTTCCGTTGTGGAAAAGAAGGTCACTTGTCTTACAATTGCCCGGAGAAGCCTAACCAGCAGACTCCCTAGAGACAGAGCAGTCACCAGAAGCCCGCACTTAACTCGGGAAGAGTGAATCACTTGTCCCAGGAAACTACAGTGGAGGAGCCAGAAGTTATGCTTGGTACGTTCGATGTCCACTCTACTCCCGCCACTGTTCTTTTTGATTCTGGAGCATCACATTCTTTCATATCACAATCATTTGTTAGAATACATAGAATCCATTTGTGTGCCATGAAGAACCCTATCTTAGTAAACTCACCTGGTGGAAGCATGCCAGCATCTTATCGCTGTCTTCCCATTAGTCTCAACTTAAGGGGGGTAGAGTTTACAGTTAGCCCTATAGTATTGAGGACAGCTGGAATTGATCTTATATTGGGAATGGATTGGATGATGCAACAACAAGCAGAGATTCAATGTAAGGACAAATCAGTTGTGCTGACAACACCAAAGGGGGATAGGATCAGGGTTGAAGTCAAAGTGCAAAAACAAGAGACCGCTACAGTGAACCAGCTCAATGATGGTGCCAATCAGGAGGATCCAGTTGTGGAGGAGTTCCCAGATGTCAACACCGCTCTGATACCACTCTGTCACACCTGGTTTTGCAAAGAACAAAACTAGGCTCGTCATATGTGTGCCCAGGAAGTCCACACATACAACAACAGAATAGAGATATCAAAACAATATTTATATAAAGCGGGAAACATAATATATTAACACTTACAACTATCAGAGTATCGCAGAACGGTGGCTAAGCTTCTGCTCGGGCTCCATTCTTCTCAAGGACGGCTGACTGGGGGCTCCGTATGCCAGGCACTTCTGAAAAGACTTCTGAAAACTCCACTATACCTTCATCCTTCTTCTAAGTAGCACCTTACTACACACTGGAGTGTGGTGGAAATAGCAAGAGTGAGTCCATGTCGAACTCAACAAATATAACATGGGGTTCATGAGGCTCAAAAGGATAGACACTGGTTTACAGCATTTAGCTTTTACTTGTCACAATTTTATCATATGAGTAGCATCAGGTTTGCATTAATCCCACAATAAACATATGATCAATGTAAAGATGAATAATGAATAGCAAAAACACATTTATAGTCATTAGTGATCATCTATTCCGTAAGGGTCCAAGGCCACTCGTGACCGTGAGCACGGCTGTTATAACAGTTTTACACTCTGCAGAGGTTGTACACTTTCACTTTGAGTCGTGATTTACCCTTTCGCCCGAGGTGATCAGCCTCTTGACCCACTGCCAAGGAAGGTCGGCAGGGTTCACTATGAAGTCTTTCAAAGGTTCGTCTAACAAGTTAGGGCCATTAGATTCACTCGGCAAACAGATGTAGAGCCCCCCTTCCAAATGGCACAATGACACGCAGCCTATACACATAAGGACAGAGGCCGCACTATACCCGATTCGTCAAGCCGTTCTTACGCCATGAAGGTTACCTCTAACAAGCTAGAAAAGGTCCTCATACTTGACTAAAGCTAGAGCCATATAGCCCTCACAGTTGTACTGTAAGTCCTGGATGTTCGCTTACAGATGAGTCCTTACGGAGAGAAACTAGAGCACCAAAAATAACCCCATGCTCTAGCCCTCTTTAAACAGTAATCAAAAAGTCATCTTTTAGTGTTGTTGCATAATCCATTAATCATATTACAAGATCATAGTTTATGTTCAGCGCTAGCAAAAGCTACCCAATGCAAAGTCCCATAGGTGACAAGGAAATAAGATATCAATAGCTAAGTTATAATCTCTATGGTTGTCAAGTAAGACACATGCATATGTATGATAATTTCAATGAATAGGACAACAAGAATGGTCCCATGTTATACTTGCCTTTATGCTTACTTCCACTCAAGGTAATTGCTCATAGAAATTCTTCGGTCTTCTCTTTTGTAGCTTTCGGCCTCCAATGCTAATGAAACCATGCTTCATCTACTCGTAACAACTAGGCAACACAAACAGACAAACAATACACACATCTAAGAACATGCATCAAACAAAAGAAATGCTTTAAAAGAGAGCACACTAAAGGACACGGTACGTTGCTACAGTCACGAAAACGCAAGAGCGACGGATAACGGAGCTACCATTAAAGAGGACACGCGACTATTGAGACGATTGCAACATAACTGTGAAGACCGAATATAAACTTGATTCATTTTAGTTATCAAAATAAAGCGTTATATATTTTAGGGAAATACACTAAAGTGGAACTAACCAAATTATGTTGAATTATAAAAGCTAACGTTATACCTTAGCCATATTCTATTTATAAATATATCATAGTATTTAAGTCATTTAAACATTTATACTTTAGAAAGGTAGAACATGTGACAAGCTGAGTGTAAGCATTTACGATTCATGTTTAAACTAAGAAGTCATAATTGAAAAAGTCGTTTAAGTTGATATCGATCATATTATCATCTATTTATAAGATACCAGAGTTATAAACCTAAGTTGTTTTTAATAAATAAATAAATAATCATTAGATAAACATTAATCAAATTATTTATAGATTTCATATTTAACTAAACAGATTATAATTAACAAAGAAATATTCAAGTTGTTATTTATCAAGTTATCATTTTATTATTTATAAAAGACCGGAGATAAACCTAAATTAACTTTAATTCAAAAAGGCATTGAATACATATTAATATAAGTGCATCTAAATTGGATTTATATGAATCATGTTTAACTATACAAATTATAACCAATAAATACATATTTAAGTTGACTAATATTTGTAAAAAAAATTAGAAACAAGTTTACCTAATCCTTAATCAAATTAGTAGGATTAATTTCATAAACATGTGACATGGTACATGACATTGTTCAAGTGTATCTTACATCGGCACGGTCGCAAGGCAACAAGAACGAAAACGGAATTACAGCCTATGTTGATTTTAACTAAAATGCTATTAAATAATTATTAATCAAATTAGTATTTTAATCAATAAATTCATAACTAAATGACACGATAAACAATGCCACTATCGTGAAGATTATGTCGGCACGATCGCAACTTAACAAAACAAAAGTATAAGACTAGATTACTTTTAATTAGAAAGCTTTTAAATAAATATTAATCAAATTACATTTATATTATATAAAAGAAATAACTACAAGCTTGATTATTTTAATTAAATAAAATTGATAAAGGTTATTAACTTAGATTAGTTAAACTATGCTTAATCCAAATCTGAGTTAAACTAATCATGTTTTATTTATAAACATGTCTCATATTATTAAATCATTTACTTTGCAAAGGAATAAACACGTGAGAGTATCCCACCGAATTATGAATGAGACGTGTTTAAGCTAAACAATTTATAACTTAAAAATATATGAAAAGCTAAATATTAACCGATGTTGTTTTTAATTTAGAAAACCATTTGCATAAAGCATTAATCCAATTTAATACTTTACTTAATAACATCATATTTACATCAAAATCAAGTTGAAGCTAACCACATTTTATTATATAGATATTATTGCATAATGGAATATTAAACATTATCTTTGCAAAAGAGATATACATGAATATATTACATGTAGCGTGATTAATCTAATTAGATTATAATTGTAAACATATAAGCGAACATTGATCAAATTAATATTTAATTATAAAAGACTGACGTTTACTTTCATTGCTTTTAATAATTATAAAATCGGTCACATGTACACTAATCAATTTAATATTTAGCTTTATATAGAAAAACATATGATATGAAAAATATTAGAACTACTGCGTAGAGCACACTGACACGAATCTAACGCAACTCGAATGGATCAAAACGGAATTAAGATGATTAAACGGTGGAGATTAGAAACCAATGGCAAATTTGTGAATACCTTCGTCTTCTTCCGCATCTTCACGAACGCACGCACGAAGGTGACTTGCTGCTGCTCATGCGCTGGGCAAGGAGGGGCTCACCCTCGGCCGGGGCTTGGCCGGACCGGACCTGCAGCGGCGCACGGCACGCCACGGGCCAACGCATGGGGCCGAGACGGCCCGCTCGGTCTGCAGCATGGGTGACCGAGTGACCACACCAGCGGCGTCGTCTACCTGTTCTGCTCGAAGGAGCAGGAGGCGCAAGGCAGGGGCTCTCGGCCCGGGCGGCTGCGATGAGAGGGCGCGCGGGTGAGGTCCAGGGGCGGCAGCGCCAGGCCCTTATCGAGCAGGGCCGCGGCCTTGGCCGGGGATAGGCTGAAACAGAGGAACCATGGTGAAGTTCGTCGGAAAAGATAAAGATGCATTAGGAAAACGATGAACGAGCATGGATTTGGGAAAAGGAAGGCATGACGGCGTAGAGGAGATCGATAGAAACCTTTTGGTGGTGACGGAATTCGCTGGAACGCGACGAACTGACCGAAAAAGTTCGCCGGAAATTCGCCAGAACGCAAGCTGTACATGACGAACTTCGGCGAGGGGTGGACGGAGCTACGAGCGGCAGCTCGCGATACGAGCTTAGCGGCGGCGAACAACAACAGCGGCGGCAAACGGCAACAGCGGCGGCGAACGGCAACAGTGGCGGCGGGCGGCAACAGCGGCGACGGCGGCAATAGCGGCGGCAGCGGCAACAGCGGCGGCGACAGCGGCGGAAATAGCGGCGGCGGCGACACGATAAGAAGGGAGAAAATTCTAATTTACTACCCGAGAGATTTCCCAAACTAGGGGCTCCTCCACGGTAGTTTTTGGTGTGCTTTGCCCATGGGGTAGGTGCGTATATATTGGGAGAAAAACTCTCCACCTCCATGTCAACTAGCGATATGGTGCTAATTGACGTTGCACCCTTCATCTTTACTAATAGGCCTAATTAATTATTAAAGCCCATTAGTAAATAAATGAATGGGCATTTAGGATTATTGCACACAGGCTTTGGTGGAAAATGAGGTATTTATTATTTTCGGAATTAATTAATTTCATGGATAAAATAATTCTAGAAAAGTCTAGAATTATTATTTAAGCCATGAAAAATACTCCGAAAGCTCCGAAAATTCATGGAAATTTTCCAGAGACATTATGGAACATGAGGAATCCAAATAAAATATTTGGAGCTCACTGAAAGGTAATTTTGGAGCATCTAAAAATTAGATTATGATCACAGACAAGTGGAAACAAGCTACAGAAAAAGTCGGAAAAATTCTCGAGAAGTTTGTAGAGATTGATTGATGGACGAGAAACTGAAAGGAATAATTTACGTTATAAAGAAAAGATTTTAGAAAACTTCCAATGAGAACTTAAGATGAGAAACAAGGAATATTGATTGCGGAAAAAGACGTGCTAGAGAAGAAAGATATTATTTTTTTTATAACTAATTGATGCTATCATAAACCAAACTTAGGAAATTTTATCCGAATATTAAAACATTTATTTTAATTAGTGTTTTCTATGCACAACCCAAAATCAAAAATTTTGGGGTGTGACAATTCTACCCCACTTAACATGAATCTCGTCCCGAGATTCGGAGAGACTAGGAAGAAAGATAAAGCTGATTATCAAGGTTGTTCTAAGACCTTTGTCGAGATATAATATAGAGATTAAGGATTAACAAAGTTGGATAAAGAAATTGAAGATAGCTCTTTAAGATTGTTTTGAGATTAATGAGGTGTAAGAACGACCATCGAAGATCAACAAAAAGGTGATAAGAAAGATAAAGATTGATGGCGAGAAAGTGAGATTGGTTAAGGGGCAAGGACTAGCAAAAGATGATATTATGACAGCGATTGGTCTTTGAGTCTTCTTGTCTCGTGACTTGAGATTGATGATGGTGGCGGACGCTACCCCACTTAACAAAGATCTTGTTCCACCTGGCGATGTCTTTGATGGCAACACTTTCTTTAAGGCTTACTACTATTGATGAGTCCTTCATGTGTTGATCCTCCATTAAGATGAGATAAAGAAGGCAACATGACAACCAAGGGTAGACAGGAACGGTGTAAAAAAAATGATAAGAATTAGGATTGATTGAAAAATTAAGTAGAACAGAAGATGACACTACCCCACTTAACATAGATTGGGCTACTTCTCAAGACAAAACCTTCCGGGCCACCTTCAAAACACGAGAACAAGGACAACACACAAGCAACACATCAAGCAAAACAAGCACACAGCACAATCATCGACACTACACATGCTTCTTCAACAATGGTGGTCATCCTACATGGCAGATTATAGATGATGAAAAGGCCATCGAATTTTTGAACAAGGTAAGATCAGAAAAATTTTGGTAAAAACAACACAAATCAAAAACCAAGGGAGTAAGAAATAATAGCTCAAACGAAGCTATCAAGGAAGGGATACAACACGACAAAGAAGAGGAAATAGTCAAAATCAATGAGTCAAGGGATGAGATAATAGTTTTATAGTAAAATAAGTTTTAGAATACGTCCAGTGCTACTTGGCATACGTCCTACAGTCAACACTGCTCTGATACCACTCTGTCACACCCGGTTTTGCAAAGAACAAAACTAGGCTCGTCATATGTGTGCCCAGGAAGTCCACACATACAACAACAGAATAGAGATATCAAAACAATGTTTATATAAAGCGGGAAGCATAATATATTAACACTTACAACTATCAGAGTATCGCAGAACGGTGGCTAAGCTTCTGCTCGGGCTCCATTCTTCTCAGGGACGGCTGACTGGGGGCTCCGTATGCCAGGCACTTCTGAAAAGACTTCTGAAAACTCCACTATACCTTCATCCTTCTTCTAAGTAGCACCTTACTACACACTGGAGTGTGGTGGAAATAGCAAGAGTGAGTCCATGTCGAACTCAACAAATATAACATGGGGTTCATGAGGCTCAAAAGGATAGACACTGGTTTACAGCATTTAGCTTTTACTTGTCACAATTTTATCATATGAGTAGCATCAGGTTTGCATTAATCCCACAATAAACATATGATCAATGTAAAGATGAATAATGAATAGCAAAAACACATTTATAGTCATTAGTGATCATCTATTCCGTAAGGGTCCAAGGCCACTCGTGACCGTGAGCACGGCTGTTATAATAGTTTTACACTCTGCAGAGGTTGTACACTTTCACTGTGAGTCGTGATTTACCCTTTCGCCCGCGGTGATCAGCCTCTTGACCCACTGCCAAGGAAGGTCGGCAGGGTTCACTATGAAGTCTTTCAAAGGTTCGTCTAACAAGTTAGGGCCATTAGATTCACTCGGCAAACAGATGTAGAGCCCCCCTTCCAAATGGCACAATGACACGCAGCCTATACACATAAGGACAGAGGCCGCACTATACCCGATTCGTCAAGCCGTTCTTACGCCATGAAGGTTACCTCTAACAAGCTAGAAAAGGTCCTCATACTTGACTAAAGTCAGAGCCATATAGCCCTCACAGTTGTACTGTAAGTCCCGGATGTTCGCTTACAGATGAGTCCTTACGGAGAGAAACTAGAGCACCAAAAATAACCCCATGCTCTAGCCCTCTTTAAACAGTAATCAAAAAGTCATCTTTTAGTGTTGTTGCATAATCCATTAATCATATTACAAGATCATAGTTTATGTTCAGCGCTAGCAAAAGCTACCCAATGCAAAGTCCCATAGGTGACAAGGAAATAAGATATCAATAGCTAAGTTATAATCTCTATGGTTGTCAAGGAAGACACATGCATATATATGATAATTTCAGTGAATAGGACAACAAGAATGGTCCCATGTTATACTTGCCTTTATGCTTACTTCCACTCAAGGTAATTGCTCATAGAAATTCTTCGGTCTTCTCTTTTGTAGCTTTCGGCCTCCAATGCTAATGAAACCATGCTTCATCTACTCGTAACAACCAGGCAACACAAACAGACAAACAATACACACATCTAAGAACATGCATCAAACAAAAGAAATGCTTTAAAAGAGAGCACACTAAAGGACACGGTACGTTGCTACAGTCACGAAAACGCAAGAGCGACGGATAACGGAGCTACCATTAAAGAGGACACGCGACTATCGAGACGATTGCAACATAACTGTGAAGACCGAATATAAACTTGATTCATTTTAGTTATCAAAATAAAGCGTTATATATTTTAGGGAAATACACTAAAGTGGAACTAACCAAATTATGTTGAATTATAAAAGCTAACGTTATACCTTAGCCATATTCTATTTATAAATATATCATAGTATTTAAGTCATTTAAACATTTATACTTTAGAAAGGTAGAACATGTGACAAGCTGAGTGTAAGCATTTACGATTCATGTTTAAACTAAGAAGTCATAATTGAAAAAGTCGTTTAAGTTGATATCGATCATATTATCATCTATTTATAAGATACCGGAGTTATAAACCTAAGTTGTTTTTAATAAATAAATAAATAATCATTAGATAAACATTAATCAAATTATTTATAGATTTCATATTTAACTAAACAGATTATAATTAACAAAGAAATATTCAAGTTGTTATTTATCAAGTTATCATTTTATTATTTATAAAAGACCGGAGATAAACCTAAATTAACTTTAATTCAAAAAGGCATTGAATACATATTAATATAAGTGCATCTAAATTGGATTTATATGAATCATATTTAACTATACAAATTATAACCAATAAATACATATTTAAGTTGACTAATATTTGTAAAAAAATTAGAAACAAGTTTACCTAATCCTTAATCAAATTAGTAGGATTAATTTCATAAACATGTGACATGGTACATGACATTGTTCAAGTGTATCTTACATCGGCACGGTCGCAAGGCAACAAGAACGAAAACGGAATTACAGCCTATGTTGATTTTAACTAAAATGCTATTAAATAATTATTAATCAAATTAGTATTTTAATCAATAAATTCATAACTAAATGACACGATAAACAATGCCACTATCGTGAAGATTATGTCGGCACGATCGCAACTTAACAAAACAAAAGTATAAGACTAGATTACTTTTAATTAGAAAGCTTTTAAATAAATATTAATCAAATTACATTTATATTATATAAAAGAAACAACTACAAGCTTGATTATTTTAATTAAATAAAATTGATAAAGGTTATTAACTTAGATTAGTTAAACTATGCTTAATCCAAATCTGAGTTAAACTAATCATGTTTTATTTATAAACATGTCTCATATTATTAAATCATTTACTTTGCAAAGGAATAAACACGTGAGAGTATCCCACCGAATTATGAATGAGACGTGTTTAAGCTAAACAATTTATAACTTAAAAATATATGAAAAGCTAAATATTAACCGATGTTGTTTTTAATTTAGAAAACCATTTGCATAAAGCATTAATCCAATTTAATACTTTACTTAATAACATCATATTTACATCAAAATCAAGTTGAAGCTAACCGCATTTTATTATATAGATATTATTGCATAATGGAATATTAAACATTATCTTTGCAAAAGAGATATACATGAATATATTACATGTAGCGTGATTAATCTAATTAGATTATAATTGTAAACATATAAGCGAACATTGATCAAATTAATATTTAATTATAAAAGACTGACGTTTACTTTCATTGCTTTTAATAATTATAAAATCGGTCACATGTACACTAATCAATTTAATATTTAGCTTTATATAGAAAAACGTATGATATGAAAAATATTAGAACTACTGCGTAGAGCACACTGACACGAATCTAACGCAACTCGAATGGATCAAAACGGAATTAAGATGATTAAACGGTGGAGATTAGAAACCAATGGCAAATTTGTGAATACCTTCGTCTTCTTCCGCATCTTCACGAACGCACGCACGAAGGTGACTTGCTGCTGCTCATGCGCTGGGCAAGGAGGGGCTCACCCTCGGCCGGGGCTTGGCCGGACCGGACCTGCAGCGGCGCACGGCACGCCACGGGCCAACGCATGGGGCCGAGACGGCCCGCTCGGTCTGCAGCATGGGTGGCCGAGTGACCACACCAGCGGCGTCGTCTACCTGTTCTGCTCGAAGGAGCAGGAGGCGCAAGGCAGGGGCTCTCGGCCCGGGCGGCTGCGATGAGAGGGCGCGCGGGTGAGGTCCAGGGGCGGCAGCGCCAGGCCCTTATCGAGCAGGGCCGCGGCCTTGGCCGGGGATAGGCTGAAACAGAGGAACCATGGTGAAGTTCGTCGGAAAAGATAAAGATGCATTAGGAAAACGATGAACGAGCATGGATTTGGGAAAAGGAAGGCATGACGGCGTAGAGGAGATCGATAGAAACCTTTTGGTGGTGACGGAATTCGCTGGAACGCGACGAACTGACCGAAAAAGTTCGCCGGAAATTCGCCGGAACGCAAGCTGTACATGACGAACTTCGGCGAGGGGTGGACGGAGCTACGAGCGGCGGCTCGCGATACGAGCTTAGCGGCGGCGAACAACAACAGCGGCGGCGAACGGCAACAGCGGCGGCGAACGGCAACAGCGGCGGCGGGCGGCAACAGCGGCGGCGGCGGCAATAGCGGCGGCGGCGGCAACAGCGGCGGCGACAGCGGCGGAAATAGCGGCGGCGGCGACACGATAAGAAGGGAGAAAATTCTAATTTACTACCCGAGAGATTTCCCAAACTAGGGGCTCCTCCACGGTAGTTTTTGGTGTGCTTTGCCCATGGGGTAGGTGCGTATATATTGGGAGAAAAACTCTCCACCTCCATGTCAACTAGCGATATGGTGCTAATTGACGTTGCACCCTCCATCTTTACTAATAGGCCTAATTAATTATTAAAGCCCATTAGTAAATAAATGAATGGGCATTTAGGATTATTGCACACAGGCTTTGGTGGAAAATGAGGTATTTATTATTTTCGGAATTAATTAATTTCATGGATAAAATAATTCTAGAAAAGTCCAGAATTATTATTTAAGCCATGAAAAATACTCCGAAAGCTCCGAAAATTCATGGAAATTTTCCAGAGACATTATGGAACATGAGGAATCCAAATAAAATATTTGGAGCTCACTGAAAGGTAATTTTGGAGCATCTAAAAATTAGATTATGATCACAGACAAGTGGAAACAAGCTACAGAAAAAGTCGGAAAAATTCTCGAGAAGTTTGTAGAGATTGATTGATGGACGAGAAACTGAAAGGAATAATTTACGTTATAAAGAAAAGATTTTAGAAAACTTCCAACGAGAACTTAAGATGAGAAACAAGGAATATTGATTGCGGAAAAAGACGTGCTAGAGAAGAAAGATATTATTTTTTTATAACTAATTGATGCTATCATAAACCAAACTTAGGAAATTTTATCCGAATATTAAAACATTTATTTTAATTAGTGTTTTCTATGCACAACCCAAAATCAAAAATTTTGGGGTGTGACAATTCTACCCCACTTAACATGAATCTCGTCCCGAGATTCGGAGAGACTAGGAAGAAAGATAAAGCTGATTATCAAGGTTGTTCTAAGACCTTTGTCGAGATATAATATAGAGATTAAGGATTAACAAAGTTGGATAAAGAAATTGAAGATAGCTCTTTAAGATTGTTTTGAGATTAATGAGGTGTAAGAACGACCATCGAAGATCAACAAAAAGGTGATAAGAAAGATAAAGATTGATGGCGAGAAAGTGAGATTGGTTAAGGGGCAAGGACTAGCAAAAGATGATATTATGACAGCGATTGGTCTTTGAGTCTTCTTGTCTCGTGACTTGAGATTGATGATGGTGGCGGACGCTACCCCACTTAACAAAGATCTTGTTCCACCTGGCGATGTCTTTGATGGCAACACTTTCTTTAAGGCTTACTACTATTGATGAGTCCTTCATGTGTTGATCCTCCATTAAGATGAGATAAAGAAGGCAACATGACAACCAAGGGTAGACAGGAACGGTGTAAAAAAAATGATAAGAATTAGGATTGATTGAAAAATTAAGTAGAACAGAAGATGACACTACCCCACTTAACATAGATTGGGCTACTTCTCAAGACAAAACCTTCCGGGCCACCTTCAAAACACGAGAACAAGGACAACACACAAGCAACACATCAAGCAAAACAAGCACACAGCACAATCATCGACACTACACATGCTTCTTCAACAATGGTGGTCATCCTACATGGCAGATTATAGATGATGAAAAGGCCATCGAATTTTTGAACAAGGTAAGATCAGAAAAATTTTGGTAAAAACAACACAAATCAAAAACCAAGGGAGTAAGAAATAATAGCTCAAACGAAGCTATCAAGGAAGGGATACAACACGACAAAGAAGAGGAAATAGTCAAAATCAATGAGTCAAGGGATGAGATAATAGTTTTATAGTAAAATAAGTTTTAGAATACGTCCAGTGCTACTTGGCATACATCCTACAGTCAACACCGCTCTGATACCACTCTGTCACACCCGGTTTTGCAAAGAACAAAACTAGGCTCGTCATATGTGTGCCCAGGAAGTCCACACATACAACAACAGAATAGAGATATCAAAACAATGTTTATATAAAGCGGGAAGCATAATATATTAACACTTACAACTATCAGAGTATCGCAGAACGGTGGCTAAGCTTCTGCTCGGGCTCCATTCTTCTCAGGGATGGCTGACTGGGGGCTCCGTATGCCAGGCACTTCTGAAAAGACTTCTGAAAACTCCACTATACCTTCATCCTTCTTCTAAGTAGCACCTTACTACACACTGGAGTGTGGTGGAAATAGCAAGAGTGAGTCCATGTCGAACTCAACAAATATAACATGGGGTTCATGAGGCTCAAAAGGATAGACACTGGTTTACAGCATTTAGCTTTTACTTGTCACAATTTTATCATATGAGTAGCATCAGGTTTGCATTAATCCCACAATAAACATATGATCAATGTAAAGATGAATAATGAATAGCAAAAACACATTTATAGTCATTAGTGATCATCTATTCCGTAAGGGTCCAAGGCCACTCGTGACCGTGAGCACGGCTGTTATAACAGTTTTACACTCTGCAGAGGTTGTACACTTTCACTGTGAGTCGTGATTTACCCTTTCGCCCGAGGTGATCAGCCTCTTGACCCACTGCCAAGGAAGGTCGGCAGGGTTCACTATGAAGTCTTTCAAAGGTTCGTCTAACAAGTTAGGGCCATTAGATTCACTCGGCAAACAGATGTAGAGCCCCCCTTCCAAATGGCACAATGACACGCAGCCTATACACATAAGGACAGAGGTCGCACTATACCCGATTCGTCAAGCTGTTCTTACACCATGAAGGTTACCTCTAACAAGCTAGAAAAGGTCCTCATACTTGACTAAAGCCAGAGCCATATAGCCCTCACAGTTGTACTGTAAGTCCCGGATGTTCGCTTACAGATGAGTCCTTACGGAGAGAAACTAGAGTACCAAAAATAACCCCATGCTCTAGCCCTCTTTAAACAGTAATCAAAAAGTCATCTTTTAGTGTTGTTGCATAATCCATTAATCATATTACAAGATCATAATTTATGTTCAGCGCTAGCAAAAGCTACCCAATGCAAAGTCCCATAGGTGACAAGGAAATAAGATATCAATAGCTAAGTTATAATCTCTATGGTTGTCAAGGAAGACACATGCATATATATGATAATTTCAGTGAATAGGACAACAAGAATGGTCCCATGTTATACTTGCCTTTATGCTTACTTCCACTCAAGGTAATTGCTCATAGAAATTCTTCGGTCTTCTCTTTTGTAGCTTTCGGCCTCCAATGCTAATGAAACCATGCTTCATCTACTCGTAACAACCAGGCAACACAAACAGACAAACAATACACACATCTAAGAACATGCATCAAACAAAAGAAATGCTTTAAAAGAGAGCACACTAAAGGACACGGTACGTTGCTACAGTCACGAAAACGCAAGAGCGACGGATAACGGAGCTACCATTAAAGAGGACACGCGACTATCGAGACGATTGCAACATAACTGTGAAGACCGAATATAAACTTGATTCATTTTAGTTATCAAAATAAAGCGTTATATATTTTAGGGAAATACACTAAAGTGGAACTAACCAAATTATGTTGAATTATAAAAGCTAACGTTATACCTTAGCCATATTCTATTTATAAATATATCATAGTATTTAAGTCATTTAAACATTTATACTTTAGAAAGGTAGAACATGTGACAAGCTGAGTGTAAGCATTTACGATTCATGTTTAAACTAAGAAGTCATAATTGAAAAAGTCGTTTAAGTTGATATCGATCATATTATCATCTATTTATAAGATACCGGAGTTATAAACCTAAGTTGTTTTTAATAAATAAATAAATAATCATTAGATAAACATTAATCAAATTATTTATAGATTTCATATTTAACTAAACAGATTATAATTAACAAAGAAATATTCAAGTTGTTATTTATCAAGTTATCATTTTATTATTTATAAAAGACCGGAGATAAACCTAAATTAACTTTAATTCAAAAAGGCATTGAATACATATTAATATAAGTGCATCTAAATTGGATTTATATGAATCATATTTAACTATACAAATTATAACCAATAAATACATATTTAAGTTGACTAATATTTGTAAAAAAATTAGAAACAAGTTTACCTAATCCTTAATCAAATTAGTAGGATTAATTTCATAAACATGTGACATGGTACATGACATTGTTCAAGTGTATCTTACATCGGCACGGTCGCAAGGCAACAAGAACGAAAACGGAATTACAGCCTATGTTGATTTTAACTAAAATGCTATTAAATAATTATTAATCAAATTAGTATTTTAATCAATAAATTCATAACTAAATGACACGATAAACAATGCCACTATCGTGAAGATTATGTCGGCACGATCGCAACTTAACAAAACAAAAGTATAAGACTAGATTACTTTTAATTAGAAAGCTTTTAAATAAATATTAATCAAATTACATTTATATTATATAAAAGAAACAACTACAAGCTTGATTATTTTAATTAAATAAAATTGATAAAGGTTATTAACTTAGATTAGTTAAACTATGCTTAATCCAAATCTGAGTTAAACTAATCATGTTTTATTTATAAACATGTCTCATATTATTAAATCATTTACTTTGCAAAGGAATAAACACGTGAGAGTATCCCACCGAATTATGAATGAGACGTGTTTAAGCTAAACAATTTATAACTTAAAAATATATGAAAAGCTAAATATTAACCGATGTTGTTTTTAATTTAGAAAACCATTTGCATAAAGCATTAATCCAATTTAATACTTTACTTAATAACATCATATTTACATCAAAATCAAGTTGAAGCTAACCGCATTTTATTATATAGATATTATTGCATAATGGAATATTAAACATTATCTTTGCAAAAGAGATATACATGAATATATTACATGTAGCGTGATTAATCTAATTAGATTATAATTGTAAACATATAAGCGAACATTGATCAAATTAATATTTAATTATAAAAGACTGACGTTTACTTTCATTGCTTTTAATAATTATAAAATCAGTCACATGTACACTAATCAATTTAATATTTAGCTTTATATAGAAAAACGTATGATATGAAAAATATTAGAACTACTGCGTAGAGCACACTGACACGAATCTAACGCAACTCGAATGGATCAAAACGGAATTAAGATGATTAAACGGTGGAGATTAGAAACCAATGGCAAATTTGTGAATACCTTCGTCTTCTTCCGCATCTTCACGAACGCACGCACGAAGGTGACTTGCTGCTGCTCATGCGCTGGGCAAGGAGGGGCTCACCCTCGGCCGGGGCTTGGCCGGACCAGACCTGCAGCGGCGCACGGCACGCCACGGGCCAACGCATGGGGCCGAGACGGCCCGCTCGGTCTGCAGCATGGGTGGCCGAGTGACCACACCAGCGGCGTCGTCTACCTGTTCTGCTCGAAGGAGCAGGAGGCGCAAGGCAGGGGCTCTCGGCCCGGGCGGCTGCGATGAGAGGGCGCGCGGGTGAGGTCCAGGGGCGGCAGCGCCAGGCCCTTATCGAGCAGGGCCGCGGCCTTGGCCGGGGATAGGCTGAAACAGAGGAACCATGGTGAAGTTCGTCGGAAAAGATAAAGATGCATTAGGAAAACGATGAACGAGTATGGATTTGGGAAAAGGAAGGCATGACGGCGTAGAGGAGATCGATAGAAACCTTTTGGTGGTGACGGAATTCGCTGGAACGCGACGAACTGACCGAAAAAGTTCGCCGGAAATTCGCCGGAACGCAAGCTGTACATGACGAACTTCGGCGAGGGGTGGACGGAGCTACGAGCGGCGGCTCGCGATACGAGCTTAGCGGCGGCGAACAACAACAGCGGCGGCGAACGGCAACAGTGGCGGCGAACGGCAACAACGGCGGCGGGCGGCAACAGCGGCGGCGGCGGCAATAGCGGCGGCGGCGGCAACAGCGGCGGCGACAGCGGCGGAAATAGCGGCGGCGGCGACACGATAAGAAGGGAGAAAATTCTAATTTACTACCCGAGAGATTTCCCAAACTAGGGGCTCCTCCACGGTAGTTTTTAGTGTGCTTTGCCCATGGGGTAGGTGCGTATATATTGGGAGAAAAACTCTCCACCTCCATGTCAACTAGCGATATGGTGCTAATTGACGTTGCACCCTCCATCTTTACTAATAGGCCTAATTAATTATTAAAGCCCATTAGTAAATAAATGAATGGGCATTTAGGATTATTGCACACAGGCTTTGGTGGAAAATGAGGTATTTATTATTTTCGGAATTAATTAATTTCGTGGATAAAATAATTCTAGAAAAGTCTAGAATTATTATTTAAGCCATGAAAAATACTCCGAAAGCTCCGAAAATTCATGGAAATTTTCCAGAGACATTATGGAACATGAGGAATCCAAATAAAATATTTGGAGCTCACTGAAAGGTAATTTTGGAGCATCTAAAAATTAGATTATGATCACAGACAAGTGGAAACAAGCTACAGAAAAAGTCGGAAAAATTCTCGAGAAGTTTGTAGAGATTGATTGATGGACGAGAAACTGAAAGGAATAATTTATGTTATAAAGAAAAGATTTTAGAAAACTTCCAACGAGAACTTAAGATGAGAAACAAGGAATATTGATTGCGGAAAAAGACGTGCTAGAGAAGAAAGATATTATTTTTTTTATAACTAATTGATGCTATCATAAACCAAACTTAGGAAATTTTATCCGAATATTAAAACATTTATTTTAATTAGTGTTTTCTATGCACAACCCAAAATCAAAAATTTTGGGGGTGTGACAAAGCCTAACCAGCAGACTCCCCAGAGACAGAGCAGTCACCAGAAGCCCGCACTTAACTCGGGAAGAGTGAATCACTTGTCCCAGGAAACTACAGTGGAGGAGCCAGAAGTTATGCTTGGTACGTTCGATGTCCACTCTACTCCCGCCACTGTTCTTTTTGATTCTGGAGCATCACATTCTTTCATATCACAATCATTTGTTAGAATACATAGAATCCATTTGTGTGCCATGAAGAACCCTATCTTAGTAAACTCACCTGGTGGAAGCATGCCAGCATCTTATCGCTGTCTTCCCATTAGTCTCAACTTAAGGGGGGTAGAGTTTACAGTTAGCCCTATAGTATTGAGGACAGCTGGGATTGATCTTATATTGGAAATGGATTGGATGATACAACAACAAGCAGAGATTCAATGTAAGGACAAATCAGTTGTGCTGACAACACCAAAGGGGGATAGGATCAGGGTTGAAGTCAAAGTGCAAAAACAAGATACCGCTACAGTGAACCAGCTCAATGATGGTGCCAATCAGGAGGATCCAGTTGTGGAGGAGTTCCCAGATGTGTTTCCGGAGGAGTTGCCAGGTATGCCACCAGACCGTGACATTGAATTTATTATTGAATTATTACCTGGAACAGCACCTATAGCTAAGCGTCCATATAGAATGGGAGTAAATGAATTAGAAGAACTTAAGAAACAAATTAAGGAGTTGCAGGATAAGGGTTTTATTCGTCCTAGTTCTTCACCATGGGGTGCACCAGTGATTTTTGTGGATAAGAAAGATGGAACTCAGAGGATGTGTGTAGATTATCGGTCTCTTAATGAGGTTACCATTAAGAACAAGTACCCATTGCCTAGAATTGATGACCTGTTTGATCAGCTGAGAGGAGCTTGTGTATTCTCCAAGATTGATCTTCGCTCTGGATATCATCAATTGAAGATTCGTGCCAGGGATATACCCAAGACAGCATTTACCACACGTTATGGGTTATATGAGTATACAGTGATGTCCTTTGGTTTGACTAATGCTCCTGCATACTTCATGTACTTAATGAATAAGGTGTTCATGGAATATTTGGACAAGTTTGTAGTGGTATTCATTGATGATATACTAGTGTTTTCTAAGACGGAGGAAGAACATGCTGAACATTTGAGGTTGGTCTTGCAGAAGCTCAGAGAACACCAACTATATGCAAAAAGGAGTAAATGTGAGTTTTGGCTGAAGGAAGTTTCTTTTCTGGGTCACATCGTTTCAAATGGAGGAATATCAGTAGATCCTGGCAAGGTGAAAGACGTATTGAACTGGAAACCACCTATCAATGCAAGTGAGATCCGTAGCTTTTTGGGATTGGCTGGTTATTATAGGAGATTTATAGAGGGATTCTCCAAGCTTGCAAAACCAATGACTGCATTGTTGGAGAAGAATGCCAAGTTTGTGTGGTCCGAGAAGTGTCAGGCTAATTTTGAGGAATTAAAGAAAAGATTGACTACTGCACCCGTCTTAGTTTTGCCAGATCTAAATAAACATTTCTCTATCTATTGTGATGCATCTCGATTGGGATTGGGATGTGTTCTGATGCAAGAAGGTAGAGTTGTGGCATATGCATCGAGGCAGTTAAGGAAGCATGAGTTAAATTACCCTACTCATGATTTGGAATTAGCTGCAGTAGTTCATGCATTAAAGATATGGAGACATTATTTGATTGGACACAAGAGTGATATATACACTGATCACAAGAGTCTCAAGTATATCTTCACTCAAACGGATCTGAACTTGAGGCAGCGTAGATGGTTGGAGTTGATAAAAGACTATGATCTAGAAGTGCATTATCATCCCGGAAAGGCCAACGTTGTTGCTGATGCTCTTAGTAGGAAAAGTTATGCAAATGAAATACAAGTAATGCCTATGCCACAGGAATTGTGTGCTGAGTGCAAGCATCTGAACTTAGGATTTACTACTAATGCAGTGGAACTAGTATTAGAGCCTACTCTGGAGCAAGAAATCCGTAAAGGTCAGCAGAAGGATGAAAAGTTGAGAGAGATAGCTGAAAACATAGCGAAAGGAAAATCTCCAGGATTTCGTAAGGATGAAAATGGTACGCTATGGTTTGGGAAAAGGTTGTGTGTGCCCGAAGATAAGGATATCCGAATGGCAATTCTGCGTGAAGCTCATGAGTCAGCTTATTCCATACATCCGGGGAGTACTAAGATGTACTTAGATCTGAAAGAGAAATATTGGTGGTATGGTTTAAAGAGAGACGTAGGTGAGTATGTTGCCTTGTGTGACACTTATCAAAGGGTGAAAGCGGAACATCAGAGGCCTGCAGGATTGTTACAACCTATGCAGATACCCGAGTGGAAATGGGAAGAGGTCGGTATGGATTTTATAGTTGGGTTACCACGGACTCAAAGAGGATATGATTCAATTTGGGTGATAGTGGATCGTCTGACTAAGGTTGCTCATTTTCTGCCTATGAAGACTACATATAGCAGTGCGAAACTGGCAGAGTTGTATATGGAAAGAATAGTGAGTTTACATGGAATTCCTAAGAAGATTGTGTCTGATCGAGGTACTCAGTTTACATCTCATTATTGGCAAAAGATACATGAATCATTGGGGACCAAACTAAATTTTAGTACAGCTTATCATCCTCAGACAGATGGTCAAACAGAGAGAATTAATCAGATATTGGAAGATATGTTGAGAGCTTGTGCTCTACAATATGGTACTAGCTGGGATAAGAGTTTGCCATACGCAGAGTTCTCTTATAACAATAGTTATCAGAAGAGTCTTCAAATGGCACCGTTTGAGGCTCTGTATGGACGAAAGTGTAGGACCCCGTTGTTCTGGAATCAGACAGGGGAGAGTCAAGTGTTTGGACCTGATGTATTAAAGGATGCTGAAAAGAAAGTGAGAATGATTAGAGATAATCTAAAAATAGCCCAGTCTAGACAGAAAAGTTATGCTGATACTCGCAGAAGAGAGTTGATTTTTGAGGTAGGAGATTATGTCTACTTGAAAGTGTCACCCCTGAGAAGTGTGAAGAGATTTAACATGAAGGGTAAATTGGCACCAAGATATATTGGACCTTTCAAGACTATAGAGAGACGTGGTGAAGTGGCATATCAATTGGAATTACCCGAGAGTCTGGCAGGTGTACATGATGTGTTCCATGTGTCACAATTGAAGAAATGTTTACGAGTACCAGAAGAACAGATTCCGATAGAGGAACTCACTGTTAAGGAGGATCTTACATATGAGGAGTTTCCGGTTAAAATTTTGGAGACTGCGGACAGAGTCACGAGAAGTAGAACAATCAAAACGTGTAAAGTACAGTGGAATCGGTATACCGCAGAAGAGGCTACTTGGGAACGAGAAGAGGATCTGAGAAAAACCTACCCGCAACTGTTTGAGTAAGCACCGGTCGAATCTCGGGGCGAGATTCATTTTAAGGGGGGTAGAATTGTAACACCCTAAAATTTGAAGAAAAGAAAAATAGGGAAAATGTGATTTTTATATTTATTTTTGTGAAGCATGCAACTATAGAATAAGAATAATTTTATAAATTTAAAATCAAATATAAGGGTAGAAACATGATTGAGCATTCATGCTGCTGCATTTGGAGTTTTGTATTGAGTGGTTTAAATCAAATTCAAATTTGATTTGAAAATCATTTGAAAAAAGGATTTGAAAAATTGGAAAAAAGAAAAAAGAAAAGGAATTTACCTTCTTACCGGGCCGCATTCCTCCAGCAGCCCATCTTCCCGGCTTGCTTCGGCGGCCCAGCTCTTTTTCCCCCGCGCCCCCTTCACCGCGTGGGCCGAGCCCGAGCCGCGGCCTGCTAGCCCGACTCGCACGCGCGCGGCCTGCGTCCCGCCTGGAGTCGCTGACGCGTGGGTCCCACCGGTCAGTGACCCGTTCCCGCTTTCCTTTCTTCTTCCTCCGGCCGACGCTGTTTCCCTCTCTCCCGATCCGATTTGGATCCTCGAATCTCCTTCTTTCCTTAGTTAGCGACCTCTCCGGACTATAAAAACGGAGCCCTCGGCCCTCCCCGCTCCACATCCCACCCTAAACCGCAGCTATATCGCCTCGGGGCGGCTACATCCGAAGCACCGCCTCCACCGCCCGCCATATCAAGCCGCACGCCTCCCTCGCCTTGTTCTTGGCCTCAATCTTGCCGTGGGTAAGTTCGCCTTGAAGTTATCTACCGAATGGTACTCTTGCTTCGCGATTTCGTGCACCGTGGCGAGTTTTGGCGTTTTCCGGCGATGGCGCCGCCGCGCGAGTCGCCGTCGGGACCAAACCCGGCCGGAGCGCCGCCCGTCTCCTCCCCCGATCGATCTGGACCGTCCGATCTAAAACGGACGGCTCATATTAGAAGATACCGGTTCGCTGGTGTTTTTGTTAAAGAGCCCCTGGAGTTTTCAATTATCTAACCCGCGGTCCAAAGCGTAAACCGGGAAAATACGTTTTGATTAAATAAAAACGTAATTCGTTTCGGAAAAAGAAAAATACGCTTTCTCATATTTATAGTTTTGCCACTCAGATTGTTTTAGCCGTAGAATCTTCGTTTTAACTCCGATTTGATCCATTCAAATTGCGTTAGATTCATATTTGCGAGCTCTATCTAATGATACAACTGTACAGTAGGTTTGGATTAATTTATTTTCGAGTTTTAATTAAAGTATTTATTTTTCTATAGGAAATCTTTGGAAATTCATAACTTTGTCGTTTTAGCTCCGTTTTTCGTGATCTTCGCGTCTGTGTGATCCTAACGAGTTGTAGATTCGTTTTAAAGACTTTTTATTTTATTTTCTTACTGTTGGTGTATTGTTCTAATTATAGTCTTGTTTGTCTATGCATGATTGCCTCTGGATGTGTGTTGTTGATAATGGTTGATCGAGTATAGACGGTGAGCAATTCGTTGGAGATCAAGAGCCTTACTACGAGCAAGATCTTCTGGACCAGTTTGAGCAAGGCAAGTATAGCATGGGATTATCCTTGTTGTCCTATCCACCTTATGCAATTAATGTCATTATGCATTTATTCCTTGTTAAGGATGACTTAGTGATTGATCCTATACCTTGGTACCCATTATGATGCATTGATTAGTATGGCTAGTGCTTAAACATGGACTATGATCATGTAAATTGATTAGAGGAATATGCAATAAACATTAAAATATGATTTTGATTATTGTATAAAGGGGATTAGAGCATGTGTGTCGCTTTTGATGCTCTAATTGCTCTCCATAAGGACTCATCTATAAGCGACAATCCGGGATTTACAGTACAACTTTGGGGGCTATATGGCTCTGGCTTTAGTCATATAGAAGGACCTTTTCTAGCTTGTTAGAGGTAACCTTTTTGGCATAAGAATGGCTTGACGAATCGGGTATAGTGCGGCCTCTGTCCTTATGTGTATAGGCTGCGGGTTATTGTGCCATTTGGAAGGGGGGCTCTACATCTGTTTGCCGAGTGAATCTAATGGCCCTAACTTGTTAGACGAACCTTCGAAAGACTTCATAGTGTTTACCCTGCCTGCTCACCTTGGTAGTGTTTTGGGAGTAATTAACCCGGGCATTTGGGTAACACAACTCACAGTGAAAGTGTACAACCTCTGCAGAGTGTAGAACTGTTATAATAGCCGTGCTCATGGTCACGAGTGGCTTTGGACCCTTATGGAATAGTTGAATAATTGTTTATGTTATGTTTTTGCTATTCATTAATCATTTCACATGGATCATATGTTTATTGTTTACATTGAGACCTTTTTGATGCTATTGATATGCTAAAATCATGTTAACTAAAAGCTACATGCTGATAAACCAATGATTATGCCTATTTGAGCCTCATGAACCCCATGTTACACTTGTTGAGTACGAGATGTACTTACGCTTGTTTATTCTTCTTATTTGGATAAAAATCCCGGATGGGTAACAGATGGAGGTAATAGCGACTACTACGCCTACTTCCCTGAGGATTACTAGTCTTGCTGTCAACCAGTCAATGTACCTATGACTGGAGCTACCACGAGAGATTTTTATTTATACTTCCGCTACATTTGTGTTAAGACTAAGTGTTTAAATATCGTGATGTAATAACATTTGCCATGATACTTCTGTTATAATTTGTGAACTTATGTGTGATTGATCTCTGGGCGCACATAAGGGTAAGCATTCCATTTGGTCGATAAATGGGTGTGACATTACAGTTTTGCCACTAATCTTGTTTTAGTCGTAGAATCTCCGTTTTAACTCCGATTTGACCCGTTCAAATTGCGTTAGGTTCATATTTGCGAGCTCTACATGATGATAGAACTGTACAATAGGTTTGAGATAATTTATTTTCGAAATTATATTAAAGTATTTATTTTTCTATAGAAAATCTTCGTAAATTCATAACTTCGTCGTTTTAGCTCCGTTTTTCGTGATCTTCGCGTCTGTGTGATCCTAGCGAGTTGTAGATTCGTTTTAAAGACTTTTTATATTGTTTTCTTACTGATGGTGTACTGTTCTAATTATAGTCTTGTTTGTTTATGCATGATTGCCTCTAGATGTATGTTGTTGTTGTTGATCGAGTATAGACGGTTAGCAATTCGTTGGGGATCAAGAGTCTTTCTACGAGCAAGATCTTCAGGACCAGTTTAAGCAAGGCAAGTATAGCATGGGATTATCCTTGTTGTCCTATTCACATTATGCAAATAATATCATTATGCATCTATTCCCTTGTTAAGGATGAATTAGTGTTGATCTTATACCTTGATACCTATTATATTGCATTGAGTAGTATGGCTAGTGCTTAAACATGGACTATGATCATGTAAATTGATTAATGGAATATGCAACAAACATTAAAAGATGATTTTGATTAATGTTTAAAGGGGATTAGAGCATGGGGGTTACTTTTGATGCTCTAATTACTCTCCATAAGGACTCATCTATAAGCGAACATCCGGGATTTATAATACAACTATGGGGGCTATATGGCTCTGGCTTTAGTCATATAGAAGGACCTTTTCTAGCTTGTTAGTGGTAACCTTTTTGGCATAAGAATGGCTTGACGAATCGGGTATAGTGCGGCCTCTGTCCTTATGTGTATAGGCTGCGGGTTATTGTGCCATTTGGAAGGGGGGCTCTACATCTGTTTGCTGAGTAAATCTAATGGCCCTAACTTGTTAGACGAACCTTCGAAAGACTTCATAGTGTTTCCCTACCCGCTCACCTTGGTAGTGTTTTGCGAGTAATTAACTTGGGCATATGGGCAACATGACTCATAGTGAAGTGTACAACCTCTGCAGAGTGTAAAACTGTTATAACAGCCGTGCTCACGGTCACGAGTGGCCTTGGACCTGTCACACCCGGTTTTCTAAAGAACAAAACCAGGCTAATCATATGTGTGCCCAGGAAGTCCACACATGCCAGAATGAAAAAGTATCAGAAACAATGTTATTATATAATGTATACATAGCTATATTAACACTTACATTAGAGTATCATGGAACGGTGACTAAACTTCAGGCTCCATTCTTCTCAGGGACGGCTGACTGGGGGTAACATATGCCTAGCACTTCTACTAGTCCTCTAGAAACTCCACTACACATTTGTCCTTCTTCCGAGTAGTATCTTACTACACACTGGAGTGTGGGGGAAATAGCAAGAGTGAGTCCATGTCGAACTCAACAAGTATAACACAGGGTTCATGAGGCTCAAAAAGGCTAGACACTGTTTGACTGCGTTTAGCTTTTAATCATCATATAATTAGCAGTTGAGTAGCATCAAGGTAATCCAATCCCATTAATGAATCAATGATCAATTTTAATAAGGATAATGAATAGCATTAATATGAGCATAATAATAATCAATAATAATTAAGCATGATATAACAATGGTGATCATCTATCTGTAAATGTTCCAAGGCCGCTCGTATCCGTGAGCACGGCTAGTATACCAGTTTTTAACTCTGCGCAGAGGTGTACACTTTCACGGTGAGTCATAACTTCCAAATGCATGGGGAGGCCATTCCTAAAACACCGGAAATCATATAAAGCCACTTAAAGGTTCGTCTAACAAGTTAGGGCCATTAGATTCACTCGGCAGGTAGATGTAGAACCCCCTTCCCAGTGGCACAACAACCACAGCCTATACACACTAAGGACAGGGGCTCGCCCTACACCCAACGTGGCAAGCCGTTCTTACGCCATTTAAGGTAACCACTAACAAGCTAGAAAAGGTCCTTTAAGCAACTAAATGTCACACCCCAAAATTTCCAATTTTGGATTGTGCATAGGAAACACTAAATAAAATAAATATTTTAATATTTGGATAAAATTTCCTAAGTTTAGTTTATGACAGCATCAATTAGTTATAAAAAAAATGAAAAAACAAATAATAAGAATCTTTAAATTTTTCTAAACTAATTTGACGGGCTATTGTTTGATGTGATGTTGCTCGTTAACTCTTGTGTGTTAAGAGCGAACAAAGTCTTTCAAAATGCGTTTAGTGGATCGATCTTTCTTTTCCAGCACGTCTTTATCTTTTTCCGCAATCAATATTCCTTGTTTCTCATTTTAAGTTCTCGTTGGTAGTTTCCTAAAATCTTTTCTTTATAACGTAAATTATTCCTTTCAGTTCCTCATGTGTCAATCAATCTCAATGAACTCTTCGGGAATTGTTCTGGCTTTTTCTGGAGCTAGTTCACGCTTTTCTGCGAGTGTTATCTAATTTTTAGATGCTCCAAAATATCTTTTCATGAGCTCCAAATACTTTATTTTGATTCCTCATGTTCCATAATGTCTCTAGAAAATTCCCTCGAATTTTCGGAGCTTTCGGAGTATTTTTCGTGGCTTAAATAATAATTCTGGACTTTTCTGGAATTATTTTATCCATGAAATTAATTAATTCCGAAAATAAATAAATGTCTCATTTTTCCTAATGCTCAAAGCCTATGTGCAATAATCATAAAGGCCTACGTCTTTATTTACTAATGGGCCTTAATGTTTATTTAGGCCTATTAGTGGAGGTGGACGGTGCAACATCAATTAGTACCGTATCGCTAGTTGACGTGGGGTAGGAAGTTTTCCTCCCTATATATACGTACCTACCCCTTGGGTAAAAGCACACCAAAACTACTGTAGAGGAGCTCCTAGTTTGGGAAATCTCTCGTGTAGTAAATTAAATATTTTTTTCTCCTTCTCGTGTCGCCCCTAGGCCGAGGTCCTTCAGATGGATGAAGGCAATATCGGCACCGTCAACCAGACCAAAGCACCGGGAGCCGCTCTGCTCTTCTTCGTCACCGGTGAGACCCTCTGCATGTTCTCTCTCCTGGTCGCTTTTACGTGTTGTTTTTGAAGCATCGTCAGTATCCGTAGCTTTTTATTTGCCAACCGCTCATCTCCCTGTGCCTGCACTAGCACGCGGCTTCTCTTGCTGGAGCCGATGTACATGCCGAGGAAACCTACAGAGTACGTTGCTGGCTGCTGCGTCCAGATTTCTAAGCCATCTATCACCCGCATGCAAAAGTCAGAACCATCATCGTGTGCAGGTGCAGCATGCAAGCGTAGTCTTGCCGGTTCTGAAAAGCAGAACATATACATCCATGATTAGCAAGCCATCCACACCCTGCCATATATATTAAATATATGGCTGATGCCATGCTTATCTCACCCTTGCATACTCTCTCTGTTCTGTTTGTTTGGCCGCATGCCTTTTTTCCTGCCACGTGAAGAACCTGGACTCTTGCTTGAAATCTTGGCCGATCTGATTTTCTCAGGATACGTCGTATCTCTGTCGGCTGTTTCTTTATAAACCGAGGACCTCCTGGCTTCCGTCTCGCAACTACTGCATCCTCGCCCTAGTTCCGTCCGGCAGCCGCGCTAGGTCTTGCCGATAGATGAAAAACGCCAGCCGCCGCTGTAGTTGCCATTTGCTGCCTCGTCGAGACAGATGCCCGCCCTTCATTGATCGCCTTTGTCTGCACGTGGCTGCAATTCAGATGACCTGCTAGCCGCTGTGGAGGCCGTCTGCCTTTGCGGATGGTGAGACCTTGATGCCGGCCATGCATCTGCATGCATGTTAATCACGTACGTCCAGGGCCGTTCTTGGTTTCACATCAATCTCTGCTGGCATTATAGCGCTGAACCCAAGCTCGTGATCTCGCCGAGCTCGCAAACACGCCGCTGGCGCTGTAGACGCCTTCCACACCTGCCACTGTGACTCCGTGAGCCTTAGCGCTTTCCTGCCGTCGCCTTGGATCTCGCCATGGAGAAGCAGTCCGACTGCTAGCCTAGCTCCGCCGCGATCCTAGATAGCCGTCGCTGCCGTACGTGCTCGCCGTTTGCTGCTCCAGCGACGCCGTGCTCAACCCACAGTTGGGACGAGAGCGCAGCCACCTGAGCATGCATGTGCAAGAAAACGCAGCCATGTCGAAGCATCGATCGATTCCTTGCTAGCTTGATGACGCCATCATGATGTCATATAAACATTATGGCCGTTTTCCTTTAGAAAAATAAATCCTGAAATACAATAAAAATACGTATACACATATAATCTTGTTTAGGCTATATCATTTACGTTTTAATTCTGTTTCGAGTCATTCCAGTTGCATTAGATTCGCGTCGTCGCGCTCTATGCAATAGTGGTAACCTTTATCATGTCACTTGATTATAAATTTATTAATTATAAATAGTGATTAGATTAATATATTTATTTAATAGCTTCCCAATTAAAAGCAATCTAATTTTTACTCAATTCTTGTTGCGTTACGACCGTGCCGACCATAAACTACAGGTTAGGGATGATGTTTACCATGTCACATGTATTTTTCCATGTATAATCAAATATTAAATTGTTCAATATGCATGTAACTAGTTTTCCAAATTAAAAGCAACATAGGTGATGTACTTAAAGATTTTTCTATACAAATATTAATATGATTAATTGCTACATAAATGCATTCTTAATTTCTTATTACTTAAAACAAGTTGTATATATTAGGCATTATTAAGTATGCACGTGTCCCTTTTCATATTGTGAACTTTAAGTTGAACTTGCTTAATCCCTACGACAATATTTATAAAACAAGATTGGTCTTAACTCAGCTTGGAATTAGAATATAATTTAAGTAATCTGAGTTAATAACTATCACGTGGTTTTTATTCAATTAAGATAATTAAGCGTGTAATTGTTTCTTTTATAATATAAACTCTCGGTAGTCGTTTCTTTTCCTTCGTAGTTCCGTTATCGGCGTTTCCTATGTTCTTGTGACCATAGTCGGTAGTTCTCTTTTAGTACGCTGTTTTCTCTTGTGTGGTGTATTGTTCTTAGTTGTCCCTATTTGTTTGCTTGTATGTCGTTAGTGTGCTGGGTTGTTATGATCTACGAGTAGAAGAAAGACTATCTGTGAGCGTCGAAGATCCGAAGATGAAGACCAGAAGCTGAGTGCCAGAAGTTGCAAATGAAAGATTAAGTTGAGGTTTTTCAAAGCAAGTTGCTTTGGGCATAAAGCAAGTTCTAAGGCAAGTATAGCATGGGATCATCCTTGTTTCCTATTCACCTTTAATACACTTAATTCATGTGCATGTGTCTACCTCGTTACCCCTAAGGATATCCTAGCTTTTGTATCTTGTACCTTGACACCGGTGGAACATTGCATTGGGTAGTATTTATGCTAGTGCTCAAGATAAATAACCATGATCTGTAACTTGACTAATGGTATATGCAATAAACGTTTAAAAGATGTTTTATAGCAACATGGCTCAAGAGGGCTAGAGCATTGAGTTGTTTTTATGGTGCTCTAGTTTCTCTCCTTAAGGACTTATCTGTAAGCGAACATCCGGGACTTACAGTACAACCATGAGGGCTATATGGCTCTGGCTTTAGTCAAGTATGAGGACCTTTTCTAGCTTGTTAGAGGTTACCCTTGTGGCACAAATGGGGTAAAGCAGACTGTGGATCCCTGCGTGGTGTATCACACGGACTGACTTCAGAAACCTAGCGGCCCTAACTTGTTAGACGAACCTTTGAAAGACTTCATAGTGAACCCTGCCGACCTTCCTTGGAAGTGGGTCAAGAGGCTGATCACCTCGGGCAAAAGGGTAAATCATGACTCATGGTGAAAGTGTACAACCTCTGCAGAGTGTAAAACTGGTATATCAGCCGTGCTCACGGTCACGAGTGGCATTGGACCCTTACAGAATAAATGATGAACACCAGTGATAATGTTAATATTGATGATATTGATGCTCATTAATGATTATTATTTCTTGCTATACATTATTCTCGTTTACATGATCATGAGGTTATTTGGGTAAAACTTGTTGCTACTCAACTGCTAAAAAGATGACTCACTAAAAGCTAATGCAGTAAACCCGTGTCAAACCTTTTGAGCCTCATGAACCCCGTGTTATATTTGCTGAGTTCGACATGGACTCACCCTTGCTATTTCCCCACACTCCAGTGTGTAGTGAGGTGTTGCTTAGAAGAAGGATGAAAGTGTGGTGGAGTTTCCAAATGTCTTTTCGAAGTGCTTGGCATACGGAGCCCCCAGTCAGCCGTCCCTGAGAAGAATGGAGCCTGAGCAGAAGCTTAGTCACCGTTCCGTGATACTCTGATAGTTGTAAGTGTTAATATAGTAAGTATTCCGCTTTATATAAACATTGTTTTGATATCTCTATTATGTTGTTGTATGTGTGGACTTCCTGGGCACACATATGACGAGCCTAGTTTTGTTCTTTGCAAAACCGGGTGTGACACTAAAGCCAGAGCCATATAGCCCTCACAGCTGTACTGTATGTCCCGGATGATCACGCACAGATAAGTCCTTATGGAGAGAAACTAGAGCATCAAAATAACACACATGCTCTAGCCCCCTTTTAACAGTAATAAAATCATCTTAATGGTTGATTGCTTAATCCATGAATCAAATTACAAGATCATTGTTCATAATTTAAGCACTAGCAATAGCTACCCAAATGCATTCCCAAGGTTGACAAGGAATCCAGATAACAATCACTAAGTTATAATCTCTAAGGTTGTCAAGGTAAGCACATGCACATGTATGATAATTTCAGTGTATAGGTAACAAGGATAGTCCCGTGTTATACTTGCCTTAACTTAGATCCCTCTTCAAATCCAAACCTTCAATGAACTGCTTCTTGATCGACACGTAAATCTCACCGACTGGACATGATTATAAAGCACCACACAAGCATCCATGCAATCATACACGAAGCAAACAATAGAGCTAAATTAGAACAATACACCAACCAATGAAAATGTTTGAAAACTAATCTACATGTTGCTACGAACACACGAACGCAAAAAGCACACTAATCGGAGCCTACGGTCACAAGACTGCAAGAACAACGTAAGACGGAGCTATCGTTAAAGGAATACGATTATCGAGACGATTGCAACATAACTGAGAAGACCGAATATAAACTTGATTCATTTTAGTTATCAAAATAAAGCGTTATATATTTTAGGTAAATGTACTAAAGTGGAACTAACCAATTATGTTGAATTATAAAAGCTAATGTTTTACCTTAGCCATATTCTATTTATAAATATATCATAGTATTTAAGTCATTTAATCATTTATACTTTAGAAAGGTAGAACATGTGACAAGCTAAGTGTAAGCATTTACGATTCATGTTTAAACTAAGAAGTCATAATTGAAAAAGTCGTTTAAGTTGATACCGATCATATTAACATCTATTTATAAGATACCGGCGTTATAAACCTAAGTTAACTTTAATTAAAAAAACATTGAATACATATTAATATAAGTGCATCTAAATTGGATTTATATGATTCATGTTTAACTATACAACTTATAGTAAATAAATACATATTTAAGTTAAAAGATAGTAATAAAAAGATTGATATTGTCCTATGTTGCTTTTATTTAGAAACAAATTTGTGTAATCATTAACCAAATTAATAGAATTAATTTAATTAAGAAGTGACATGGTAAATATTGCCGCTAGCATGTAGGTTACATCAACACGGTCGCATCGCATCTATAACGAAATTATAACTCTATGTTGTTTTAAACAATAAAATTATGTGCATATATTAATTAATTAATTAATTAATTATTCAACTATATATTCAAAGACATGTGACATAAAAAAAACAATGTTACTACTATGTAGAGCGTGTCGACATGAATCTAATGCAAGTTGAATGGATCGAAACGGAGTTAAAACATAAATGATATGGCCTAAACAATATTATATGTGTATACATATTTTTATTGTATTTCGGGATTTATTTTACTAAAGGAAAACGGACACAAAACGTAGACATGATGTCATCAAAGCTAAGAATGATATCAGTAAAGATAGAAATGAGGCCATGGCCGGCGATGGATATAGCTTCACTGGAGTTCGATCGGTTTGCACGGAACCAATACCAGAAAATTGAGGAGGCAAGGCAAGCTCACATAGGGGTTCTCGTCAGTGGTAGAGGCACGTCGAACATGCAGACCTCAGCGGAGCGGCAGCAGCTTCCTTTGTCGGTGCGTGGAGATCGAAGAGGAAGCAGCAGACGTCGTTTGCGGCGGCGGCGGGTATCGTCGAGCTCGCTCAGGCGAAGATTGAAGTAGGGACAGGCTGGGGACGGCGTCGGAGTCGATGGTGCCGTTCCAGGCGGTGGCGATATGCAGCTGGCATACGGCGGATGCCCGGATCATAGGATTAGTATGATGCGTGCCTGGATATAGTACTTGGCACCAAGGCTTGCTGTAACGCTCAACTTGGTTGTGGTGGTCTCCGAGTAGTATTGTACTGCATATCAGACTTGAGCGCGTGTACTGGCCATGAATCCTTCCCGCGTATGGCTCTGGTGCTGTTGAGAATCGGATTGAAGCTGCTTTGGTCTGCTGCCCATGCCATGTTGGGCGTTAGAATCGGAGTCGGTTCCAAAGTAGTCGGTCTCGATGCACGGAGTTAGAATCGGCTCCAGCGGATTCAAACTCGACGTGCGGATCGAGTCAGAGTCGAACCTAGTCACGGTATTCGCTGATGCCGCCGTCGAAGTGGCTCACGAGCGGGATGAGGCGGTAGCACCGATATGCTTGTCGACGATGCTGATAGATGGAAACTGAGATGCATGTCCATCGTATAGACGGAACGAGTCTCATCAATATGGTTGATTATCCATAGTCCACTTGTATGACTTGTAGATCAGCTGGATCTGTCACGCAGCCCCCGGGAGTTGTCGACAAGGACTGATGAAAGCCACGGCGATAAGCCATCGGGGGCGATGAGAGCCACGATGAGACGGATGCTTTGATTACTTGTACGTAATTGGCTTGCATGAAGATGTACATAGACCTCCTCGTCATGGCTGCTTGTCTGGGCTCTTGTGGGAGTAGGCGTACGTCCTTTGTGGCCGATTGCATCTTGCCGTAAAGTCGTGAAGGGCGTCGGCAGAGAGGCTTTAGACAGGAGCTAGGGCACAAGCGATATGATTCTTGATTTGTCGTAGAGAAAACAACCTAGACATACGGCAGCTTGATATCAATAGGAAGTCTAGTCGATTGATCCTGAGTCCAACTTGATCAGGCTGCGACGATGAGCAAACAGACTCTACACCTACGTGACTTAACCCAAATTAAGCCCAACCCATATGTGAATTAAAAATAGATAACCAATACTAGTGTTGCATATATATATTAAAATATTGCGGCAAGGGCCCTAATTAAGGTCAGCACATGTGACCTTCACGGCTTCACCTGTTAACCACCGGCTTGAAGCAAATAGCGTGCACTTCTCCAAGTTTTCCTTGATGCAAATAATTTCCAAGTGACGTCAACTTTCATAGAACCCACATAAATAAATAAATATATTTATATATTTTCTTTTCATCCTCTTGGTTCTTGAATGTTGCACCAGCATGTATGCACAACCTTGTTACTAACTTTCTATGATGAATTTTAATTTAATGAAAATTTTAGTTTCTTATGTTTTCATGAACACAAAACTCCAATTTAAATCATTCGAACCATATTTTCAAAAAGTGCAAATTTTAGGGTGTTACGGGACCCTTATGGAATAGCTGATAATTATTAATGGTTATGTTTTTGCTATTCATCAATCATTTCACATGGATCATATGTTTATTGTTTACATTGAGACATCTTGATGCTATTGATATGCTAAAATTATGCTAACTAAAAGCTACATGCTGATAAACCAATGTTATGCGCCTTTGAGCCATAAGAATCTACATCTGTCTTGACTCATTAGTCCCAGACAAACTAGTAATCATAAAGACAGGACTTTCCCAAAAAGAAGAATATAGACTCATAGAATTTCTTTGAAGCAATAAAGATGTCTTCGCATGGACGTCCAATGATTTAGGAAGAGTGAGCAGAGATATAATTGTGCACAAACTTGACATCAATTAAAATTTCAGACCCAAAAAGCAAAAGCTGAGAAAGTTAGCAGAAGATAGAATTCAAGCTGCAAAAGCTGAAGTTCAAAGATTGCTAGATGCTAAAGTCATAAGAGAAGTTCAATTCACAACTTGTCTAGCAAATATCGTCATGGTCAAGAAAAAGAATGGAAAATGGCGAATGTGTATCAATTTTATGGATCTCAACAAAGCATACCCAAAAGACAACTTTCCACTACCAAGAATTGACACACTAGTTGATCAAGAAGCTGGAAGTGAAATGCTAAGTTTTCTAGATTGCTTTTCGGGTTATCATCAAATCTGGATGGGAAAAGAAGATGAAGAATTCACAAGTTTCATCACACCATTTGGAACATACTACTTTGTAAGAATGGCAGAGGGGCTTCGCAATGCAGGCACAACATTTGTCAGGATGCCTTCAACAGTGCTAAAAAATTGTCACACCCGGTTTTAAGGACAAAACCAGACATACACTATATGTGAAATAAAGAAGTCAAATCTCACATATAGCTACAGATAAGTGTAATACCAAGAGCCAAATGCTTAATATATACAACTCAATAGTATAAAATATACCATAGAGAGCAACACAGCGGAAAGACAACTCCAAACACTGGGTGTAGACTTCACTCTAGGAACAAACTAACTGGTTGATCACAAACCTAACAATTCCAGAATCTAACAGTCTGGTACCCTTCCTGAGATGTGGGAAATAGCAAGAGTGAGTCCATGTCGAACTCAGCAAATATATCATGGGGTTCATGAAGCTCAAAAGGTTTGACACGGGTTTACTGCAATAGCTTTTAGTGAGTCAACTTTTTAACATTTGAGTAGCAACAAGTTTACCATAAACCCAAATAACTTCATGATCATGTAAACGTGAATAACGTATAGCAATAAACAATAATCATTAGTGAGCATCAATATCATCAGTATTATCATTATCATCAGTGTCATCATTTATTCTGTAAGGGTCCAAGGCCACTCGTGACCGTGAGCACGGCTGTTATAACAGTTTTACACTCTGCAGAGGTTGTACACTTTCACTGTGAGTCATGATTACCCATATGCCCGGGATCACGACTCCCAAAACACTTCCAAGGTGAGCAGGCAGGGAAACACTATGAAGCCTTTCAAAGGTTCGTCTAACAAGTTAGGGCCGCTAGGTTTCAGAAGTCAGTCCGTGTGATACACCACGCAGGGATCCACAGTCTGCTTTACCCCATTTGCGCCACAAGGGTAACCTCTAACAAGCTAGAAAAGGTCCTCATACTGAGCTAAAGCCAGAGCCATATAGCCCTCACAGTTGTACTATAAGTCCCGGATGTTCGCTTACAGATAAGTCCTTATGGAGAGAAACTAGAGCACCATAAAAACAACCAAATATGCTCTAGCCCTCTTGAGCCATATTGCTTTAAAGCATCATTTAAACGTTTATTGCATATATCATTAGTCAAGTTACAGATCATGGTTATTTATCTTGAGCACTAGCATAAATACTACCCAATGCAATGTCCCATGGGTGTCAAGGTACAAGATACAAAAACTAGGATATCCTTAGTGGTAACAAGGTAGACACATGCACATGAATTAAGTATATTAAAGGTGAATAGGAAACAAGGATAATCCCATGCTATACTTGCCTTGATCAAAGCTTTCCTGATGATACTGCCGGTCTGGCTCAAAATAATACTCCTGATCGTCAAGAAACTGCTCACCGTCTATACTCGATCATCAAGCATCAACACACAATCATCCGAGCAATCATACACGAAGCAAACAAAGAGACATAATTAAAACAGTACACCAACAGTAGCAAAACAGTATAAAAAGTTTGTAAAACTCTTCTACACGCTACTACGATCACACAGACGTAAAGATCACGAAATTCGGATTTAAAACGTGAAAGTTATGAATTTTCTAAGATTTCCTATAGATAAATAATTACTTTAATATAAACTCGAAAATTAATTTTTTCCAAAGTACTACCAACATGTAGAGCTCGCAAATACGAACCTAACGCAATTTGAACGGGTCAAATCGAAGTTAAAACATAGAAGATATGGCCTAAACAAGATAGTGGCAGTTTTGTAAATACCTAGTTTCAAAAATAAATCAAAATATGGTTTTTAATGTGATCTAGATGGTGGAATTCAAGTAAATACCTCTTCTTCTTCTTAGAGTAGAACGCCTTGTGGCTTCGTCGAACGGCAACAAGAGAAGGAGGAGAAAATATAATTTACTACATGAGAGATTTCCCAAACTAGGGGCTTCTCTACGGTAGTTTTTGGTGTGCATTGCCCATGGGGTAGGTACGTATATATAGGGAGAAAAACTCTCCACCTCCATGTCAACTAGCGATATGGTGCTAATTGACGTTACACCATCCACCTCCGCTAATAGGCCTAAGTAATCATTTAAGCCCATTAGTAAATAAATGTATGGGCCTTTGAGTTTTATTAGGATTATTGCACATGGGTTTTGAGCGTTGGAAAAAAATGAGAGATTTATTATTTTCAGAATTAATTATTTTTATGGATAAAATAATTCCAGAAAAGTTCAGAATTATTATTTAAGCCGCGAAGAATACTCCGAAAGCTCCGAAAATTCGGGAAAAATTTCCAGAGACATTATGGAACATGAGGAACCCAAATAAAGTATTTGGAGCTGACCAAAAGGTAATTTTGGAGCATCTAAAAATTAGATTATGCTCACAGACAAGTGGAAACAAGCTACAGAAAAAGTCGGAAAAATTCCCAAGAAGTTTGTAGAGATTGATTGATGGACAAGAAACTGAAAGGAGTGATTTGGGTTATAAAGAAAATATTTTAGAAAACTCTCAATGAAACTTGAGCTGAGAGACAAGGAATTTGATTGTAGAAAAAGGATAAAGGTATAGCAAAGAAGAAAAATTACCTACTAAACGCATTTTAATAAAAATAGTTTGAATTGATTTTGTACCTTGGTCAAAACCAAACAATACAAAAACACAAATGCATCAGCATGTATGCACAACAATGTTGCTACATCCTAAGATGAATTTTAATTCAATAAAAATTTTGTTTTACTATGTTTCATGAGCACAAAACATTCATAATTAAATCATTTTAGCTCTATTTCCAAAGAAGCAAATTTTAGGGTGTTACAAAAATAGATTGGCAAAAATTTTCTAGCTTACGTTGATGACATAGTTGTCAAGAGCAAGAAAAGACAGGATCATATTCAGGACCTCCAAGAAACATTCACAAATTTGAGGAAAGGAAATTTGAAACTAAACCCCAAAAAATGTACCTTTGGATTTCAGAAAGGAAAGATCTTAGGCTGCATTGTATCAGCAAAAGGGATAGATCCAAACCCAGACAAAGTTCAAGCAATTTTGTACATGAGAGTTCCTGAAAATATAAAAGATATTCAAAAATTGACTGGAAGACTTATAGCTTTAAACAGATTTATCTCAAAATCAGTAGAACAAAGCATGCCAATATTTCAGGCAATCAAAGGATCCAAAAGAAACTTCATCTGGGGATCTTCGCAGCAACATGCGCTTGAAGAAATAAAAAAGTACCTACTACAACCAAATACATTGGCTTCACCAACACCAGGAGCAGATTTACTCCTACATGTCTCAGCCACAGAAACAGCAGTAAGTGCAGTACTAGTCCAAGAACAAGAAAACAATCACTCAAAACAGTAAGTACCTGTTTACTACGTCTCAGAAGCATTATCTGGATCAAAATCATACTATTCCGAGATTGGGAAAATCGAATACACAGTTTTAACAGCATCAAGAAAGTTGAAGCACTACTTTCAGGCTCACAAAATCAAAGTTCTCACAAATTACCCTCTGAAAGAAGTACTACAAAGTTACAGAACAACGGGAAGACTGAGCAAATGGGCAGTAGAATTATCTCAATATTTCATAGAGTTTGAAAAGAGAACATCAATAAAGTCTCAAGTTCTAGCAGATTTTATAGCAGATTGGACACCCTCCCAAAATCCAAGCGAAGAAAAGAAGCAACCAGAATGGACAATATATTGCAATGGCGCATGGGGCTTCGCAGGGGCTGGTGCAGCTGCAATATTACCTCACCTTTAGGCATAAGAATGAAATATGCCGCAAGATTGGAATTTCAGTGTACAAATAACATAGCAGAATACGAAGTCATTCTATTGGGATTTCGCAAAGCAAAAGCAATGGGAATATAAAGATTAATAATCAAAATAGATTCGCAAATTATCACAGGACACATAGAAAAAGACTAAAAAACAAGAGATCCAGAATTAACAAGATACTTGCAATTTCTCAGAGACCAAGAAAAATATTTTGAAGGTTTCACAGTCAAAAACATCTCAAGAAATGACAACTCAGATGCTGACGATCTAGCAAAAGCTGCAGCACAAAATACAAGTCTCCCTCAAGATGTTTTCTATCAAATCTTGAAACAGGCATCCATCAAAACAATACAAGATACCCCCAGAGAAGTTCACATAATACAAAGTGAAGATTAGAGAGCCCCAATCATGGCCTACCTTTGCGAACACTATGAACTAGAAAATGAAGTCAATGACATAAGAATAAAGCAAAGAACGAGAAATTACAAGATCATCAACAATCAATTATACAAAGAAGGAATATGTGCACCATTACTCAAATGTATATCAACAAAAAAAGGGAAAAAGTTTCTATCAGAAATACACGAAGAAATTTGTGGCACACAACCTAGAGCAAGAACAATGGCAGGAAAAGCATTTCGTCAGGGATTTTATTGGCCATTAGCCCAAAATGATAGCAAAGAATTGTCAAGTCTTGTCACAATTGCCAAATGTCTGCTAGCAAAATAAAGGCACCAGCAATAAATTTACAAACAATAGAACCAACTTGGCCACTAGCAAGATGGGGAATCGACATCATAGGAAAATTGCCTACAGCACAAGGAAACCTTCAATATGCAGTAGTAGTAGTGGAATATTTCACTAAGTGGATCGAGACAAAACCAGTGACAAACATGTCATCTTTCACAATGAAGAAATTTCTTTGGCAAAACATCATATGTCGCTTCGGTGTTCCAAGGCACATAATAGTAGACAATGGAACCCAATTTGACAGCCAAGATTTTAGGAATTATTGTGAAAGTTTGGGAATTCAATCATGCTTTGCATCAGTAAAACACCCACAATCAAACGGTGCAGTTGAACGAGCAAATGGAATTATATGCACAGGAATATCAAAATACCTAGTGGAGCTGCCCAAAGGCAAATGGGTGGATGAGCTTCCTAAAGTTGTTTGGGTGCACAATACTACAGTTTCAAGATCAACGAACTTCACCCCATTCAAATTACTTTATGGAGAAGAAGCAATGACACCTAAAGAGATACAATTTCAAGGCCCAAGAACAAATATCAAAATAATAGATGAAGATGAACAAATAACAAAGACCTACTCGAAGAAGAAAGAATGAAAGTGATCCAGAATCTTGAGAAATATCAGAAGGAAGCAAAAAGTTGGTACAATAAGAAAGTTAAACCAAGACAATTATCACCAGAGGACTTCGTCTTGAAAAGAAAAAAAATGAAGACACAATCGGAAAGTTCCAGCAAAAAATGGGAAGGACCATATCTCATCACAAGAACCAACAAGCCGAGAGCGTTTCACTTAGCAGATATGAATGGGAAGAAAATTGATCACACATTCAACATTGAAGACCTACGAAGATATTACCCTTAGAATTTATTTCCATTTTTTGTATAAAATTAGTTTTTACATTCGAAAAGTTTCAATTCAAATGTAAATGAGCTACACTCTTTTTCCACTCAGGGGAACCCTTCACAGGGTGAGTGGTTTTTTAATGAGGCAGTCTCTATTATAAATTCTCATCAAATATTAATGAGAAACTATTCCCTAAATCTAAGTCTAAAAGAGTAAAAAAAAGGATTGAAAAGTATACTAAAAATATACTAAAATATTGGCCAAAATAAACCAAAGTAGGTAGCATCATTTTTTGAACAAGCAAAAACTAATGCTAACCTATCTAAAACATAAAGTCTACGCGTTGCCTTCGCTAAAAAAATTGAGGGGACGGTGTTTTCAAAATTCACCAAGGTGAATTATGACTTCAAAAAAGAAGTCTACGCATTGCCTTCGCTAAAAAGTGAAGGGACGGCGTTTTCAAAATTCACTAAGGTGAATTATGACTTCAAACAAAGTCTATGCGTTGCCTTCGCTAAAAAAGTGAAGGGATAGTGTTTTCAAAATTCACTAAGGTGAATTATGACTTCAAAAACGAAGTCTATGCGTTGCCTTCGCTAAAAAAGTGAGAGGACATCGTTTTCAAAATTCACTAAGGTGAATAATGCTTCAAAAACAAAGTCTACATGTTGCCTTCGCTAAAAAAGTGAGGGGACGGTGTTTTCAAAATTCACTAAGGTGAATTATGACTTCAAAAATGAAGTCTACATGTTGCCTTCGCTAAAAAAGTGGGGACGGCGTTTTCAAAATTCACTAAGATGAATTATGACTTCAAAAATAAAGTCTACGTGTTGCCTTCGCTAAAAAAATGAAGGGACGATTTTCAAAATTCACTAAGGTGAATTATAACTTTAAAAATGAAGTCTATGCATTGCCTTCGCTAAAAAATGAGGGGACGGTGTTTCAAAAATTCACTAAGGTGAATTATGACTTCAAAAAATGAAGTGTACATATTGCCTTCGCATAATAAACCATATTACAGAAAGACAAAACATGTGTCCCAAACCAAAGTTTGCACAAATACATACAAATCACACTTTATTATGTCACAACAAATTTACATATCAAACATTTTCTGAAGCAACAATAGCTGCTGCTTCACCAATCAAATCTTCAACAACTATATCTAAAACACGATCCACCTCTGAACTAAGGTAATCTTCAGAAACATAGCTCGGCGAAGTACTTGAACACGAAGACCGGAAACACACAAAAAGAGACCATTAACATTTGTTTTACATATGTCTCCCTATCACAACAAAAGCAAAGATATCTGAGAAAATTTGTTGCAATCAACAACACAAGGCAAACATGACCTCTTATTTTCAGCAATAAAAAATCTAGTTTCAAATTCTAGAACCAACCACATCCCATCAGAACAAATAAACAAAGCAAAACAACATAACAATATTTACACTTGCTTACGTTTAACAAATGCATCAAAAGTAGGTTTTGCCTCTTTAGTAGCATACTTCAACCACAAGGTAGGTTCAGCGACAAAGTTACCCTTACACATTAACAAGGGCATAACCTCAACTTTATCCTGCCCAAGTTCAACATTTACAAAATGTTAAGAGTTTTTTAGATCCTCACCCCTCAAATCTAAATACTAAACCATAACAAACTAAAGTACATGATCACGAACATCATCATCCCTCGCTCTCTCTTGTTCAAGTCTTTCTTGCCTCCTCTCAACCTCTACATCAGAAGCAAGTCTTCTTTCAAGCTGCTACAACAAAACAAAAGAATAGAATAGATAAGAAAAAAATATAATATAAGGAAAAGATAATGAACCAAAATCACACATAGATAACCTACTTTCCCCATCTTTTGCTTAGCTTTCATAAAGGCATGCTCCCTTCCATCCTGATTCCAATACTCATAAAAATACTTCTTGCAAAGAATTTGAGTACGAGTGGAGACCTGATTAAGAAATTCCACTAACGGAAACCTATAACTTTGGTCGTATAGTTTCTCATACAAAGGATCATTAGCTTCCTTCATCAAATGAAAATTGCACGGGTAGAATACATGCAACTCAAATCAGCAGAGGTCTGTAAAACTATGGGCAAATCTTTATATTGGTGACAAAGCTAGGCAAAAAATGGATCATATTTGCCTAACTCCCAGCATGAATCCTTTGGATTCGCCCCAAATTTGTCATAACAATTCTTGCAAAGTTCCCACAAACGATTGCACCTTTCATAAAAAACTTGATCTTTTTCAGCAGACTTCTTTTTAGCATATTCCTTCTCTCTTTCAAGAACGGCAAAATCCTTTTTAAGCTTCTCATATTCTTCAATTTTCATCTCAAGCTTCGCTCCAATAGAAATACAATTTGTTTCCATAGCATGTAAAGTCTCAACCGTTTCAACTCTTTCTCTCTCTTTTATTGCAAGCTGAGATTTCGAAGACTCAATTTCATCCATCAACTTCTTCTCACAAAAAGTAGTATTCTTCGCATCCTCTTCCATAGATTTCCTCAATCCTCTCTGCAAAAGACAACCCCGCAAAAACAAGTCAAAACAACAACTGCTGACGTAAGCCAAAAACATATATATAGCTAAATAAATAAAATAAAAAATAAAAAATAATAGACATAGCATATAACCATTAAAAATAATTAACCTTGTACATCAAGGAAATGCTGGCATCTGCTAATTCAAGTGAAGATTTGCTAGCAAGCTCAACTTTAGCATCAGGAACTGCGAATGCATCGTCAATAAATCTTGATAACTTAAGCTTTGGCTTCTTTGGCATGGTACGAAGCTTATCCAAACCAATGACCACAAATTTGAAAGTATCTAAATTCACACCTTGAGCTTGATAGTTCTCAAGACACCTCTTATAGGCTTCAAGATCAAACTCAGTCGGAGCAGCCTCCAAAACCTCAGCCAGAGTAGCAGGTTCTTGAGAAACATCTTTTATTTTCCCAATATCAACAGTTGTTTCCTTGTGAGACAAGGTATCATGAAAAAATTCCTCTGCGAAGACAAAAACATAAATCAAAAGAAGACAAAAACAAGACAAAATTACACGAAGTGGTAAAGCAAAATCACCTGTAGAAACACCCTTTTCAAGCTGATAAGACACCCTCTCACCAGTATTCACATTAATAGTAGACTCAGAAAGACGAGAGGCATGATCATGTTCGGCCTCTTCGTCATGAACTTCATCATCAGATTCATCGAAATCAAGGGCAAAAGTTGTAGTGCCCTTAATTTTTTTGTGTCTTCACACCGGGTACAATATCTTCAGAAGCACCCTTCTGAGTCCCAACCTTAGCATCTTGCTCTACTCGCACAACATATTCTGTCGCAACTTGGGTTACATTTTCTGTATCTTCACTACCCAAGTAAGAATCTCCTTCAGGCAAAATCACATCGCCCATCCCATTACCAAAATTCCCTACAGCGTCCCGAGGAGTTTCAATAGAAAATCTTTGAGAAGATGGCCCAGCAGTTTCCTGCGAAGCCAACACCTCACCTTCTTGTGACCCAATAGTAGTGACAGCCACAGTCACCGGAGAAGAAACCGGATTAACTGGAATAGGAAAAACATCTTCGCTAATATTTTGTTGTGACGAAGACAAAATAGCTTCAGTAGCACCACCATGGGAAATATTGGCCATCAAATTCTGAAAACAGTCACCAAGTGGAGTCAACATAGGAGGAATCAACCCACTGGAATAAAAAACTAAACTAAACATTCTCATCTCATCATCACAAGATATTTTCTTTAAAGCTTTATCAGCAAAATTTTTTGACACATCAGAGTCGGAAAGCCCAGCAGTCTTCACTTTCTTCTTTGAAGCTTTTTTAGTAAGCGGAACCTCACCTCTCTTTTTTTGGTAACATTCTCAATACTAGGCTTCGCACCTCTAGTATAGGCCGGGGCTGGCCTTTCACCATATTCTATCTGAGCGACATCAAAAATTCTATTCAACCTCTTGTAATTTGAGCCAAGGATTTTATCCATCAGATCTCTCTTTCTTCAAAAACTTACCAAGATTCTCAACAGCTTTAATCTCAACAGTAGCAACAAAATCTTTGTCTTCATAATGTTTCTTTGGACGGAAAACCTCATTATCTGGAAAGATATTAGTTTTCCCTTTGACTGACTTCTCATGAAATCGAACAAAACCCCCAACCTTTTTTTAAAAGCTAAATCCGAGCAGCAATATACTCTTCGCAAAAATCTCGGGCACTTTGCATACTGGCAGCAAGCTTATAAAACTTTTCACAAGATTTAAAACTCCTCGAACTTTGAAATTTAGGCTTTGTTGGGCATTCTTAACGTCACTACCAAAAGTAGACTTAGTTTTCTAATTCTGATAACGGCGCCAAAAATGCCAAACCTATCCCTCATGCCACTTAAGCCAAGTTGTCATCCCCAGCATGACATGAGAGACGCGGTATTGAAATATGCATTTGCTCATCAAGATAAATAATAAAAGGGATCTGCAAGCACACAGATTAATACCGATGTAGCATTTTAACCGGGAAGTATTCCAGGTATCGTTATTTATATTTTTACCACTGGGAAGGGATTTCTAAGTATCATGGTTGATAATGGAATGAGAATATGGAACTGAGTACACATCATTGCATGTATAACCGAGAGTATTTATCAATCTCTTTATACAGGTATAAATGTCACATTAAGTAAAGGTAAAGTGATAATGGTGACAAAGATAATTAATCTGATCAGCTAGCCACATATAATAATGATAAGCACCTCAACAGATATTCTAGCAAGTCATTAGCATGGAATTAGAATGAACTACAAAGATATTCCCTAAGTTATTATTAACTATAAAGTCTAGCATATCATAGTTAGTGCAATTATACTTGGCAATCATGGTGAGAAAAGACTATATCCATGCATAGTGAATATTAGCAAGGAAGATGAAGAACATAGCAATCACTCCCCTGTAATAGTGTTGCTCTGCCTGCCCTATACACGAGAGGGGGACTATATAAGAATCAACGAAGCTGTCACTATCGTGAACTACCCCACAATCCGGCATATAGGGTGCAATCGCAGATAAATACGGTATAGACACCACGTCTACACAATAATTATCATTCACCCACTGTACACATGGATAAACGCTATACGATCCTAGGCATGTATATAATTCCAATCTAACTAAGCCAAGCATATAACTATGATAAACTAAGAACAATATAATTGCAAATATAATCAAGTAGAGCAAAGTCATAACCAATATATTGAAATAGAACAAAGTCATATTCATAATATTGAAGAACAAAGATGAACAATTGAAGAACAATAGAGGAATTACCAAGAATCCTCTTGACAGATCCGGGAACCAATTGAAGATTGACTCCTTCTAGTTCTAATCCTATGTAGCTATGCTAACTAGAGATCTAGTTGATGTGGTGGCTCTAGGGCTTGATCAGAGGCTCTCCTCCTGAATTAGGGTTTGAAGTATGAGACGAGGGCCTCTCCTCCAGGGCCAGGGGCCTTGCTTATATAGCCCTTTCGGATGAATCTGGGCCGTCGGATCAAACCGACATTGAACGGACGGTTTTCCTTGATCCTCTAGGTCGGTGGAGCATAATCCTCGAGGCGGAGCCTGATTGGTCCACAGGAGGGGGCGGGCGCCCTGGGGACTAGGGCGGGCGCCCTGTCTCCAGCCCCGTTACGCCTCCCGTTCGTTCTCGTGGCTTCTGGACTCTTCTAGATGTAAGATAATTACGTGTTCGGTTAATATCCCGTCATTAATCTGACATGTGGGCCTTTCTTCCGTATTTCCTGATAACCCCCTGCAGAAATAGATAAACAGCAAAACTCGTGGAATTCTGTCAGATAAAACCCTAAGTCTAGGTGTTGGTTTCATTTGGATCCTTTTCTCTATTTATTTGATAGTTATAATTGATACTTAAGGACCGTTAACAAACTCCCCCAAGCTTACCTCTTGCTCGTCCCTGAGCAAGGAGAGACTCAGTAGTTGCTGAAATGCCTTTGAATTTTGACGGTACACATGCTTTCAAATAGAGTCTCATCTCTGAGTTAAAGTAAACTGTCAAGACTTAAAACTTACTCATTATACCTTTCACCATGGGGCTTGCAACCGTCACCTTTGTCTTGAGCGGTTAAAAGATAGAACAGTCTAGTCAAGCGCCATGTCTCTTATTCTTGATTAGCTATAGCTCTTGGAGTTTTTTGCAGATTTTCAAATAAAACTCAGAGATTCCTTGTATGACTCTCTCAGGTCTCTCTTTTGTGGTATTTCTGGATCCTCACCAAGGCAGTAATGATGTCTGCCTTCTCTCAAAGCAAAGTATGTAGTTTTTGTGGTATAAGGCAGAGTGACATTGCCTTCTCTCTCATCCTATTCTAATAAGGCTTTTGATATCAGGAGCTCATAGGTGGGAGATAAAGTATACATACTTACAAGACATTTATTGCATAGTCAAACCATGGATCCAGAGAAACAAGCCAATAAGTCAAATCAAGATGTGCATGTGTGGCGAATAAATGGTGTATGGTGGTAGTGATGATAACAATGATGAAAGTCTAATTCTACTTTTGCTCTTTTTTTGAGGGGATACGTACCTTTCTTGCTTTTAAAGCTCTTGAGGAGAATGAGGTGCTCTATATTTTTTTTCCTCTCAGGTGGGTATCTTGTACCCCTAATTCTACTGTCGGACACTTGTCCATTTTTACCTCTCTTCTCACACTTTTTCTTTTTCTTTTCATCGAGGTTCCGAGCACTTGCTCCTTTTTATTTCCTCGTATCTTTTTCTTTTCGAGGTTCCGGGCACTTGCCCCTTTTTATTTCCTCGTATAGAGCACTCATCTCCTTAGAACAATATAGCAAGTGGTAGTAACCAAAATAGCTTGAGCATTTATTTCACAGGGGATAACAAGAATGGGAAAATATTTTTGGCTATTCTCTCCCGGATTAGGAGTAGAATAATTTTATGTGGATCTGGAGATGAGAATGAGTGGATATATGTGGATGCGTACTTCCGGAGTAGAAGCAGCATGTATGAGTGATCGTGCAAGTGAATCTTGATTTTAACCGTATGACAAGCTCCTAAGGGTCTACACAGCTTGACTACACTCAATGCTCATAAGCAGTAAAAAGTAAAGGTATGGCTTAAAGTCTAGCAAGCATGTATGTATGGCTGTGGTAGGAACTTAAACTCTCATCATACAGGAACTCATCATGTAGCATTTTAAGATTTTCAAAGATAAAATTCTCCAGAATTCTAGCATCTCTAGGAATAGATAAACAACAGCTCAACCTTCCCATATCATATCCGTTAACAACTTAGACTTTAGATCAAGTTCTCTTCCCACAAGTTCAGGTTTAGAGCAAGCTTTAAATGATAACATTTATGTCTAAACTTAGAGAGAGGACTTCAAATTTTTTAGGCAAAGCAACTATTCATCATATCCATGCTAGAGTTTTATTATTATCTAGATTCAGTTTAGCATAGCTACTTTATTTATTTATTAAAACACACTAAGCAAAAGATATAGGTATATATATATAAGCACAAAATCTTTATTTGGTTTTTTTTTCATAGTTATGTATATTTTTATTTTTATAGGGTAGAAGTATATATAAATATAAAGATAAAGATAGAAATACTTAGCAAGATAATGGAGGTGCTCTCCCCCAAGCTGGATCTTGACATAATCTCTTCTGATGTAGCTAGCAGATGGCGGAGGTGTATTTGAAAGTCTGCAGCACCCTGATAGCGATTAGAATGTCCTCTGTCTGCTAGTCTCCTTGAATTCTGTGAAGCTCAAATAGACAACAAAGCTTTGTGGAACTGATTAAGTGTTAGCATAAATATCTAGCCTTTATCATGCTGAGCCTCCTTGATTTTTTTATGTTTTTTTTTCTTTTATAAAGCAGAAGAAAATATTTATGTATTTATTATATATATATATATTTTTTATGCCACCATAGTGAATGTACCTATGGGTTTTATGCCACTCGCATACTCACATGGGGCTTTAGGGTTTTTAACATTTTTATTTTCTTTTTTTAAGATAGTATGAATATGATTAACTAAGCAAACTATTTAAGATAAAGTAAATAATTAAAAGGAAAGGATAACTACCAAGTTACCTCTTGGCAAGGCGTTCGGTGTTTTTAAGTCCTTCGAACGGGACTCTTATTCGTTTAGTCGTCCTGGGACTTGGTGGATGGCGTAGTCGGTGTTTTCGGCAGCGCCTCTTCTTCATGTACAACTGTCTTTTCTTTCCATACCTGTCTCGGTGCTTTGGTCTCCTCAGGACAGTGTTGGTTGAGTGGTATGTCTTCAGATCTTACCACTTCCCCTTCATAATCTGCCCATCCGTCCTTAATGACCTGTTGCTTCTGATTGTGGTTACGCCGCCTTCTTCTTGTCCTGACCTGCTTGGATTCTTCAAATACATATGTAACACCCTAAAATTTTGAAAATGAAAAAAATAGGAAAATATGATTTTTGTATATTTTTGTGAGCATGCAAATTTAGAATAAGAATAATTTTTATAAATTTAAAATCAAATATAAGGATAGAAACATGTTTGAGCATTCATGCTGCTGCATATTAATTTGCATTGTGTGTACTTTTTGAAAATACAAAAGGCAATTCAAAATTTATTTGAAAATCTGCTTTGAAAAAAAATTAGAAAAAAAAAATCATTTTCTCTTGGTATTCGGCCCGCCAGCGCATCTCGGCCTGCTCCCGCGCGCGGACCGCTTCCTCCTCCCGCACCGCTCTTCCTTGGGCTGAGCCCAGCTGCGGCCGCCGGCCCATAACCGCGCGAGCGCGCTGCCCTTCCCCCGCTTCCCGTCGCTGACGGCGTGGACCCGGCTGTCAGGGTCGCCTTCCTCCTCACGCCGGCATCGGAAGCCTTTCCAAAAACCTCCACCGACCGAATCCGCCGGCAATCTCCCTCTTTCCTTTCTTGAGGCCACCTTCGGGCTATAAAAACGGAGCTGCCGCCCTTCCCCGCTCCATATTTGGCCGCAAATCGAAGCCCTAACGCCTTGTGGTGGCTACGCCCGAAGCTCCGCCTCCACCGCCCGCCTCTCCAAGCCGCACACCTCCCTCGGTCCCGCATCGACGTTGTTTTCTACCTTGGTGAGTTCGCCTTGGTATGCTCTATCTGCCGGTACCCTTCTTTCGCGAAATAGCGCTCTGTAGCGAGGTTTAGCCGTTTCCGGCCATGGCGCCGCCGCGGAATCGCCGCCGGGCCACTGTTCCGGCGGGAGTGCCGCCGCCGTTCTCCCCGATCCAATCTCAGCCGTCCGTTTTAAATCCAACGGCTGAGATTAGCCGATACCCCTTCGGCCGGCAATTTTTCTAAAGAGTCCCTGCCCTTTTCTGGTTTAGAACCCGCGGTCCAAAACGTAATAAACCGTGTTCGTTTTGATCTTTTGAAAGCGTATTTCGTCTTGAAAAATACGTTTTCTGATATTTACAGTTTTGCCATTCAACTTGTTTTAGTCGTAGAATCTCCGTTTTAACTCCGATTTGATCCATTCAAATTGCGTTAGATTCGTATTTGCGAGCTCTACATGTTGGTAGTACTGTACAGTAGGTTTGTGATAATTTATTTTCGAGTTTATATTAAAGTAATTATTTATCTATAGGAAATCTTAGAAAACTCATAACTTTTATGTTTTAAATCCGAATTTCGTGATCTTTACGTCTGTGCGATCGTAGTAATGTGTAGAAGAGTTTTACAAACTTTTTATACTGTTAGTGCTACTGTTGGTTAGGTTTTCTATCTTTAAGATTCGATGTTAGATTTAATCTATTATTTTACTAAAGAAAATCTCGTTTAATTCATAATTTATTTGTTTTAATTCCGAATTAGTCCATTCAAATTTCAATGGATTTATAACAATATGAACTATGTAAAAGTATTAATGTTTTCTTTATCAAAATCTCTGGAATTTCAATGTTTAGATCTAATTTGATTATTAACTGTGCAACTAGATTTATAAATAAAATATTATTGATTTCTCCTTTAGTTTTCTAAATTTAAATGTAATTTAGCCTAAGTCACTTTTGAATATCTATAAAAAGTATTTTATCCTATATATATGATTTTATATAGTTAAAACAAATGAGACCTATAATTTTCCGTTTTATACAACAAAATATTTCGGTGTATGTATTTCTTTCACCGTAGCTCCGATTAGCGTGTTTTTCGTGTCTGTGTGTTCGTAGCAATGCGTAGAACATCTTTAAAACATTTTCACATATTGTTTCATATGTTTGGTGTACTGTTCTAATTATTATTCATTGTTGCTTCGTGTATGATTGCTCGATGTGTGTGTGGTGATTTATTGATCAAGTCCAGTCGGTGAGATTTACGTGGAGATACAAGAAGCTATTAATTGAAGATTTGGATCAGAGAAAGGATCTTGATTTAAGGCAAGTATAGCATGGGATCATCCTTGTTTCCTATTCACCTTTAATATACTTAATTCATGTGCATGTGTCTACCTTGTTACCACTAAGGATATCCTAGCTTTTGTATCTTGTACCTTGACACCATGAGACATTGCATTGGGTAGTGTTTATGCTAGTGCTCAAGATAAATAACCATGATCTGTAACTTGACTAATGTTATATGCAATAAACGTTTAAAATATGCTTTTATAGCAACATGGCTCAAGGGGGCTAGAGCATGGGGTATTTTTGGTGCTCTAGTTTCTCTCCATAAGGACTCATCTGTAAGCGAACATCCGGGACTTACAGTACAACTGTGAGGGCTATATGGCTCTGGCTTTAGTCAAGTATGAGGACCTTTTCTAGCTTGTTAGTGGTAACCTTCATGGCGTAAGAACGGCTTGACGAATCGGGTATAGTGCGGCCTCTGTCCTTATGTGTATAGGCTGCGCGTCATTGTGCCATTTGGAAGGGGGGCTCTACATCTGTTTGCCGAGTGAATCTAATGGCCCTAACTTGTTAGACGAACCTTTGAAAGACTTCATAGTGAACCCTGCCGACCTTCCTTGGAAGTGGGTCAAGAGATTAGCTACCTCGGGCGAAAGGGTAAATCATGACTCACAGTGAAAGTGTACAACCTCTGCAGAGTGTAAAACTGTTATAACAGCCGTGCTCACGGTCACGAGTGGCCTTGGACCCTTATAGAATAAACGATGAATTCTGATGATATTGATGTTCACTAATGATTATTGTTTCTTGCTATACATTATTCTCGTTTACATGATCATGAGGTTATTTGGGTTTATGGTAAACTTGTTGCTACTCAATTGCTAAAAGATAACTCACTAAAAGCTATTGCAGTAAACCCGTGTCAAACCTTTTGAGCCTCATGAACCCCATGATATATTTGCTGAGTTCGACATGGACTCACTCTTGCTATTTCCCAAATCTCAGGAAGAGTACCAGACTGTTAGATTCTGGAATTGTTAGGCTTGTGATCAACCAGTTAGTTTGTTCCTGGAGTGAAGTCTACACCCAGTGTTCGAAGTTGTCTTTCCGTTGTGATGCTCTTTAAGGTATATTTTATACCATTGTGTTATGTATATTAAGCATTTGTTTCTTGATATTACACTTATCTGTGGCTATATGTGAGATTTGACTACTTTATTTCACATATGGTGTATGTCTGGTTTTGTCCTTAAAACCGGGTGTGACAACATAGTTAGGGTCAGTAAAGTAAAGACGTACCTTCTCAGAGGGGAAGTGCATGTGGACTTCTCCAGTTCCAATGTAAATGATTGCTTTGACAGTACTAAGGAATGGTCTTCCAAGGATGATGGGTGGATCATATTCATCTTCTCCCATGTCAATAACCTGAAAGTCTGTATGGACAAAGTGATCGTCTATCTTGACAGGGACGTCAGTTACTGTACCTTCGACCTGTCGGAATGTCTGATCTGCCATCTGGAGCTGAATATATGTTGGGTTTAAGGGCATGGTTCCGAACAGAAGTTCATAGGTGACCTTGGCCATTATGTTGACGCCCGACCCAGTGTCGCAAAGTGTCTTGTAGAAGTGGGACCCATTAATGGAGCAATAATGCTTGGCATACCTGGGTCGTCCTTCTTAGGCAAGAACGGTGACTTGAGTTGGCGATCTTGACCTTTGTGCACGGTAGTGACCATCTTAGCTGTCTCGGTCCATACTTGCTTCTTGCTCTTGTTCCTCCTGTTGGTCCTCTTCCTTGGTTCATATTGGGGTTGCTCTGGGATTTGTGCGGTCTTGTTCTTGAAGGAAAACGTTTCCTTCCTCCCCTTGATGTAGAAACTGATCTTGGCAGCACTAGCATAGATGACAGCTCCCGCGGTGTTCAGGAATGGTCTCCCTAGGATGGCGGGAGCCCTCTCATCAGAACCGGTCTCTATCACTACGAAGTCTGCTAGAGCGTACGAGGAACCCACTCGGACACAGATGTTCTTCAATATTCCTCTCAGGAAACTCAGTGTCCTATCTGCAAGCTGCAAACACATGGTTGTTTCTAATAATGGTTGTGAAAAGAGTTTTTCATAGAGTACCCTAGGCATGATGTTGACGCTGGAGCCAAAGTCACAGAGTGCTTCTGGGAAGTCTCGCATGCCAATGGAGATCGGGATGACGGGGCGTCCTGGATCGCCTCTCTTGACCGGCAGACGGTCAGTACTTACTTCCACGATAGGGTTACTCCAGTAATCTCCTGCATCAAACATGTCTACAAGATTTGCAGATTCTAGTCCTTCCGGTTGTGATGGTATACCGGGGTTAGTAGCAGGAACAGCAGCAGCTATTTGATTCAACTGAGATTCAATCATTTTATTAAAGCTAATCTGGTTCTTGATGGCAGTAGAGAAATTATCCATTCTATTATTTATATTTTCTAGTATTTTATCATTAGATGCCAATTTCTTAGACAGGTTATCCATTAGCTTTCCTTGGTTGGACACTAACTCTCTCAAAGGTGGATAATTATTATTATTATTGAAAGAATTGTTACCTTGGTAATTACCTGAGTAGTTAGGCCTCTGTTGATTCCAACCTTGATTCTGCTGAGGACGGTTGTAGTAGTTGTTATTATTGTTGATGTAGTTCACGTCCTCCAGCAACTCAGGACAGTGATTGCCCGAGTGTCCAGTACCTCCACACTCCTCACAAGTCATGTGGGAGTCGTAGACGTGCATGACTTCTTTCTTTTCTCTAGCTCGATCATCGAGCTTCTTCATGAGTAGGTCTAGCTTGGCAGACAGCATGTCTACCTCCTTGAGCTGGTGCATACCTCCACCTCTCTTGCGTGTCTGAGTTCTTTCTTCATTCCAACCTTGGTTGGATGCCATCTTCTCCACAAGAGCTGTGGCTTGAGGTATGGTGAGTGATAGGAATGCTCCTCCAGCTGCAGCATCCATGGTTTCACGGGCACTGTTAATGAGCCCATGATAAAATGTCTGCATCAGTAGCCAGCTTTCCATTCCATGATGGGGACATTCTAGGATGTAGTCTTGGAAACGCTCCCATGCTTCTGGAACGGATTCATCATGTTGTTGCTGAAAACTTGTAATCTTCCCACGGAGAGCATTGGTCTTGCCCATGGGAAAGAATTTGGCCAGAAAGTTCATGGAGCAGAGTGCCCACATAGTGTTCTTCTCCTTTGTAGCGTAGAACCACTGCTTCGCTCTCCCCAACAGTGAGAATGGGAAAAGGCGAAGTAGTATGGCGTCTCTGGGGACTTCAGCCATGGTGAAAGTGCTGCAGATCTCCAGGAAGTGTTGAAGATGAGCACTAGCATCTTCGTGTGGCTTCCCACAGAACTGGTTAGCTTGCACCATGTTGATGAGCCCAGGCTTGAGCTCGAAGTTGCGGTCGATCTCCCCAGCAGGTCCAGTGCGGATGTTGTCCGTAGTGGGAGCTGAGAACTCACGGATCGACTTGTTCGCCATGGCTTCGAATTCAGTCGACAAATTCCGGATGAAACTTCGACGGTCTTCGGATTTGGATGAAGCTTTGTGCTGAAGTGTTGATGATGTCTTCTTGAGCTTGGCTCTTGTTCTTCTGAATAAGTCTTCGGGATCATCAACAAAGTTGTCTGGAAGATGTCTTCTATTCATGCATCACCCTGCAATAAATAATCAAAATGGAAAATACAGGGGTAAAACTGTATAAGAGAATTGATAAGCTCGATCAGATTAGTGATGCAAATGATGACTCAAAGTTCCATATTCATTCCTACTTAGTAATCAACCTTCCCCGGCAACGGCGCCAAAAATGCTTGTTGGGCATTCTTAACGTCACTACCAAAAGTAGACTTAGTTTTCTAATTCTGATAACGGCACCAAAAATGCCAAACCTATCCCTCATGCCACTTAAGCCAAGTTGTCATCCCCAGCATGACATGAGAGACGCGGTATTGAAATATGCATTTGCTCATCAAGATAAATAATAAAAGGGATCTGCAAGCGCACAGATTAATACCGATGTAGCATTTTAACCGGGAAGTATTCCAGGTATCGTTATTTATATTTTTACCACTGGGAAGGGATTTCTAAGTATCATGATTGATAATGGAATGAGAATATGGAACTGAGTACACATCATTGCATGTATAACCGAGAGTATTTATCAATCTCTTTATACAGGTATAAATGTCACATTAAGTAAAGGTAAAGTGATAATGGTGACAAAGATAATTAATCTGATCAGCTAGCCACATATAATAATGATAAGCACCTCAACAGATATTCTAGCAAGTCATTAGCATGGAATTAGAATGAACTACAAAGATATTCCCTAAGTTATTATTAACTATAAAGTCTAGCATATCATAGTTAGTGCAATTATACTTGGCAATCATGGTGAGAAAAGACTATATCCATGCATAGTGAATATTAGCAAGGAAGATGAAGAACATAGCAATCACTCCCCTGTAATAGTGTTGCTCTACCTGCCCTATACACGAGAGGGGGACTATATAAGAATCAACGAAGCTGTCACTATCGCGAACTACCCCACAATCCGGCATATAGGGTGCAATCGCAGATAAATACGGTATAGACACCACGTCTACACAATAATTATCATTCACCCACTGTACACATGGATAAACGCTATACGATCCTAGGCATGTATATAATTCCAATCTAACTAAGCCAAGCATATAACTATGATAAACTAAGAACAATATAATTGCAAATATAATCAAGTAGAGCAAAGTCATAACCAATATATTGAAATAGAACAAAGTCATATTCATAATATTGAAGAACAAAGATGAACAATTGAAGAACAATAGAGGAATTACCAAGAATCCTCTTGACAGATCCGAGAACCAATCGAAGATTGACTCCTTCTAGTTCTAATCCTATGTAGCTATGCTAACTAGAGATCTAGTTGATGTGGTGGCTCTAGGGCTTGATCAGAGGCTCTCCTCCTGAATTAGGGTTTGAAGTATGAGACGAGGGCCTCTCCTCCAGAGACAGGGGCCTTGCTTATATAGCCCTTTCAGATGAATCTGGGCCGTCGGATCAAACCGACATTGAACGGACGGTTTTCCTTGATCCTCTAGGTCGGTGGAGCATAATCCTCGAGGTGGAGCCTGATTGGTCCACAGGAGGGGGCGGGCGCCCTGGGGACTAGGGCGGGCGCCCTGTCTCCGGCCCCGTTACGCCTCCCGTTCGTTCTCGTGGCTTTTGGACTCTTCTAGATGTAAGATAATTACGTGTTCAGTTAATATCCCGTCATTAATCCGACATGTGGGCCTTTCTTCCGTATTTCCTGATAACCCCCTGCAGAAATAGATAAACAGCAAAACTTGTGGAATTCTGTCAGATAAAACCCTAAGTCTAGGTGTTGGTTTCATTTGGATCCTTTTCTCTATTTATTTGATAGTTATAATTGATACTTAAGGACCGTTAACAGGCTTGCAGTCAAAACTGTTTTTATACATCTTCGCAGCAAAAGGATATCATTTTACAATTCTGTTAGCCCGATTCTTCTCCTCAACGAGAGAAACTTTATGATAAAACCAATAGCAATACCAATTTTCAACCCACTTATTCTTGAAGTAGAAGCTATCTGTTTAGCACCACGAGCTTGCTTAAAATTGTAGCATCCAAAATATTTGATAATACTTTTACCATCAACCATCTTGCTCCGAAATTGAGTATGCATCTCATGAATAGAACAAAAAGCTCCAATATCCAAATTTCCTTTCTAAGACTTCACTGCCCAAATAAAAAGAGCAATTTTTTGCTATCCTATTTGGAGTCAAATGATTGTAACACCCTAAATTTTGCTCCTTTGGAAATAGATGAAAATCGAGTTAATTTTGAATTTTGGTGCTCATGGAAATATAGGGAAATTAAACTTTTCATTAAATTAAAATTCATCCAAGGTAGCAACATGTTTGATCATACATGCCATTGCATCTGGTTTATTGTGTTGAGTGGTTTTGACCAAAAAAAATCTAAATGAATTCTAATCGCTTTTGAAAATGGTTTTGAAATAAAAGAAAATAAAATAAAAAGAGAAATCCTCCATCCTCTACTCTTTTTAGTGCGAGTGGCCTTTTTCTTCAGCTGGCCGAAGTGGCCTATCAGCAGCTACTGCACAAGCCCAGCTACCCGTATATCGGCTGCGTACGTCCTTGGACTATCTCCCGTGCCTAGCTCAGACTTTGCCGAGCGGAAGCCGTCGTTGCGAACCCCGTGTTTTCTGGGATTTTCCATGTGGGAGCCGCGACCCGATCCACCCCTATGAGAAGCCAGAGCGAACAGCCCGTCGTCTAAGTCCATCTGCCGTCGAGTCCTAGCTCCGTCCACTGCCGTGGCGACCACCGTTTGAAGCTTCTCCGATCTCGCCGAGCAGAACCGTCATCGCCGCCTTCGATCTTCTACCGAGCTCCGCTGTGCGAAAACCATTCGTCGGCCATCTCCATCGGTCTGTATGCACCCTTTGCTGATTTTCCTGCAAACATCTACTCGATCGACATCCAGGAGCTTCATTAACGCGGCATTTGCTAGCACTCAATGCCGACCATGCACCCTGCCCTGTGCATGCGGCTAGCCGGCCGAGCAGGAGCAGCATGTCACCAGGAGTTGCAGGGCGCCCAATTCATCTTTGGTCAAAAGAGGTACGTGAGCAGAAATCATTTTCTATTAGCCTAATACGTTTGATAATGGGCAATGCTATTGGGCCAAACAAACAATTCAACACCAATACGGATAATGGTACTATATGTACAGTATATACATGGAGGCCTATGAGAATCTGAGGCCCTGGCCGCATGCCCCTAGGGACAGCCCTGCTGCAACGCACCGCCTTCCCCGAACCCTAGACCAAGCGCTACCTCGCGTCGAGCTAGCAGCCATGTTCGATCTCCGCCGCCGCTCAAGCCCTAACTTCTCCCTGCCCTTGCCTTTTGATCTTGCCAACGAGCCGAAGAAGCCACCGTTCTTTTGGATGCCGTCTGCTACTTCACCGTCGTTCGCTGCTCTCTTGCGAGCTTGGAGCTAAGGACACGCCACCTTGCCGAGACGAGATAGATGCAAGACTGTAACACTCAAAATTTCAGAAATAATGAATTTTGAATAAGTTGGATAACAAATAATGACAAATTGAAATAATAATAAAATATATTTGGTGATGCATTCATGCTGTTGCATTTATTTTATTGTGTGGTGTGGATTTGTTTTATTTTATTTTGGATTAGAAAATTTATTTGAGATATTTCTTGAAAACAAGTAAAAAAAAAGAGAAAAGGATACTTACCTGGCGGGCCGAATGACCGACGGATCGGCCTGTTCTCCCGCGCCCGCGCTGGGCCGCGGCAGGGGGCTGGGCGGCGCTCTCCGCGTGGGCCTACAGATGGGCCGGCCCAGTACCGCAGCAGGCGCGCGGCCCAGTCGTCTGATCCGTAGCCGCGCCTTCCCTCTCCTCTCTGGGTCACCGACGGGTGGGACCCGATCGTCAGCCGCATCCTCTTCTTCAAGCTCGTAACCGAGCCGGTCTCGAGCACTATACCCACCGAATCAAAACCGTTTTACTCGGGATTTCCATCCAAATTGAGGAGTCCTTGCTCTATATAAGTTAGGGCCGAGCCGCCGCCTTTCGTTTTTAGATCAAATCGTGGGCTAATTGACCCCATTCGAGCGCTCGCCGCTGCCGCAACCCTAGAAGCCGCGGTGAGCTTCAATTCGGCGTGTACGTCGTCTTTTCGCTACCGTAAGCTATCCTATCAGCTTTAGCATGCTCTTGTGTACCTAAAGGTGCTTTCAATTTGGCTACTAATCGCTTTTCGCACCGTCACCGTGAGTAGGAGGTCGGCCGTCCGCTCCATCAAGCCGCCCGTCATCTTCGTCCCGTGATTGATCGTTTTGAAGCTCTAGGTGAGATCGCAATGAGCTTCCCATTCGATTGGTACCAACCGCGCATGTTTTGGTGAAGTTTAGGGCGGGTTTGGTGAGTCCGGCGGGCCGCCGGCCATGGCGCCGCCGTGGGGTTGGGGCGGGGCGGCGGAAGCGCCGCCGATCTCCTCTGGTGGAGATGTGAGCCGTCCGATCTTGGATAAGCGGCCAAGATTAGATCTTACCCCTTCGCGGGGTAATTTTTCTAAAGAGCCCCTGCACTTTTTCGTTATATAACCCGCGGTCCTTGGCGCATTCCGGGAAATACGTATTCACGTTTTGAAAGCGTATTTTCTTCCGGTTTATTCAAAAATACGTTTTCAGGTATTTACAGTTTTGCCACTAGGATTGTTTTAGTCATAAAATCTTCGTTTTAACTCCGATTTGATCCGTTCAAGTTGCATTAGGTTCGTATTTGCGAACTCTACATGTTAGTGTAGTTGTACAGTTAGTTTTGATAATTTATTTTTCAACTTTATAATTAAGTATTTATTTATCAATAGGAAATCTTAGAAAATTCATAACTTTCACGTTTTAACTCCGAATTTGGTGATCTTTGCGTCTGTGTGATCGTAGAAACGTGTAGAAGAGTTTTACAAACTTTTATTACTGTTTTGCTACTGTTGGTATACTGTTCTAATTATATCTCTTCGTTTGCTTCGTGTATGTTTGATTGGATGCATGTATGTTATTGATTGATGATCGAGTATAGAAGGTGAGCAGTATTTGGACGATTCGGAGTATTACTTTGAGCCAAGTCAGCAGTATTATTTGGAGAGCTTTGATCAAGGCAAGTATAACACAAGACTATCGTTGTTACCTATTCATCGAAATTATCATACATATGCATGTGTTTACCTTGACAACCTTAGAGATTATAACATAGTGCTTGTTGTCTTGATTCCTTGTCAACCTTGGGAATGCATATGGGTAGCTATGGCTAGTGCTTAAACTAAGAACAATGATCTTGCGATATGATTAATGGATCAAGCAATCAATCATTAAGATGATTTAATTTTTGTTAAAAGGGGGCTAGAGCATGTGTATTATTTTTGATGCTCTAGTTACTCTCCATAAGGACTTATCTGTACGTGATCATCCGGGATATACAGTACAGCTGTGAGGGCTATATGGCTCTGGCTTTAGTTGTTCAAGAGACCTTTTCTAGCTTGTTAGTGGTTACCTTAAATGGCGTAAGAATGGCTTGCCACGTTGGGTGTAGTGCGAGCCCCTGGCCTAGTGTGTATAGGCTGCGGTTGTTGTGCCACAGGGAAGGGGGGTTCTACATCTGCCTGCCGAGTGAATCTAATGGCCCTAACTTGTTAGACGAACTCTTAAGTGGCTTTATATGGTTCTCTAGTGTTTGGGTTTGATCTCCCCACTCATTTGGAAATCATGACTCACAGTGAAAGTGTACACCTCTGCGCAGAGTTAAAAACTGGTATACTAGCCGTGCTCATGGATACGAGCGGCCTTGGAACATTTACAGATAGATGATCACCATTGCTATATTATGTTTAATTATTGTTGATTATTATTATACCCATGTTAATGTTATTCGTTATCATTATTGCAACTGATCATTGATTCTTTAATGGGAAGTGGTTTATCTTGAAGCTATTCAATTGTCAAACATATGATTGAAAGCTAACCGCAGTTAAACAGTGTCTAGCCATTTGAGCCTCATGAACCCTGTGTTATATTTGTTGAGTTCGACATGGACTCACTCTTGCTATTTCCACCATAACAGATGAAGATTATGAGGAAGATTATCGTAATGAGTACTAGTCTTGGTGTCAACCAGTCAACCGTGTCCCTGTGTGGAGTTTCCGCTGGAGATTGTTATTAGTTATTATTATTTATCGTTCAAGACTATGTCTTAAATATTTATTCGCTATGTAATAAGCACTGTGATGATACTATGTAATTTGTCTGCTTATGTGTGCGATCATGACCTGGGGCGCACATGAGTACTTTATGCATCCTATTTTTGTCCTTAAAAATGGGTGTGACAGATTGGTATCAGAGCCGTGTTGACTGTAGGACGCAAGCCTAGTTAGAATGGTCGTTGATAGCATCCATACTTCACTTAATTCATGTTTCCTCGTTTCACCTTGTTAATTACTAAAGTTTTATGCTTCCTCTACTTTATTCTATTGCGAAAATACATTGATTCTATCTAATCTATGTCTAAATCTTATAGATGCCTCCTCATCCCCGTCTGTCAGCTGCACAGTATGTTGCCCGTTTCAAACCCCAAGAGCCATATGAAGAGGGTGATCAAGAGCTATCTGATGCTGAATCAAGAGTTGGTGATACACCTATGAAGGATGTAGTTATGGGGTGGACTACGAAGTTTCATATCGTGGTTCCTAAGGCTGATGCTTTCTTCCATGATATGTTGACAAGAACTTTGGACAACTACTACTACGACTGGGAAGCTACTTTGGAGTATCACAGTGCAGAGTACAGTCATCCATGGATGGATTCCTATTGGGAAACGGAGTTATGGGTCAAGAAAAGGGATCCTACCACTAAGGAGCCTAAGGTGGAGTCAAAGTTCATTACCAGAGTGAGCCGGGCAACCGTGGAGACAAGCATGGAGGATGTCGCTTTCAATGCATTTGTTTACTACCATGGTCTACGCTCGGACAAGACGTTAAAGGGTGCACTCCGGCATTTTCCTTGTTTCTTACATGACAAGGGTATTTGGACCGTGCCACTTGCAGATGATTCCTCCTTGACTTTACAAGCTACGGTGGGATTAGCTCGTGAATTGGCTCTCCATGAGGTGGATTTGAAGGATGAGTTGCTGAAGGAAAAAGAACTTAAGGAGCAAGCTTATAAGGAGGTTGACCAATTAAGGGCGGAGTTAGGTCGTCCTAAGATTTATGAGAAGCTTAATTAGGAAATAGGAAAACTCCTATGTAATAAGAACGATAGTAGCTGCGAGTTAATTTTAAGTTTGGATTGTTTTAAGAGTCAGTTTGTGGTGTGAACAATTGTGTGATTGATGGATTGTTATTATGATAATGTGTGATTTGGATCTTTGTAATGTGTGCTGGAGTTTTGTAGACATGCCTACAAGTTCCATGGTTAAGAATATTAAGTTTGATCAATATATGTTAGTTGAATATGAGGTTAACTTAGTTCTGTCCTTTGCTGATTTTTGGATCGGTCTGGGATATTTTAGAAATAACTTAAAATCCGATCATGGGAAATTTAAGAAATTTTACTGGGAATAATTAGACTTCTATATCTTTCCAATCCCACAAGAATCACTTTAATATCTATTATGGGTTAAGAGATATATCTGTTCCAAGTTGGAGTTACTGCGCAGTCTGGAATTCTGAAACAGTTTCGGTTAAGTTCAGTTTTTGACCAATTTATTGACAGAATCAGAAAAAGTGTTGTGAATAAAAGTTGTATATAATTTTATAAGCTTTCCAACCATGTAAAGATCATCTGAATTGGATGTCTGTAGCTCGAGATATGACAGTTTTACTGAGTTGCTGAAATTGGAATTCGCCCAGAAAAATCAGATTTTGTTTATCTATTGAATACATCATCTCGGATCGTACTGAATTTCATCTTCTGTGTTTTGGAAACAGATGTCAAGCAGAGGTCGTGGCAGAGGTCGTGGGGGTGCTAATCCACCCGTTACTATGGAGGAACTCATGCAAACTCAGAATCAGTTGATGCAGATGTTTATGCAGCATATGCAGAACAATCCCCCTGTAGGAGGACCACCACCTATTCAAGTAAGGGATAAGCGTGGAGAATTTTTGAAGGGACGCCCTCCAGTGTTTTCTCATGCTGCTGATCCTTTAGAAGCAGATGATTGGGTGAGGGCAGTGGAGAAACAGCTGAACATAGCCCAATGCAATGATATGGAGAAGGTGTTATATGCATCTGGTCAGTTACAAGGGACAGCTCAGACTTGGTGGGAGTCGTACCAGGCTGCACGCCCTGACAATGCTCCTCCTATCACTTGGAATGAGTTTGTTAGAGATTTTCGAGCTCGTCATATTCCTGAAGGTATAATTGAGCTGAAGCAGGAAGAATTCAGAAACCTTAGGATGGGACAGATGAGTGTGAGTGAATATCATGACAGGTTCACCTAGTTGGCTCGCTATGCTCCCAATGAAGTTAGGAAAGATGCAGACAGGCAGCGTCTTTTCTTGAAGGGAATTTATTATGATCTTCGCTTGCAACTGAAGGGGAATAATTATGCTAGTTTTCAAGAGCTGGTGAACAAAGCTATTGTGCTTGATAATGAGCGTAGGGAGATGGACAGAAAAAGGAAGATGAAGGTACAAGGCTCAGGAAGCAACAACCGTCAACGCACAAATTCTCAGCATGGTTTTCATCAGAAGTTTCAGGGACTGGTTAGCCAGTGGAATCGCAATCCAAATCAGAGGTGGTCCCAAAATTGGCAAGGTAATCAGTCGTAGCAGCGTTCATCATATCCACAGCGTCAACAGTATCAGCAGACTGGGCAACAGACTCCTCGCACTGGAAATCCCAATGTTACCCCCATGAAGAATAGTACTCCCAGCACTCCTATTAGATGTTTTGTTTGTGGTAAAGAGGGCCATTTGTCTTATAATTGTCCTGAGAAGCAGAACCAACAGACTCCTCAGAGCCAGAAGAGCAACCAGAGGCAATCGGGGACTGGAAGGGTGAATCACGTGTCTTCTGATACAGCTCATGATGCACCAGAAGTTATGATTGGTACGTTCAATGTACACTCCACTCCCGCAACTGTTCTTTTTGACTCTGGAGCATCTCATACATTCATATCCAACATTTTTGTTAAAATGCATAGTATACCCATGCTAGCTATGAAAGAACCTCTCCTAGTAAACTCACCTGGGGGTACCATGCAAACCAGTAATCGTTGTCTTCCAATTAGTATGGTATTAAGGGGGGTAGAGTTTAAGATAACTCCTATAGTGTTGAGGACATCTGGTATTGATGTGATATTGGGTATGGACTGGATGAAGCAAAATCAGGCAGAGATTCAGTGTCAGCAGAAGGTGGTAGTTGTGACTGCGCCTAATGGAGATAAAATCAATGTGGATGTAGCAATGCAGAAGCAACCAACCGCGGTGGTGAACCAGATTGAAGATAATATTAAGGAGAATTCAGTGATTGAGGAATTTCCGGATGTCTTCCCTGATGAATTGCCAGGTATGCCACCTGACCGAGACATTGAATTTCTTATTGAATTACTACCTGGAACTGCACCTATAGCCAAACGACCATATAGGATGGGAGTAGATGAATTAGAAGAACTTAAGAAATAAATTAAAGAATTACAAGATAAAGGTTTTATTCGACCTAGTTCATCACCTTGGGGAGCACCAGTTATTTTTGTTGATAAGAAAAATGGTGGTCAGAGGATGTGTGTTGATTATCGGTCACTAAATGAAGTAACTATCAAGAATAAGTATCCTTTGCCCAGGATTGATGACTTGTTTGATCAGTTGAGAGGTGCTTGTGTGTTCTCTAAGATTGATTTACATTCTGGTTATCATCAGTTGAAGATTCGTGCCTCTGATATTCCAAAGACAGCTTTTACTACAAGGTATGGATTGTATGAGTATACTGTTATGTCGTTTGGATTGACCAATGCACCTGCATACTTTATGTACATGATGAATAAGGTGTTCATGGAATATTTGGATAAGTTTGTGGTAGTGTTTATTGATGATATACTGGTATTTTCCAAGACAGAGGTAGAGCATGCTGAACATTTGAGGTTGGTATTGCAGAAGCTTAGAGAGCATAAACTGTATGCGAAGCGAAGTAAATGTGAGTTTTGGTTGAAGGAAGTTTCTTTCCTTGGTCATATTGTTTCTAATGGAGGGATATCAGTGGATCCAGGTAAAGTAAAGGATGTATTAAATTGGAAACCACCTACCGATGTTAGCGAGATTCGCAGTTTCTTGGGTTTAGCTGGATATTACAGACGGTTCATTGAAGGGTTTTCTAAACTTGCTAAACCTATGACATCTCTGTTAGAAAAGAATGCCAAATTTGTGTGGTCTGATAAATGTCAAGCTAGTTTTGAGGAGTTGAAGAAGAGGTTGACTACAGCGCCTGTTTTGGTTTTACCAGATTTGAGTAAGAAGTTTTCTATTTATTGTGATGCTTCTCGTCAAGGTTTGGGATGTGTTCTTATGCAAGAAGGCAGAGTTGTGGCTTATGCATCTAGACAGTTGAGAAAGCATGAGTTGAATTATCCTACGCATGATTTGGAGTTAGCAGCTGTTGTTCATGCTTTAAAGATTTGGAGACATTATTTGATTGGACATAAGAGTGATATATACACTGATCATAAGAGTTTGAAGTATATTTTCACTCAGTCAGATCTGAATTTGAGGCAACGCAGATGGTTAGAGTTGATTAAGGATTATGATATTGAGATACACTATCATCCTGGTAAGGCTAATGTAGTAGCTGATGCTCTTAGTAGGAAGAGTAATGCCAATGAGATAAGAACATTGTCTATGACTAGTGAGTTATGTGCTGAATTTGAATATTTGAATTTGGGAATTGTTACTAATACAATGGAATTAGTGATAGAGCCTACTTTAGAACAAGAGATTTACAAGGGTCAGTTGAAGGATGAGAAACTAAAGAAGATAGCAGAGGATATAGTGATTGGTAAGTCACCAGGCTTTCGAATGGATGATAATGGGATTTTGTGGTTTGGAAAGAGGCTGTGTGTACCTGAGGATCAAGCTGTTAGACAGGCAATTCTTCGTGAAGCTCATGAGTCTGCTTATTCTATTCATCCTGGTAGTACTAAGATGTATTTGGATCTTAAACAGAAATATTAGTGGGTTGGACTAAAACGAGATGTGGCTGAGTATGTGGCATTGTGTGATACTTGTCAGAGGGTGAAAGCAGAGCATCAGAGACCTGCTGGATTGTTGCAACCAATGAAAATTCCTGAATGGAAGTGGGAGGAAGTTGGTATGGACTTTATAGTGGGGTTACCGCGTACTCAGAGAGGTTATGATTCTATTTGGGTGATAGTGGATAGGTTGACTAAAGTTGCTCATTTTATACCAGTCAAGACTAATTACACGGGAGTACAATTAGCTACCTTGTATATGGAAAGAATAGTCTGTTTGCATGGGGTACCAAAGAAGATTGTGTCTGATCGAGGTACGCAGTTTATGTCGCATTTTTGGAAAGCTGTGCATGAATCTTTGGGAACTAAATCGAATTTTAGTACAGCATATCATCCACAGACAGATGGGCAGACTGAAAGGACCAACCAGGTGTTAGAGGATATGTTGAGAGCCTGTGCATTGCAATATGGAACTAGTTGGGATAAGAGTTTGCCTTATGCAGAATTTTCTTACAATAATAGTTATCAACGGAGTCTTAAGATGGCACCGTTTGAAGCTTTGTATGGACGTAAGTGTAGAACTCCATTGTTTTGGGATCAGACAGGTGAATCTCAGGTGTTTGGTATAGATGTTCTTAGAAACGCAGAAGATCAAGTGTGAGTGATTCGTGAGAATTTGAGAGTGGCACAGTCTCGTCAGAAGAGTTATGCTGATAATAGGAGAAGGGATCTAGTTTTTGAGGTAGGTGATTATGTTTATTTGAAGGTGTTACCTATGAGGAGTGTGAAGAGGTTTAACATGAAAGGTAAACTAGCACCAAGGTATGTTGGACCATTTAAAGTTATTGCTAGACGTGGGGAAGTTGCTTACCAATTAGAGTTGCCTGAGAGTTTATCTGGAGTGCATGATGTGTTTCATGTTTCACAACTTAAGAAGTGTTTGCGGGTGCCTGAGGAGCAGATACCTTTAGAAGAGTTGACTGTTAAGGAGGATCTTACATATGAAGAGTTTCCAATTAAGATTTTAGAGACTGCTAAGAGGGTTACTCGAAGTCGGATTATTAAGATGTGTAAAGTTCCGTGGAATCGATATTCAGAGGCAGAGGCTACTTGGGAAAGAGAGGATGAATTGAGGAAATCATATGCGCAGTTATTTGAGTAAGCAATCCAATCTCGAGGACGAGATTCTTTTAAGGGGGGTAGAATTTGTAACACCCAAAATTTTAGAAATAATGAATTTTGAATAAGTTGGATAACAAATAATGACAAATTGAAATAATAATAAAATATATTTGGTGATGCATTCATGCTGTTGCATTTATTTTATTGTGTGGTGTGGATTTGTTTTATTTTATTTTGGATTAGAAAATTTATTTGAGATATTTCTTGAAAACAAGTAAAAAAAAGAGAAAAGGATACTTACCTGGCGGGCCGAATGACCGACGGATCGGCCTGTTCTCCCACGCCCGTGCTAGGCCGCGGCAGGGGGCTGGGCGGCGCTCTCCGCGTGGGCCTACAGATGGGCCGGCCCAGTACCGCAGCAGGCGCGCGGCCCAGTCGTCTGATCCGTAGCCGCGCCTTCCCTCTCCTCTCTGGGTCACCGACGGGTGGGACCCGATCGTCAGCCGTGTCCTCTTCTTCAAGCTCGTAACCGAGCCGGTCTCGAGCACTATACCCACCGAATCAAAACCGTTTTACTTGGGATTTCCATCCAAATTGAGGAGTCCTTGCTCTATATAAGTTAGGGCCGAGCCGCCGCCTTTCGTTTTTAGATCAAATCGTGGGCTAATTGACCCCATTCGAGCTCTCGCCGCTGCCGCAACCCTAGAAGCCGCGGTGAGCTTCAATTCGGCGTGTACGTCGTCTTTTCGCTACCGTAAGCTATCCTATCAGCTTTAGCATGCTCTTGTGTACCTAAAGGTGCTTTCAATTTGGCTACTAATCGCTTTTCGCACCGTCACCGTGAGTAGGAGGTCGGCCGTCCGCTCCATCAAGCCGCCCGTCATCTTCGTCCCGTGATTGATCGTTTTGAAGCTCTAGGTGAGATCGCAATGAGCTTCCCATTCGATTGGTACCAACCGCGCATGTTTTGGTGAAGTTTAGGGCGGGTTTGGTGAGTCCGGCGGGCCGCCGGCCATGGCGCCGCCGTGGGGTTGGGGCGGGGCGGCGGAAGCGCCGCCGATCTCCTCTGGTGGAGATGTGAGCCGTCCGATCTTGGATAAGCGGCCAAGATTAGATCTTACCCCTTCGCGGGGTAATTTTTCTAAAGAGCCCCTGCACTTTTTCGTTATATAACCCGCGGTCCTTGGCGCATTCCGGGAAATACGTATTCACGTTTTGAAAGCGTATTTTCTTCCGGTTTATTCAAAAATACGTTTTCAGGTATTTACAGTTTTGCCACTAGGATTGTTTTAGTCATAAAATCTTCGTTTTAACTCCGATTTGATCCGTTCAAGTTGCGTTAGGTTCGTATTTGCGAACTCTACATGTTAGTGTAGTTGTACAGTTAGTTTTGATAATTTATTTTTCAAGTTTATAATTAAGTATTTATTTATCAATAGGAAATCTTAGAAAATTCATAACTTTCACGTTTTAACTCCGAATTTGGTGACCTTTGCGTCTGTGTGATCGTAGAAACGTGTAGAAGAGTTTTACAAACTTTTATTACTGTTTTGCCACTGTTGATGTACTGGTCTAATTATATCTCTTCGTTTGCTTCGTGTATGTTTGATTGGATGCATGTATGTTGTTGATTGATGATCGAGTATAGAAGGTGAGCAGTATTTGGACGATTCGGAGTATTACTTTGAGCTAAGTCAGCAGTATTATTTGGAGAGCTTTGATCAAGGCAAGTATAACACAGGACTATCCTTGTTACCTATTCATCGAAATTATCATACATATGCATGTGTTTACCTTGACAACCTTAGAGATTATAACATAGTGCTTGTTGTCTTGATTCCTTGTTAACCTTGGGAATGCATATGGGTAGCTATGGCTAGTGCTTAAACTAAGAACAATGATCTTGCGATATGATTAATGGATCAAGCAATCAATCATTAAGATGATTTAATTTTTGTTAAAAGGGGGCTAGAGCATGTGTATTATTTTTGATGCTCTAGTTACTCTCCATAAGGACTTATCTGTACGTGATCATCCGGGATATACAGTACAATTGTGAGGGCTATATGGCTCTGGCTTTAGTTGTTCAAGAGACCTTTTCTAGCTTGTTAGTGGTTACCTTAAATGGCGTAAGAATGGCTTGCCACGTTGGGTGTAGTGCGAGCCCCTGGCCTAGTGTGTATAGGCTGCGGTTGTTGTGCCACAGGGAAGGGGGGTTCTACATCTGCCTGCCGAGTGAATCTAATGGCCCTAACTTGTTAGACGAACTCTTGAGTGGCTTTATATGGTTCTCTAGTGTTTGGGTTTGATCTCCCCACTTATTTGGAAATCATGACTCACAGTGAAAGTGTACACCTCTGCGCAGAGTTAAAAACTGGTATACTAGCCGTGCTCACGGATGCGAGCGGCCTTGGAACATTTACAGATAGATGATCACCATTGCTATATTATGTTTAATTATTGTTGATTATTATTATACCCATGTTAATGTTATTCGTTATCATTATTGCAACTGATCATTGATTCTTTAATGGGAAGTGGTTTATCTTGAAGCTATTCAATTGTCAAACATATGATTAAAAGCTAACCGCAGTTAAACAGTGTCTAGCCATTTGAGCCTCATGAACCCTGTGTTATATTTGTTGAGTTCGACATGGACTCACTCTTGCTATTTCCACCATAACAGATGAAGATTATGAGGAAGATTATCGTAATGAGTACTAGTCTTGGTGTCAACCAGTCAACCGTGTCCCTGTGTGGAGTTTCCGCTGGAGATTGTTATTAGTTATTATTATTTATCGTTCAAGACTATGTCTTAAATATTTATTCGCTATGTAATAAGCACTGTGATGATACTATGTAATTTGTCTGCTTATGTGTGCGATCATGACCTGGGGCGCACATGAGTACTTTATGCATCCTATTTTTGTCCTTAAAAATGGGTGTGACAGAGACGCCTTTCGTCGCTCGCCTTTGCCTGCACGTGGTTGCAATCTGGATGACCTACTGACCGTCGTGGCTGTAGTCTGGCTTATACGGATGGTGAGCACCTGGCATGTGTTCTTATCTCCCACGTCTATTTTACATCGCTGCCTTGCCGCCAGCCAGGCATGCAAGTCGATCTGTTCCAGCCATATGGAGTTCAGAAATCCGATCCTCTCTAATGGATGCAACAACATGCAACAGGAAGCAAGTAGCAACCCACGATGAAACACGGTGGTGCTGTGTTCATCTACAGCTGCTGCACGTCCTTCACCTGCCAAAGGATCATGCCTCTTGCTGCCTCCTACCTGATCTGCGAGCTGCCCTGGTTGGCATAGTTCTGAATGTAAGTGTAGCCGCGTTATTTCTTCGTTTTTACTCCGTTTTGCTCTATTTCGGTTTCGGTTGCGTTAGATTCATATCGACTTCATTGATCGGTGTGGTCCTTATGTCAGTGCAGATGTTTTTCATATCACATATTTTCTGAACATAGTAAAATATTAATTTAAGTAATATATATGCTTGCAACTAGTTTTATAACTTAAATCAGTATAGGTTTATTTGTTCGACATTTTACGCAAAAGAATTAATATGATTAATTGTTAACTTAAATATGTTTTTAATTATACTTGCTTAGTTTTAATACATTGCATATGTGATGAACTCATTTTGTTGCGTTAGTTTCATATCGCTCTATCTATGTCCTAGCAGCGACGCTTATCATCTTACGTTTATTTGTTTATTATATAGTTAAATATTAATTTGATTAATCTGCATGTAATTAGTTTTCTAATCTATAAGCAATATAGGTGTTACACTATGCTATTTGATATATAGATGTTAAATGTGATTAACTGCTACATGAATATATTTTCTTTACTTATAACTTGATTACATAAACCACGTTGCATATGTTAAACTCAAAAATAGGTGTTCTCGCATGTCATTTTATTTTGCTAACTCAAAGTTTAACATGATTTAACTTCTGTCATTAATGTATTTTTTAAATTATAATTTATTAGCTTGAACACATGTCCTATCTAGTTCGAGTAGAAATTCTCACATGTTTAATTATTTTCTTTGCACAAATAAAGCATAACTTGCTTAATAAAATATTGTGTGGAAATATTTATAAAATATATAAACTATGGTTAGTTTCCACTCGGTGTTGAGTCCAAATATGATTTGTCTAATCTGAACTAATTACTTTTCTATAATCTTGTTAGCTAAAATAAATCAAGCATGTAGTGGTTCCTTTTATAATATAAATATTCCGATAGTCTTTTTCTTTTTAACGATAGTTCCGTTATCGACGTTTCTTGTGTTCTCGTGACCGTAGCCGATAGCTCTCTTTTAGTACGTTGTTTTCTCTTTTGTGGTGTATTGTTCTTAGTTGTCCCTATTTGTTTGCTTATATGCCTATTAGTGTGCTGGGTTACTATGATCTACGAGTAGAAGAAAGACTATCTGTGAGCGTCGAAGATCAGAAGGTGAAAACCAGAAGCTGAGTGCCAGAAGTTGCAAATAAAAGATTAAGTTGAGGCTTTTCAGAGCAAGTTGCTTTGGGCATAAAGCAAGTTCTAAGGCAAGTATAACATGTGACCATCCTTGTTGTCCTATTCACTGAAATTATCATACATATGCATGTGTCCTCCTTGACAACCATAGAGGTTATAACTTAGCTATTGATATCTTGTTTCCTTATCACCTATGAGACTTTACATTAGGTAGCTTTTGCTAGCGCTGAACATAAATTATGATATTGTAATATAATTAATGAATATGCAACAACACTAAAAGATGACTTTTTGATTACTGTTTAAAGAGGGCTAGAGCATGGGGTTATTTTTGGTGCTCTAGTTTCTCTCCATAAGGACTCACCTGTGGACGAACATCCGGGATTTACAGTACAATTGTGAGGGCTATATAGCTCTGGCTTTAGTCATATAGAAGGACCTTTTCTAGCTAGTTAGTGGTAACCATTTTGGCGTAAGAATGGCTTGACGAATCGGGTATAGTGCGGCCTCTGTCCTTATGTGTATAGGCTGCGTGCATTGTGCCATTTGGAAGGGGGCTCTACGTCTGTTTGCCGAGTGAATCTAATGGCCCTAACTTGTTAGACGAACCTTCGAAAGACTTCATAGTGTTTCCCTGCCTGCTCACCTTGGAAGTGTTTTGGGAGTATTTAACCCGGGCATATGGGCAACACGACTCACAGTGAAAGTGTACAACCTCTGCAGAGTGTAAAACTGTTATAACAGTCGCGCTCACGGTCACGAGTGGCCTTGGACCTTCACAGAATAGATGGACATTTATTGGTTTAATATGTGTTTTGCTATTCGTTATTCATATTTACATTGATCATATGTTTATTGTGGGATTAATGCAAACTTGATGCTACTCATGTAATAAAATTGCGACAATGAAAAGCTAAGTGCAGTCAAACCAGTGTCTAGCCTTTTGAGCCTCATGAACCCTATATTATACTTGTTGAGTTTGACATGGACTCACTCTTGCTATTTCCACCACACTCCAGTGTGTAGTAAGGTGCTACTTAGAAGAAGGATGAAGGTGTAGTGGAGTTTTCAGAAGTCTTTCAGAAGTGCTTGGCATACGGAGCCACCAGTCAGCCATCCCTAAGAAGAATGGAGCCTGAAGTTTAGTCACTGTTCCGTGATACTCTGATGTAAGTGTTAATATAGCTATGTATACGTTATATAATAACATTGTTTTTGATACTTTTTTTATTCTGACATATGTTTGGACTTCCTGGGCACACATATGATTAGCCTAGTTTTGTTCTTTAGAAAACCGGTTGTGACAGAGTGGTATCAGAGCAGTGTTGACTGTAGGACGTATGCCAAGTAGCACTGGACGTATTATAAAACTTATTTTACTATAAAACTATTTTGTGATCCCTTAACTCATTGATTTTGACTATTTCCTCTTCCTTGTTCTGTTGTATTCCCTCCTTGATAGCTTCCTTGGAGCTATTATTTCTTACTCCCTTGGATTTTGTTTTATGTTATTTTTTTACTAAAAGTTTTCTGATCTCATCTTGTTCTAAAGTTTGATGGCCTTTCATCATCCATACTCTTCCCTTAGGATGACCACCATTGTTGAAGAAGCACGTGTAGTACCGATGATGTCATGTGTGCTTGTTTTGCTTGATGTGTTGCTTGTGTGTTGTCCTTGTTTTCGTGTTTCAAAGGTGGCTCGGAAGGTATAAGTGGGGTATCGTCCGCTACCATCATCAATCTCAATCGACGAGGCACGAAGAACTGAAGATCCAACTTTATCTTTGTGGACATCTTTTGGCTATCCTTGATCCATATCTTATATCTCATCAACACAAATCAAAGACGCATGAAGACTTGAAGATTAGTGTTATCTATCTCTCTAGTCTCTTTGAATCTCATTTCTATCTTATCCTGTCTTTTTAGAACAGTCTGTCTTCCTTAGCTTATACCTCTATTTTTGGATGTCCAAAAAACTCATGGATAAATTTTGGACAACAGTAGACTTCAATATCTTTCTCTGACTATAAGAACTACCCTGATAGCTATTATGGTTTGAGAGTTATGAAAAATCATAAGACGATGCAACTGTGCTGCCTGAAACCTAGAACAGAATCTGTTATGTGTTGTTTTCGGTCAAGTTAGCTGCAGAATCTGGAAACATGTTCTATAAGTAAGTTGTAGAAAATTTGATAAGCTTTCCAACGGTTTAAGGTGCAACTTAATGGGATTAACAGAACTGGAGATATGGATGTTTTACTGTGGTGCTGTTTTTCTGCTCGCGAGGAATTTCGAAGTACTTGTTCTTGTTTAGGCATATAAGTTTTTATTGGAGATCAGAAGGTCATCATGATAGTAAACTCAATTAGAAGAAGGTTCAGGGTAATCTTTTGTCCCTCTAGTTTCTCTTTTCTTAAGGGGGTAGCCAAAGTTAAAGAAGTTGCAAGGATCAGTGCCTTGTTGGATCATCTACGAGAAGCTCAGGAACATATTCAGTACAAGTTGGCAATTATAACATAGGGAGGTGGGGTTGGAAATCTATAGTTGGTTCCACGGGAACTTAGAAGACATCCCTACCACTTCAAGCATGGCTAGTAAGTTTTAAGTGATGGAAGTCTTCTACTTGGATAGGTATTCTCTTGTGGTGGAGTTATTATGGAGAAGAGCTTAAGAGAGTTGAATGTGTGGGATGCTCTTAAGGCTATAAGAGTGACATCTACGTGGATCACAAGAATCTGAAGAGTGTCCTCACTAAGTTGGTTTGAGTTGTGGTATCATCGTCGGTTTGATCCTGATCAAGACCTTTCTGACTTGCAAAAGTGTTATCATTTGGAGAAGTAGAAGTTGTTGCCGATGACTTTAGCAACAGAGAATTATGCTAAGAAGATTCGAACGACATCATGGATGCCTTGGAAATAGTTGAGCAAGCTACTCAGAGTAAGATGATCAAAGTATGTTGAAACGCTGGAGTGACACTGAGAGGACGAGGCTTCTTGAATCAAGTGAAGGAGATCTATAGTTAAAGTTTTCATCTCTTCGATCACTATCTTTCAAATCTCGAGACGAGATTCATCTTAAGGGGGTAGAATTGTAACACCCTAAATTTTGCTCCTTTCGAAATAGATGAAAATTGAGTTAATTTTGAATTTTTGTGCTCATGGAAATATAGGGAAATTAAAATTTTCATTAAATTAAAATTCATCCAAGGTAGCAACATGTTTGATAATACAGGCCATTGCATCTGGTTTATTGTGTTGAGTGGTTTTGACCAAAAAAATCTAAATGAATTCAAATCGCTTTTGAAAATGGTTTTGAAATAAAAGAAAATAAAATAAAAAGAGAAATCCTCCATCCTCTACCCTTTTCAGTCTGAGTGGCCTTTTTCTTCAGCTGGCCGAAGTGGCCTATCAGTAGCTACTGCACAAGCCCAGCTACCCGTATATCGGCTGCGTACGTCCTTGGACTATCTCCCGTGCCTAGCTCGGACTTTGCCGAGCGGAAGCCGTCGTTGCGAACCCCGTGTTTCCTGGGATTTTTCGTGTGGGAGCCGCGACCCGATCCACCCCTATGAGAAGCCAGAGCGAACCGCTCGTCGTCTAAGTCCATCCACCGTCGAGTCCTAGCTCCGTCCACTACCATGGCGACCACTATTTGAAGCTGCTCCGATCTCGCCGAGCAGAACCATCGTCGCCGCCTTCGATCTTCTACCAAGCTCCGCTGTGCGAAAACCATTCGTCCGCCATCTCCATCGGTCTGTATACACCCTTTGCTGATTTTCTTGCAAGCATCTACTCGATTGACATCCAGGAGCTTCATTAACACGGCAATTGTTAGCACTCAATGCCGACCATGCACCCTGCCCTGCGCATGCGGCTAGCTGGCCGAGCAGGAGCAACATGTCATCAGGAGTTGCAGGGCGCCCAGTTCATCTTTGGTCAAAAGAGGTACGTGAGCATAAATCATTTTCTATTAGCCTAATACGTTTGATAATGGGCATTGCTATTGGGCCAAACAAACAATTCAACACCAATATGGATAATGGTACTATATATATAGTATATACATGGAGGCCTATGAGAATCTGAGGCCCTGGCCGCATGCCCCTAGGGACAGCCTTGCTGCAACGCACCACCTTCCTCGAACCCTAGACCAAGCGCTGCCTCGCGTCGAGCTAGCTGCCATGTTCGATCTCCGCCGCCGCTCAAGCCCTAACTTCTCCCTGCCCTCGCCTTTTGATCTTGCCAACAAGCCGACTGTTGATGCAAAAGTGAATCTGCAAACACAAAGGGCTAATACCCAAATTGATATCCAAAGCGTGCCAGTCGATTTGACCTGTTAATCGAAAAGGATGAAAATACGAGTACTTTGGTCCTAACTACAGCGATACACCCGAAAGCCATGACCAAGAGGTACTCACACGGAACTCGAGGATCGTCGAAGGTCACACTAAAGTGATGCAGCTCGTCGAATCGATGAGAACTCATAAAAAGAAAAAATACACAAATTGATGAAGTCGCCAAAAAGTAAGTAGGTGCAAATAGGAGTAAAATTGGTTTGATATTGATTGATCTATCTATTACATTGCCCCTCAATCTATATACCCTGATCTAAGGAAACATAACCAAACACGACTAGGACACCGAGTCCATACCTAAAAAATGTGACTTTTACATGAATCATACTCTAACAAACATAGAAAAGGAAATCAACACCTATCTACTTCCCTGTCCGTCTTAATTACGATGAAATTTCCATCGACCTCCTCTCCATCGGCATGCTTCCCGTCATCACAAGTTTCATCGGCAGTAGTCTTCAAACCTCCCTTAATCGGCATCAGCAATAACATATACAACCTCATCAGCAACGCCTCAGTTTAACTCAATCTTTCCATCAGTCACCACCACTCATCGGCAACAATCCTCACAAGCTGATCTCCATCGGCACCCTTTTGTCAGCGTATACAATAACTTTCCTCTTGCCGATTAGCCCACTCTGATCATTCTGACACGTGCCAAAAAACGGTGTCAACACATGCCCCCCAATTTCGGAGTACAAAACCATTGATGCTCTGAAATTTACAATAATTGCCTTGAACCAATTATCTTAACTCATTCTCCGAGCATAACATAATCTGTTACCAAATCCAATCAAATCTAGTCCTGATTCACGCGCCTCAGTAAATACCGCACAATCTTCAACCACTCTTGCTCCGATTATGGTTAAGATACCGAAACAATAGTCCATCGGCAAGATCCTAACATAATGACGCCGCCGCTTTCGGAATTAAAATATCTTGTACCGAGATTTATTCCGAGTCATGATTACTTGCCATCAAATCATCTGTACAATCCCTTGATTATCGTGCAAACAGTTACCATATCCATCTGAACTACCTCGACCGACATGCGCGCAGCAGAGAGATAAGTCCAGAATACCCCTATTCCAACCGGCCTATAAATAAAGGTCTTCGGAACGCTCGTCTTCTACCCTCAGACTCCAACCTTTGGCATTCTCTCTTTCTGGCGGTGACCCCGACGAACAACCGTGCAACCTCAACCAACAAGAACCTTCTCCAGCGTCAACCTCGAGTCTCCAGCATGTGCCCTCATCTTCCTCAGGACAATGGCAATCAACTTCGACGTCCTTGTGGTTCGTTTCACTTCCGTTACTTTTTACCTCGATTCCTTTTGTCTTTGCAAGTTCATACATATGGTAATTTTTCCCTCTTTTTCTCTGTTCTTTTGATCCTCCAAACTTAGGAACTATGCAACAAGTTAGTTATTCCAACCGATCAGCCGCACTTCCAATGTCTAGGTCCAATGGGCAACCTAGATCCAACTGATTTGATCAATGCAGAGGTTAACAGAATCCCTTTTAGAGCCCAGAATTTCTCCCTGAATTTATGGAAAGATACATTCCGATCTTGGCCCAAAACCACCAAAGGATGGAAAGATTGGTACTTGAGGGTAAACAGGTCGATGCAAGTATACTGGGCAGAACGGAAGTTAGATCAATGCATTAGGCTATCCATTGCCGATATGCAGAAGAACGAGCCGATGATGATCGCTGCTGCTTACTTTTGGTCAGACACAACAAATACTTTCATGTTTGGACATGGCCCAGCTACTCCCACACTTGCTGATGTATACATGCTTACTGGCCTGGATATTTCAACTGCCGATGAAGCCTCCATCTATGGTAGGAAATCTGAATATAGAGTGAATACCCACAACATCAGCGGTTGGACAGGGTATATTCAAGAATACAGGAGGACCGGGACAGTTGGTCAGAGGGAACATGCCACATTTTTAAATATGTGGTTAGAAAAAATTATTTTCTGTGGCCGATCGGTAGGGCCAACCAACGCTTTCCTCCCCGCAGCTGAACTCCTGGCCAATGGTGTAAGGTTCCCTCTTGGCCGATATCTTCTGAGCTCTACTTATCATCTTTTACATCAAATGTCCTAGAAACTTCTGCTTGGTGAACCCATCTGCAACTTAGGAGGCTCGTAGTGGTTTATTAACATGTGGCTGAATGCTCACATGCACAAACGCTTGCAATGGGACTTCTTTGCCCAACAATTCCCGTGAGAAATCACCGAAGACCACAAACTTGGAGATGAAGAGTCGGCAACACGCCCACCCCTCAATTTTGGTGAGGCCATAATTGTTCTTCCTAGAACAGAGGCCAACGAAGATCAGATCGACCGATTCTTCCAAAGCTTCTACAATGGTCTTTCTCATGATCATCGGGCCTGGGTACCGTACATCGATGAAGAAACCAGATTCCCTCCTCTTCAACTTTGCCGATGATACCCTGAATAAGAATAATGAACTGATGATGGCCATCATTACTCCCAGGGTAATCCTAGTGAATACATTTGGCAGTGGGAAAAACACCAACATCACTTATGAATTCTACAACCCATCGGCAGTATCACATGAATTGACTTTTGGGCAACTGACAATCAAACTTTGTTTTGCCGACGTGACTAAACCGAGAGAAACGATCACCAGCGGAACGGACTGGAGCAGGGTAGTGCGACTTTCTCCTGATGTCGATGCTACAGATGTTGATCTATCCACCTGGATGCCAGCATCTTTTATTACTAAATCATATTAGCAATGGTGGCAAGAGTGGAGGAGACAACTATTTGCAACATCCGCTCATACATATCGGCATATGATTGACCCTGAGCATATCATTCCCGATGATGCAGTAAGTTTCTTTTAACACCCTTCTGTTTTCCTTTTTTATATATATTGGCAACTAACTTTCTTATGACAGGTCAATAACCCAGCACCATCTGTAAGCAGGAGTGGGAAACCCTTTGATCTTCGGCCTGTCTCCCCAATATCACCAATCGGCTACAACGCCCCTACCTTGGCTGCTCTGACTCATCAGAGAACTCGTGCCAAGACAATCACCTCCAAGTCCAAACTGGCTATAGCTAGAGCCACTCCATTGGCTGCCGCTACGACCCTGATCAAAGCATTCAAGGTAACAACCCTGTTTATTCCAACTCATGCCGATCTCAGACTGTATTAACACCAATTTTCAGGGTGTAAGAACTACTGCTGGATCATCATCGGCAACTCCTCTGACATCAAGCACCACCATCTCTGATAAACCTTCAGAGGTATTCGTTCAACTTTACATTTAATCTGTTAAATATCATATCTTACACTCGCTTTGCAGCAACAAATGGGTACATCGGCAAGTGTACCAGATGTCCAACCTTCACAACCAGCAAGTGCCGATGCCCCCAGCCAACCGTTGCTGAGGCCCAAGCAAAGCGCAAAGCTTTAACATACGCTGAGGCACAGCCAAAACGGTAGAAGTCCATGTCGAACCCAACATCTGATCCAGTGCCTCCAAGCCAGCCAGAATCGGTCGATGCAACTGAGCAAGCAATCAATCCTCCTACACAGGGCATATCATCGGTCATCGTATCCCAAGGGCCAACTACCGATGAAGCCATAGAGAATATCCCATCAGCAAGCTTAGCCGATCCTCCACACGGCACACTCCAGGCCGCTTCCTCCAGTCAAAGACAGGAAATTGCCTTGAAACAGGTAAGCCGATTGACCTGGCCGATTTATAATATTCATACCTGTCCTTAACTGACCTCTTTTCTTATTTCAGGAACAAGACTCTCCAAATAGTCTATTCTCCTTTGTCATCGACGTTTCTGATGATGACGGAGAAGAAGCAAGCTCTTCCCTTGCACTGGGAACAATATCGGCAGAAATCAAATCCAAGTTGGAGGCTCTCCTGAACTTGCTACAGCAAGATACTGCCCAGCTGGTAGACGATTCAGACCCTGCAAAGGCAATCTTCAAAACAATTCGTGGCTAGGTCCCTGCCGATGTTGAAGAAGCACTCTTCCCAGCAGCCCATTTAGAAAGCCGACAACTGCAATATCAAAGGGCTGCTCAACGTATTGCCGATAGAGCAGCTCAGGCTCAGCTCAAAGAAGAGATGCTACAACTAAAACAAATTGCCGATGAGAAGCACAAGAGCATTAGCAACTTGCAGACTTCGGCTGCCGAACTTAAGCAGAAAATCTTGGATTTATCGGTAAAGAGAATGGCTCTATTGGCTGAATTGAAAGAAGTTGAGGCAGCCATAACTCATGCCAGACAAGAAAAAAAAACCAATTACCCGATGCTATCAAAGCCCTTCAGCAAGAAAGAGACATCCAAGCTCACAAAGCCCTGGTAATGAAGAAAAAACTTAAGCCTGTGGAGGGTGCTGCCGATGAAGACATCAAAGAGATAAAGGAAGCCGATCAGATTCACCTGCGTGCGATATCGGCTATCCAATCTTTATTAAATTTGTAAATCTTGTCTATTGCATCGGCACTTTTATGAAACACAGATATCCTTGTAGGATTCTAGCCGATAGGACTGTTATCGGTACTTATACTTTTATGCATCCATCCAGATACTAGGGTAATATTTCTTTAAATATTTTCTGTTTAACGCTCTAGGAAACACAACCCCTTCGAGGGTTTCTAGAATATATGTGTTGCCAGGAATAGATTGATTTATTCGATATGGACCTTCCCAATTAGGAGACCACTTTCTAAACTTTAAACTTTTAGTCCCAATCGGTAAAATCAACTTCCAAACCAGATCTCCATCGGCAAACTCCTTTACCTTTACCTTTTGTCATACCATCTGGCTACTCTTTTCTTATTTTTCTCGATGCTAACTAAAGCCCTTAACCGATGACCTGCGACATCTTCTAACTCATCTTTCATAAGAGTATCATAGTCATCGGCTATTAGTTGATCTTGAGAACATATCTGCCTAGAGCCAGTTTTAATTTCCCAGGGCAACACTGCGTCGTGTCCGTATACTAACTGATAAGGCGTTATTCTGATTGCACCATGACATGCCATCCGATATGACCACAGGGCCTCATTTAATACTGTATGCCACCGCTTAGGATTTTCTTTAATTTTGCGCTTAATGAGTTTGATAATCCCTTTGTTAGAAGCCTCAGCCTGACCATTAGCTTGAGCATAATAGGGAGAAGAATTCAAAATTTTAATCCCCATACCAACAACAAACTCATCAAATTCTTCCGATGTAAACATAGTACCCTGATCGGTAGTGATAGTTTGAGGAATACCAAATCGGTAAACAATATGCTCTTTCACAAAATCGATCACATTAGCCGATGTCACCTTTTTCAAAGTAATTGCTTCAACCCATTTTGTGAAATAATCGGTAGCAACCAGAATAAATTTAGGTCCTTGGCTCGATGGCGGATAAATCTGACTGATGAAATCGATAGCCCATCCCCGGAACGGCCAAGGTTTAATTATAGGGTTCATAGCCGATGTAGGCGCTCTTTGAATATTACCGAACTTCTGACACCCCTGACATCCTTTAAAATATTTAAAACAATCTTCAAGAATAGTCGGCCAATAGTATCCATTCCTTCTGATCATCCATTTCATCTTAAAAGCCGATTGATGTGCCCCACATACTCCTTCATGGATTTCACTCATCAGGCTTTTCGATTCATCACCGCTAATACATTTGAGTAAAACTCCATCTATAGTCCAATAATATAATTCATCATCGAGGAGTACATACTTGGTGGCTTGGAATCTTATACGTCTTTCAACCTTGTTAGATGGATCCTTTAAATAATCGACAATCTCCTTTCTCTAGTCATCGGTATCAACTGCCGATGTTAGCATTTCCTGGATAGGCTGATACCCTGAAGCAAGCTGAGCTAGTCGATTAGCTTCTTCATTATGCAATCGAGAAATATGTTCAAGACGAAAATCTCTTATCCCTTTCAACAATTGCAAACATCTCTCATAATATGAAATTAAAACTTCACTTCGGCATTCATAAATCCTAGCAAATTGATTCATAACCAGCATAGAATCACCAAAGATTTCGATAGCATCGGCACGTATCTCCCTAAGTAATTCTAACCCTTTTATCAAGGCTTGGTATTCAGCCTGATTGTTTGTCAATGTAGCAACAATTGGCAATGAAAACTCATACTTCCTTCCTTGAGGGGAAATCAACACAATGCCGATACCTGCTCCTTCACCACACGTAGACCCATCGAAGAAAAGTGTCCAAGGAGCAACCTCCAGAGAGTCCACTGTATTGCAATGCTGAGTGACAAAATCAACCATAACCTGCCCTTTAACTGCCTTAGCTGATTCGTAACGTAGATCAAATTCTGATAATTATAAAATCCATTTGCCGATTCTACCACTTAATATCGGCATCGACAGCATATACTTGACCACGTCGTCTTTGAATATGACAGTACATTCGGCAGATAGCAAATAATGTCTTAATTTGATACAAGAAAAGTATAGACACAAACATAATTTTTCGATAGCCGAATACCTTGTCTCAGCATCCACCAATCTTCTGCTCAAATAATAAATAACATGTTCTTTCCCTTCGAATTCTTGAATAAGAGCTGAACCGATAACAGTATCATCAGTTGACAAATACAATCTGAAAGGCTTCCCGTGTTGGGGTGGAACTAGCATTGGAGGATTTGTTAAGTACTTCTTAATTTCATCTAGGGCTAACTGCTGCTCAGCTCCCCATACAAATTTCTGATCGGCCTTCAATTTAAGCAATGGACTGAAAGCCTTGATCCTACCCGACAAATTAGATATGAATCTTCTAATGAAATTAATCTTGCCGATCAAAGATTACAATTCAGTTTTACTGGCATGAGCAACCACCTACTTCCTACTGATTTCAATACCCCTCTGATGCTCCATAAAACCCAAGAATTGACCTGCCGATACACCAAATGCACATTTATTAGGATTCATCTTCAATCCATGCTTCCTTGTGCACTCCAGTATCCTTCGTAGATCGGCTAGATGTTTTGTGATAGCCCCAGACTTAACCACTACATCATCAATGTAGATCTCCACTAATGTGCCGATGTATTCATGAAAAATAAAATTCATAGCTCTCTGATAAGTAGCACCGGCATTTTTCAAACCAAAAGTCATAACTATCCACTCAAACAACCCCACATGACCTGGACATCTGAAAGCAGTATTGGGAATATCTTCTTCAGCCATGAATATTTTATTGTAACCTGCATTACCATCCATGAAGCTGATAATTTGATGTCTGGCTGCAGCATCAATCAACAAATCAGCAATAGGCATTGGATAGCCATCCATCGATATGGCTTTGTTGAGATTCCTGAAATCAATACAAACATGAAGTTTCCCATTTTTCTTATAAACAGGAACCACATTAGAAATCCACTCCACATATCGACATTGCTGAATAAACTTTGTCTCAATTAATTTAGTTATTTTGGCCTTAATGTCAGGAAGTATATTAGGGTTACATCGGCGTGCTGGCTGCTTATGTGGCCAAAATCCAGATTTGATAGGTAACCGATGTTCAACTATCGATCAGTCTAATCCGGGCATCTCAGTATAATCCCAAGCAAAACAATCTTTATATTCTTTTAACAAATTGGTTATTTGCTGCTTACACTTGGAATCTAACTTAGCACTAATAAAAGTAGATCTTGGCCTATCACCATCACCAATATCTACCTCTACTAAATCATCAGCCGATGTGAACCCCTGACCTAATTTTCCATCATCGGCAAACCTATCCATTAAAATCCTTCTTCAGAACCGACTGCTTGGATCGGTGGAATTTCATAATCAGCAACTCTAAGGAACTCTTTTTCCCAAACTTCTCCTAATATGCATTTGGTTCGCTCATAAGTATCTGATTCTGCCGATGTAATGATATAAGAAGAATCCCCAGGGACAACCTCAATCTTATCCCCAATCCACTGTGTGAGGCATTGATGCATTGTAGAAGGAACAAAACAAATGGCATGAATCCAATCCCTTCCTAGAAGTAGATTATATGCACCTTTGCCATTAATAACAAAGAACGTCATCGGCAAGGTTTTGCTGCCGATGGTCAATTCAACGCATACTGCCCCTTTAGTCGGTGACACATTACCATCGAAATCTTTTAGCATCATATCGGTTTTGATCAAGTCTTGATCTCCTTTACCAAGTTTCCGATACATCACATAAGGCATAATATTAATTGTAGCTCCTCCGTCGATAAGTATCTTGGATACAGGCTGCCCATCAACTCTGCCTTTCACAAATAAAGCTTTGAGATGTTGTCTCTCATCATCAGTAGGTTTCTCAAAAACAGCCATCATTGGATCTAGTGCCAGCTGAGCTACTTGATCGGAGAGAACAACTTCCTCCTCATCATTAGAAAGTGCCAGAAACTCCATCGGCAACATAAATACCATACTAACATCTGCCGATGGGCCCTTATCTTTGTGTTTCATCTGCCACTGCTGATGGCCAGACCTCTCATTGGCGGAACTTTCCTCTCGGTATAGATCCTCCTGACGCTCACGCTGCATCCTCCTTTTCTATGTCATTGTCAGACCCTCAGGGCACCATCGAGGAAGTTTAGTTCTCGAAACCGACTGATAACAGGTCCCAGTTGATTCTACACGACGTATATTATGGTCCCTATAGAATATTTCTTCATCGGGAACTCTTGCGTTTGCCATCTCCTCAAGCTCCTCTTGATTCCTTAGAAAATATCCAGCGCGTTTACCAAGCCTTTCATGTACACTAAGTCTGCCCCCAGCCGATCATGCACTGATGCTCTGCCTCTGATCAGCTCACTGATAGATAAACCCTGATTGCTAGGTTGAAACCTCCTTTCTAGCTGATTGGCCCCATAATAACCTTTGCACTTAGGGCAATTTTCAACAGTTGACAATTTAATACCTTCTTCCCAATAATGGATGAAAAATGGGCACCTCCAATGATCTTTATGCCTATACCACTCTTCCCGACGTCTCTCTTCTTGCTGTTGTCGATATCGGTCCCTACGCTGACGCCAACCCTCATGCTGCCTTCGATGGGTATCACAATGCCAGGTCGACGAGGTTTTTTGGAACTACTACTTTCTCCCAGCAGACCCTTACTTTTTGCATCATAGGTAGTTATCCGATGCTGGGGATCCACTGATGCGTTTTTCTCAGCAGCCTCTGATGTCAATACCTTGGTCTTACCCTTGGCATCCAACATATTTGCTGAAAAAGGGTTTGATCAATTTTCATCGGCTTCTGGGTCTTGGAGTTGCCAAACTTAATTCTCCCAGATTCAATAGCCGATTGTAACTGTTGCCTGAATACCTTGCACACATTTATACTGTAGGAAGTTGCATTGTGCCATTTGCAGTACAAGATCTTCAACTCTTCTGCCGATGGGATCACATGATTAGGTGACAGCTTAATTTGGCCTTCTTGAAGCAAAAGATCACATATCTTGTCGGCTTTGGTGATGTCAAAGGTAAACTTCTCTGGCTCTTTCTGACCAAAGGGACAAGATATCGGCTTTTTATTCTTAACCCACTCAGCTAAGCCGATAACTGGTTCTTCATCAGAATCAGAATCTTCTACCTCTTCAACAAATGATACTTTTTTGCTCTAATTCTTTTTAGGCTCAAAAACCCTAGTGTCTTGATCAGAGATCCTTTGTACAAGATGACTCAGGCTTTCAAACTCCTGAGAGGCATTTCTGTCCTTAAGATGTGACAGTAACCCTTGAAAAGCTAGATCGGCAAGCTACCAATCATCCAGCACCAGACTGTAGCACTTATTTTTTTACATCTCGTAACCTTTGCACAAAGCTTTCTACCGATTCATCAGTACGCTGTCTCAATTTTACTAAATCGATAAGCTTCTTTTCATGGATTCCAGCAAAGAAATACTTATGAAATTGTTTTTCTAGATCAGCCCAAGTAATAATAGAATTTGGTGGTAATGAAATGAACCATGTGAATGTTGATCCAGACAAAGATGATAAAAATAGTCGAACTTTTAATTCATCTCTGCTAGCTGCCTCTCCACATTGAATAATGAAGCGATTGACGTGTTCCATCGTTGATGTATCATCTTGTCCAGAGAATTTAGTGAAATCTGGTACCTTGTACCGATTTGGGAGAGGAATTAAATCATATGCTGGAGGGTACAGAGTCCGATAAGAATAGGTATTAACTTTGGATTTTATCCCAAACTGATCTCTCATGATTTCTGCTATCTTATTGGCCCAAAAAGCATCAGCCTCCTGCTGAGGAACTGGCTGAATTTCTACAGGAGGTGCCTGCTGATATCCCTCCACGTATCTTTGTGGCACACGATCTCCAGTAATCGGCATATTTGCCATCACTTGTGGTCCACTAACCTGCTGGAAAGGATTCATCGGCTGAGCTGCCGATGCTTGATTCTAAAAACCAGCTTGCACATGACCTTGCTGAACTATATGCTGAATAGGTAACTGTCCTGACCAACCATTATTAGAACTCATCGGCACAAAACTTGCCGATGGCTAGTAATTTGCTGACATTGTTGGATAACAATTAGTATAACCAGCTTGAGATATGAACTGTACCCCAGGTTGACTAGGGGCCTTCTGCTGCATCGGCGGTAAGTTTGCCGATGGACTTGTATTGGGTGCTTCAAACAAAGGCATCTGGAAACCTCCTGGAGTTGGTTGCATAGTAGTTGATGTGGCATATTGAGACACTTGAGCCATCGGTGAAACAGCCGATGATATAGGAGCTTTTCCTACTGCGTCAAACACTTGAGGCAACCCAGGATTGAAGGCAGATGACTCCGGAGGCATACCATATCCCCACCAATTAGCAGGAATTTGGCTATTCTGAGACACAGGGCCTGACATAGCTGATGTCGATATATCTGTATTAAGCTGAACTCATCCTCCTGAAAGTATCGGATCTGATCGTATCGGTGTAGATTGAATATTAGGTAAGCCTGCCGATATTGGAGGAGAAGTAACTTCTGTACCCACAACGGCTGAGGGAGCCGATGGAGTATTGACCGATGCCGGTTCTGGTTGGTGATAAGCTGGCCCAATGTAATGTGGTGGCACTTGTCCTTTAAAAGTTTGAACCACAGCATTGTGAACAGTATTGGACAGCACATTAGAGTGGTTAATCAAAGCATGATTTACTGCAGAATTAACCATCTCTTGAAGTTTACCAGGATTGGAGTCAAAGGTAACCTGCCGAGGCAACGGCAAATCTTGCTTCTGGATGACTTGTCTGCTCTTGTTTATGCTGAATGATTTCAGGCAAAGCTGCCTGTATTCTTCTATAGCCTTCTCCATAGACTGCTTCTGATCTTCCTTAAGATCTTCTTCTGATACCGCGATGATGTTCCCCGAATCGATCTCAGGATTGAACATATTGATCCAATTGATTTGTCCCACTGGGCAAGCCAAAAGATGTGTTGATGCAAAAGTGGATCTGCAAACACAAAGGGCTAATACCCAAATCGATATCCAAAGCGTGCCAGTCGATTTGACCTGTTAATTGACAAGGATGAAAATACGAGTACTTTGGTCCTGACAACAGCGATACGTCCGGAAGCCACGGCCAAGAGGTACTCACATAGAACTCGAGGATCATCGAAGGTCGCACTGAAGCGATGCAGCTCGTCGAATCGATGAGAACTCGTAAAAAGAAAAAATACGCAAATTGACGAAGTCGCCGAAAAGTAAGTAGATGCAAATAGGAGTAAAATTGGTTTGATATTGATTGATCTATCTATTACATTGCCTCTCAATCTATATTTATACCATGATATAAGGAAACATAACCAAACACGACTAGGACATCGAGTCCATACCTAAAAAAACGTGACTTTTACATGAATCATACTCTAACAAACATAGAAAAGGAAATCAACACCTATCTACTTCCCTGTCCGCCTTAATTACGATGAAATTTCCATCGACCTCCGCTCCATCGGCTTGCTTCCCGTCATCACAAGTTTCATCGGCAGCGGTCTTCAAACCTCCCTTTATCGGCATCGGCAATAACATATCCAACCTCATCAGCAACGCCTCAGTTTAAGTTAATCTTTCCATCGGTCACCACCACTCATCGGCAACAATCCTCACAAGCTGATCTCCATCGGCACCCTTCTGTCAGCGTATACAATAACTTACCTCTTGCCGATTAGCCCACTCTGATCATTCTGACATGTGCCAAGATACGGTGTCAACACCGACGAAGCCACCATTCTTTTGGACGCCGTCTGCTACTTCACCATCGTTCGCTGCTCTCTTCCGAGCTTGGAGCTGAGGACACGCCAACTTGCCGAGACGAGATAGATGCAAGACGCCTTTCGTTGCTCGCCTTTGCCTGCACGTGGTTGCAATCTGGACGACCTACTGACCATCGTGGCTGCAGTCTGGCTTATATGGATGGTGAGCACCTTGCATGTGTTCTTATCTCCCACGTCTATTTTACATCGCTGCCTTGCCGCCGGCCAGGCATGCAAGTCGATCTGTTCCAGCCATATGGAGTTCAGAAATCCGATCCTCTCTAATGGATGCAACAACACGCAACAGGAAGCAAGTAGCAACCCACGATGAAACACGGTGGTGCTGTGTTCATCTACAGCTGCTGCACGTCCTTCACCTGCCAAAGGATCATGCCTCTTGCTGCCTCCTACCTGATCTGCGAGCTGCCCTGGTTGACATAGTTCTGAATGTAAGTGTAGCCACGTTATTTCTTCGTTTTTACTCCGTTTTGCTCTGTTTCGGTTTCGGTTGCGTTAGATTCGTATCGACTTCATTGATCGGTGTGATCCTTATGTCAGTGCAGATGTTTTTCATATCACATATTTTCGGAACATAGTAAAATATTAATTTAAGTAATATATATGCTTGCAACTAGTTTTATAACTTAAATCAATATAGGTTTATTTGTTTGACATTTTACGCAAAAGAATTAATATGATTAATTGTTAACTTAAATATGCTTTTAATTATACTTGCTTAGTTTTAATACATTGCGTATGTGATGAACTCGTTTTGTTGCGTTAGTTTCAATCGCTCTGATCTATGTCCTAGCAGCGACGCTTATCATCTCACGTGTTTATTTGTTTATTATATAGTTAAATATTAATTTGATTAATCTGCATGTAATTAGTTTTCAAATCTATAAGCAATATAGTTGTTACACTATGCTATCTGATATATAGATGTTAAATGTGATTAACTGCTACATGAATATATTTTCTTTACTTGATTAGATAAACCACGTTGCATATATTAAACTCAAAAATAGGTGTTCTCGCATGTCATTTTATTTTGCTAAGTCAAAGTTTAACATGATTTAACTTCTGTCATCAATGTATTTTTTAAATTATAATTTATTAGCTTGAACACATGTCCTATCTATTTCGAGTAGAAGTTCTCACATGTTTAATTATTTTCTTTGCACAGATAAAGCATAACTTGCTTAATAAAATATTATGTGGAAATATTCATAAAATATATAAACTATGGTTAGTTTCAACTCGGTGTTGAGTCCAAATATGATTTGTCTAATCTGAACTAATTACTTTTCTATGATCTTGTTAGCTAAAATAAATCAAGCATGTAGTGGTTCCTTTTATAATATAAATATTCCGATAGTCTTTTTCTTTTTAACGATAGTTCCGTTATCAACGTTTCTTGTGTTCTCGTGACCGTAGCTGATAGCTCTCTTTTAGTACGCTATTTTCTCTTATGTGGTGTATTGTTCTTAGTTGTCCCTATTTGTTTGCTTATATGCCTGTTAGTGTGCTGGGTTGCTATGATCTACGAGTAGAAGAAAGACTATCCGTGAGCGTCGAAGATCAGAAGGTGAAAACCAGAAGCTGAGTGCCAGAAGTTGCAAATGAAAGATTAAGTTGAGGCTTTTCAGACCAAGTTGCTTTGGGCATAAAGCAAGTTCTAAGGCAAATATAACATGGGACCATCCTTGTTGTCCTATTCACTGAAATTATCATATATATACATGTGTCCTCCTTGACAACCATAGAGGTTATAACTTAGCTATTGATATCTTGTTTCCTTGTCACCTATGGGACTTTGCATTGGGTAGCTTTTGCTAGCGCTGAACATAAACTATGATCTTGTAATATGATTAATGGAATATGCAATAACACTAAAAGATGACTTTTTGATTACTATTTAAAGAGGGCTAGAGCATGGGGTTATTTTTGGTGCTCTAGTTTCTCTCTATAAGGACTCATCTGTGGACGAACATCCGGGATTTACAGTACAACTGTGAGGACTACATGGCTCTGGCTTTAGTCATATAGAAGGACCTTTTCTAGCTTGTTAGTGGTAACCTTTTTGGCGTAAGAATGGCTTGACGAATTGAGTATAGTGCGACCTCTGTCCTTATGTGTATAGGCTGCGTGTCATTGTGCCATTTTGAAGGGGGCTCTACATCTGTTTGCCGAGTGAATCTAATGACGCTAACTTGTTAGATGAACCTTTGAAAGACTTCATAGTGTTTCCCTGCCTGCTCACCTCGGAAGTGTTTTGAGAGTAATTAATCTAGGCATATGGGCAACACGACTCACAGTGAAAGTGTACAATCTCTACAGAGTGTAAAACTGTTATAACAGCCGCGCTCACGGTAACGAGTGGCCTTGGACCTTCACAGAATACATCGACATTTATTGGTTTAATATGTGTTTTGCTATTCGTTATTCATATTTACATTGATCATATGTTTATTGTGGGATTAATGCAAACTTGATGCTACTCAAGTAATAAAATTGTGACAATTAAAAGCTAAGTGCAGTCAAACCAGTGTCTAGCCTTTTGTGCCTCATGAACCCTGTGTTATACTTGTTGAGTTCAACATGGACTCACTCTTGCTATTTCCACCACAATCCAGTATGTAGTAAGGTGCTACTTAGAAGAAGGATGAAGGTGTAGTGGAGTTTTCAGAGGTCTTTCAGAAGTGCTTGGCATACGGAGCCATCAGTCAGCCATCCCTGAGAAGAATGGAGCCTGAAGTTTAGTCACTGTTCTGTGATACTCTGATGTAAGTGTTAATATAGCTATGTATACGTTATATAATAACATTGTTTCTGATACTTTTTTTATTCTAACATATGTGTGGACTTCCTGGGCACACATATGATTAGCCTGGTTTTGTTCTTTAGAAAACCGGGTGTGACAATGATGCATCTCAATATTGTAAGCCTTCAGAATTTCTTCAATAAAATCTTAGCATGGCATACGAAGACCAGCTGTAAAATAATCACAAAAAATAACACATTCATCAGGTTTTGGCCTGGCAACTGTCTCATTCTGAGGAGCCAACCTAACATTCGCATTTTCCAGCATTCTATTTTTAACCATCCACTGCAATCCAGATTCATCAAATAAAGACTTGCCAAAGTTCAGAGATTTTGTATCATCACCAACAAGCTTCGACTCGGATACAGAAACATTAGACAAGTCCTCATCAGAAATAGACTGATTGGATTCAATGGGTGAATTCTCAGAAACATTCTTCTCTATGTCTGACATCTAAATCAAAATACAAAAATTACAAAAATATACATGCAAAAGTGTCAGATACAACAAAACTAAAATCGTCAAGCTTAAAGATACAAAAAAACATAGGAAAATTACCTTTGGCAGAACACTTCTAAAACAAAAAAACTTTTTGAGCTTCGAGGAAAATCGACTTCACAACAACAAAAATTTTCAGCAGCACCTCCCCGTCTTCGGTCAAGTACCCAAAAGAAGAGGACGCAGCGCAGTATATATAGGCGGCTTCGGAATCTAACCGTAAAAATACTGTTCACAACCTAACGGTCATAAACGGCCAAATCCAAAGTTCGGGATGGCGTTTTTTTACTTTGTTTTAAAATTCAAATTTCACGAATTTTAGACCTTTGGAGTAGGCCTTCATCAGTGAGGGGCTACTGTTGGGAATATTAACTCTGCCTAAAAAACTCAGACCCGAACTTTGTAGTACCAAAAATATTAAAATATCAAAATATCCTAGCAAAATCTACTTGCACGTAAAAGTACAGCGAAGAATGTATTTTGACTTCGTGACACAAGATTCGACTTCGCCAAAAGAATAAATAAAGGTGAAAGAAAAGATCGAGAGCAAAGGCAAAGACAAAGTGTTGGCTTCATCATCAAGAAATCAACTTCGCTGGACAGCGAAGTAGATAAGGAGCAAGAAATGACTAAGTCTAAAAGAGCAAGTTCGCTTGAGAAGAGAAGATTGAACGTGAAAAAGGAGGCCAAATCAGGAAGAAATGACCACTTCACCCTTGCAGTAAAGAAGGGTTGTAAATATTTTGGTCAGGGGTAAAATAGTCATTTTATGTAAAATACGAAGACTAGGGCCCTATAAATACCCCCTCTGACATGTATAGTAGAACCATGAAATGAATACAACTTTGACTTGTATCTGGAATATTTTGATGATTGCGTGAATTGTGTCACATGACTTGAACTTTTCACCTAACAGTATGAATTATAACAGTGGTGCAAATCGGAGGAAAATTATATGTAGCTCGCTCACATCAAAGGAGTAGTATGTGCTCTACCAATCTATCAATTTATAATGTTCTTTATTTGCATTGACTAGTCTTTTTCTCACCTTATTAGTAGTATGGGGCCTATTCTCAATTAAATATCTTTTGCATTGACTAGTCTTTTTCACTCTCGCAATAATTAATGTATATATAGAAGATATATTGTCCCTTCTCTTTCCTCGATGCAACGATGTCACACTCCATTTAAAGGACAATATAGAGTGCATACATCTTATGTGCGCCCCAGGAATAGTCGCACACATAAGCCGACAAATTAACAGGAGTATCATCACTAAGTACATACATAACGTTATTACAACACGTAGTTCTTACATAACAAGCGGAAAAGTAAATTGCAATCCCTCAGGCGTAGTGTCTGATCCACAGGGAAGGACGACTGGTTGACCCAAACCTAGAAATCTTCCGGGAAGTCCTTGTAGAAACTGTCATCTGTTAACCATCCGGGATTTTACCCAAAAACAATATAGCAACAAGTGTGAGTACATTTGTACTCCGCAAGTATAGTATGAGGATTCATGAGGCTCAAAAAGGTTAGACACGGTTGACTGCAGTTAGCATTTTTAGTAGTTCAATAGTTCATTATTAATCATTATTAAGTGATGCTCAAGCTCCCATTTATCCCACATGATCCACTACTAGAATTAAGAAGAGAAAGCATCAGTGTGATCTTATCATCATAGTTCATCACGTATCAAGTAACCATTTATTCTGTGAGTTTTCCGGGCCGCTCGTGACCGTGAGCACGGCTGTTATAACAGTTTTAACACTCTGCAGAGGTTGTGCATCTTTACCCGTGAGTCGTGTTACCCATATGCTCGGGGCCCATTGACCCCCTAACACTTCCAAGGTGAGCAGGCAGGGTACACTATGAAGCCTTCCATAGGCCTCTTCTAACCAGTTAGGGCCGCTAGGTTTCCTCGGCAGGCAGATATAGAGAACCCCCCTTTCGATGGCATAATTCCCGTAGGCTATACACATCTGAACAGAGGCAGTTCTATACCCAACGTGGCAAGCCCCTCTTGCGCCCTTTCGGGTAACTTCTAACAAGTTAGAAAAGATCCTACTACTGAGCCAAAGTCAGAGCCATTTAACTCCCACGGTTGCACTGTAAGTCCCAGCTTTTGCCCTACAGATAAGTCCTTACGGAGGGTTTAGGGCAACATGATCAACATCATTTACACCATCACCCTTTAGTTCCACTACTATCATCATGATTATCCGTTGGTTCCATTAATCAATGTGTAGATCATGTTTAGTTAGAGCACTAGCTTTCTATCCAAATGCAATTAATCCCCATAGGAATCAAGGTACAGGTCATCAATTTGCTAGGAAGTCCTTATAGTCGAGCAATATTAGACACATGCATAATGAGTATGTTATATAATGAATAGGACAACAAGGTAGGCCCATGCTATACTTGCCTTGGTTCACGAACTGCTGCTAGTCCTGCTGGTCTTCGAAGTTCTCCTGGTTCCCAACGTACTCCTCACCGTCTGAACTCGACCAACACGGCAACATACACATGTCAGGAGCATTCATGCATAGCAAACAAACCTATAATTAGAACAGTACACCAGCAGTATAAAAACAAGATAAAAAGTTTATGAAAATATTCTACGTCTCGCTACGATCACATCGACGTGAAGTTCACGAAAAACAGAGCTACAACGCAAAAGTTACGAACTATTTAAGGTTCCAAAAGCTGGCTATTAAACTAGACTTAATCAAGAAATTCAAAAGCTTCTACAGGTCTAACAGTAGCACTAATGCATAGATTATGAAATTACGAACCTAACGCAAGTTGAACGGGTCGAATCGGAGCTAAAACGACGATTTTATACACGTTTTACTGCAGTGGCAATTCTGTAAATAGATCAAACTATTTTCGGATTTAAAATAAATCAAAATTCGGATTTAATCAAATGGCCGAGGACTGCGGGTGGAAATATTAAAAAGAATGGGGTCTCTTTAGCAAAATGAACCCCGAAGGGGTATCGGCCAACCAGGGTCGTTGATCTTGAGATGCACGGCTAAGAAAGAAAAAGGGGGGGGAGAGAGAGAGCCGGCCGCCGGAACTGGGAGTGATGACGGCGGCGCCGCCATGGCCGCGGCGTGGAGCTCACCGGCGCTGCTCGGCCAGGCGCTATAGAGCCCCATTCTCCAAACAAAATTCATAGGGAGAATGCGGAGGGGATAAGGATTCCGTTTTCGTCACAAGTGCGGCCGGGGAAAAGCCCGAGGGGCGCCCGCCATGGCCGGGCATAGCAAAGCTCGTCGGAGCTCACATAAACCGGCCCTAGAGGCCACAAATCAATGAATTGAAGGTGTAGGGTGAGGGAGGGGAGCACGAGGAGTCTCACCACAGCTTCAAACGGGACGGGGACGGCTCGGGGCGAAGACCGACGAGGTGGCCGAGTGTGCTCCGGTGACGCGCCGCTGCGGGACTTCGCGAGCTCAAACGAATGGGGGATTGGAGTGGGAATGCAGCCGGGAGAGAGGCGAAGGGGGTTGCGGCTCCCTTTTAAGGCCGGGCGCGGGGGGGAAGAAGGGCGCTCCCACGTCTGCGGTAGTGGGCGCGGGCGGTCATGGCGGTTGCCGTGACCGAGGGGCGAGCGGCGGGAGGTTGGAGATGAGGGCGCCGACAGGTGGGCCCGGACGGTCAGCGACCGCGGGAGAGGAGAGGGGCATGGCAACGGCCGTCTGGCCGGGTTGGGCTGGGCCACGGCCCAAGAGGGAAGGCGCGGGGAGAAATTGTTGGGCCGGCCGGGAATCGGCTAACAGGCCGAAACCGAGGAAAAGAAAGAAAGCGGGAAAGAATTTATTTTCCTTTTTCAAATTTGATTTTCAAATCACATTTCCAAATGATTTTCAAATCCTTTCAAAAATTTATCAAAACCACTCATCACAAAAATACTTGTGCAACAGCATGCATGCATGAACATTTTCTAACCTTATGATTGATTTTAATTTCCCAAAAATTTATTATTCCCTAAATTTGAATGCACAACAAATTCATATTTAACTCAAATTTATCTATTTTTAAATAATACGAAAATTTAGGGTGTCACAATTCTACCCCCTTAAAAGAATCTCGTCCTCGAGATTGGATGATGCTTACTCAAAAAGCTGCGGATAAGACTTTCTCAGATCTTCTTCTCTTTCCCACGTAGACTCATCTTCTGAATAACGATTCCATTGCACTCTGCACATCTTTATAGTGCGGCTCCTGGTAACTCTTTCTACAGTTTCAAGAATCTTTACCGGATACTCCTCATACGTGAGATCTTCTTTAACAGTAAGCTCTTCCAAGGGAATCTGCTCCTCTGGTACCCGCAAACACTTTTTCAACTGTGAAACAAGAAACACATCATGAACACCTGATAAACTATCTGGCAATTCCAATTGATAAGCCACTTCTCCACGTCTCTCTAGAATCTTGAAAGGTCCCATATATCTCGGTGCTAACTTGCCCTTCATATTAAATCTTCTAACATTTCTCATTGGTGACACCTTCAAATACACATAGTCACCTACTTGGAAACTCAACTCTCTCCTTCGGGTATCAGCATAGCTCTTCTGTCTGGACTGTGCTACTCTCAAATTATCCCTGATCATCCTCACTTGTTCTTCTGCATTGCGTAGGACATCAGGTCCAAACACTTGGGTTTCACCTGTCTGATTCCAGAATAGAGGTGTTCTACACTTTCGTCCATATAAAGCTTCGAATGGCGCCATCTTGAGACTTTTCTGGTGACTGTTGTTGTATGAAAACTCAGCATATGACAAACTCTTATCCCAACTAGCACCATACTGAGGCACAAGCTCTCAACATATCTTCCAAGATTTGATTGGTCCTTTCGGTCTGCCCATCAGTTTGGGGATGATACGCCGAACTGAAATTTAACTTGGTTCCCAAAGCACTGTGTACCTTACGCCAAAAATGTGATGTAAACTGAGTTCCTCGGTCAGATACGATCTTCTTTGGAACCCCATGTAGACATACTATTCTCTCCATATACAACTCTGCTAGCTTTGCACCACTATAAGTGGTTTTGACTGGCAAGAAGTGGGCTACCTTAGTAAGTCGATCCACTATTACCCAGATCGAATCATATCCTTGTTGAGTGCGGGGCAATCCAGTAATGAAGTCCATACCAACTTCTTCCCATTTCCACTCTGGTATTTTCATTGGTTGCAACAATCCTGCAGGCCTTTGGTGCTCAGCCTTCACCCTTTGACAAGTATCACATATGGCCACATACTCAGCCACATCCCTTTTCAAACCATACCACCAATACTTCTCTTTGAGGTCCAAGTACATCTTGGTGCTTCCAGGGTGTATAGAATAAGCAGAATCATGTGCCTCTCGCAGAATCATATCACAGATAGCCTTCACTTCAGGTACACATATCCTCTTTCCAAACCACAGAGTACCATTCTCATCCAACCGGAAACCTGGTGCCTTTCCAACCACTACATGCTCAGCAATCTCCTTTAATTTCTCATCCTCCAACTGACCTTTACGTATCTCTTGCTCCAATGTAGGTTCTATAGCCAATTCTACTACATTGTTGACAAAACCCAAGTTGAGATGTTCTATTTCAGCTCGCAACTCTGCTGGTATAAATGTCAACTGAAGTCCGTTGGCATAGCTCTTCCGGCTAAGTGCATCGGCAACAACATTTGCCTTTCCAGGATGATAATGCACTTCCAGATCATAATCTTTAATTAATTCCAGCCAACGACGTTGCCTTAAGTTCAACTCGGACTGAGTAAATATATATTTTAAACTCTTGTGGTCAGTGTAGATGTCACACTTATGTCCGATCAAATAATGCCTCCAGATTTTCAGAGCATGGACAACTGCGGCTAATTCCAAGTCATGGGTTGGGTAATTCAGTTCATGCTTTCTCAACTGCCTGGATGCATAGGCCACAACCATTCCTTCTTGCATAAGCACACATCCAAGGCCTAGGCGAGATGCATCACAATAAATAGAGAAGCTCTTACTTAAATCAGGTAGGGTCAACACCGGGGCTGTTGTCAACCTTTTCTTTAGCTCCTCAAAGTTAGCCTGACATTTGTCTGACCAAACAAATTTGGCATTCTTCCCTAATAGGGCTGTCATAGGCTTGGCTAGCTTAGAGAACCCTTCAATAAACCTTCTATAGTATCCAGCCAAACCCAAAAAGCTACGGATTTCACTAGCATTGACTGGGGCTTTCCAATTCAACACATCTTGTACTTTACTGGGATCTACGGCTATTCCACCGTTAGAGACCACATGCCCCAGAAAAGATACTTCTTTCAGCCAGAACTCACATTTGCTCCTTTTTGCATACAATTTATGTTCCCTGAGTTTTTGTAAGACTAACCTTAAGTGTTCAGCATGTTCCTCTTCATTTCTGGAGAATATTAGGATATCATCTATGAATACCACTACAAACTTATCCAAGTACTCCATGAATACTTTGTTCATTAGATACATAAAGTATGCAGGTGCATTTGTCAGTCCAAAAGACATCACTGTGTACTCATAAAAGGCCATATCTGGTAGTAAATGCTGTCTTGGGTATGTCACATGCACGAATTTTTAGTTGGTGATATCCAGAACGGAGGTCAATTTTTGAGAACACACAAGCACCTTTCAGCTGATCAAATAAATCATCAATTCTAGGGAGTGGGTATTTGTTCTTGATGGTGACTTCATTAAGGGACCTATAATCGACACACATCCTTCGTGTGCCATCTTTCTTATCCACAAATATAACAGGTGCTCCCCAAGGTGAAGAACTAGGACGAATAAAACCTTTCTCTTGCAATTCCTTAATTTGTTTCTTTAGTTCCTCTAATTCGTTTACCCCCATTCTATATGGTCTCTTAGCTATGGGTGCAGTTCCAGGTAAAAGCTCGATAAGGAATTCGATGTCGCGATCGGGTGGCATACCTGGTAGTTCATCGGGGAACACGTCCAGGAATTCATCCACCACCTGGTTCTCCTGGTTAGCAACATCGCTCAGCTGATTGACGGTGGCGGTAGGTTGAGCTTGCACTTCCACTTCAACACAAATTCTATCACCACTTGGAGATGTCACAACCACAGATTTCTCCTGACATTTTATCACTGCCCTATGTTGCTTCATCCAATTCATTCCCAGGATGAGGTCAATTCCAGCGGTTCTCAGAACAATTGGATTTACCTTGAAAGCTACCCCCTTAAAAATATACTAGTAGAAGGGCTCCAATAATTTGCTGGCATGCTACCCCCCGGTGAATTAACTAGCATGGGATCCTTCATGGCACACAGGGGTATGCTATGCATTCTAACAAAAGCTTGGGATATGAAAGAATGCGAGGCACCGGAATCAAAAAGTACGGTAGCGGAGATGGAGTTGACACTAAACGTACCCAGCATAACCTCAGGCGCCACCTGAGCTGATTCCGATGACACATGGTTCACCTTGCCAGTGAACGGAGGTCGAGCGTTGGGTCTCTGGTTGTTCTGCTGGTTCTGCGGGGCCTGCCGGTTCTGCTTCTTTGGGCACTGGTACGAATAGTGTCCCACCTCTCCACAGTTGTAAGAGGCATTGGGGTTGCCTGGGGTGCTACTCTTGATCGGGGCATTGTTGGGCACTCCCTGCCGTGGTGCTTGGTTGCTAGCTTGCTGTTGCTGGGGGCGCTGCTGACTCTGATTACCCAACTGCGGTGGGTACTGGGGACGCTGCTGATACTGGTTCCTCTGGGGGTACTGGCCTTTGTTCCATTGGTTGGGTGGCCCTTGGTTCCTCTGCGGAAAACCCTGCTGCGAGAAGGCTCGCGGGCGAGTGTTGCTACCCGATGCCTGTCCCTGGAGCTTCCTCTTCTTGACGTCCATTTCCTTACGCTTGTTATCAATTACAATGGCACGGTCCACCAAATCTTGGAAACTGGCATATTTGTTGGACATCAGTTGCAGTTGGAGTCCATCATACAGCCCCTTCAGAAAACGGCGCTGTTTATCAGAATCCCTAGCCACTTCAGCCAGGGCATATCGCGACAATTGTGCAAACTTGTCGCGGTATTCCGCCACAGACATGGACCCTTGCTTAAGAGCCCGGAACTCCTCTTGCTTCAGCTCAATAAGTCCCTCAGGGATGTGATAGGACCTAAAGTTCTCTGTGAACTCTTTCCATGTGACCTCTGGAGCATTCTCTGGACGTCCATACTGGAATGACTCCCACCAATCCTGAGCAGCTCCTTGGAGTTGGCCTGAGGCGTACAAGACTTTCTCCAAGTCGTTGCACTGTGCAATGTTTAGCTGCTTTTCCACAGCTCTCAGCCAGTCATCCGCCTCCATAGGTTCAGAGGCGTGTGTGAACACAGGTGGGCGTCCCTTCAGAAACTCACCACGCTTGTCACGGACCTGCACAGGTGGGGGTGCTCCTGCGGGTTGCTCACCGAGACGGTCCATCACGGTCTGCATGAGCTGCGCTTGCATGGCCATCAACTGCTCAATGGTCACCGGCGGTGGCGGAGGTGGGTCCACCAAAGCTCCGTGTCCACGACCACGGCCATGGCCTCGGCCACGTCCTCCTCTGGCGGCCATCTGTTTCCAAGCAAATGTGCAAACTTTTAGAGATCTCCCAAAAATTTACAAATTATTTACAAAAGGTAAATAACATAACTGAAAATTTCTGGACGAGTGTCTACAACAGCAGACCGAAAACTGGAGTGTAACTCAAGTTCCAGAAATCCAAAATAGGCGTGGCATACATCATTGGAAAGCTTAAAGAGTCTGCTACAACTTTTGTATAGAACTTTTTCACTGATACAGACGGCAACATCATCAAAAACTGAGCTAAACAATTTCTGTTCTAGGTTACAGACTGCACAGACTTGCCAGGTTGTAGCAGGCATATCTCTCAAACCAGAATTGATAATGAGGTGATTCCAGTGGGAAATGAGAGGTACACAAGTCTAGTTCTTCCCACAAAAATTTCATAATTTTCGGACGTAGAGATTTAGAGATATGAGACAAACATTGCAGACTGCTCTGAGAAACAGCACAGCAGTAAAGCAGAAATTAAACCCCAACTAAGTTAAACAAACACTAACTTAAGGTTTTGATAAAAAGAACATGTGGACAAGCCCACACTGTTCCAGCAATCACACAAACTCCAAATCAACCAACTTCAACAACACAACCATCGAGACAACGAAGGGTTCACAAAACATACACCCACTTGACACGACTCTCGATTCTAAAACGCATTTAGCAAGACGGGGCTGCAAACACCTAAGGAGCGCGATCCACCATGGTGAACACCCTGGCCTTCTTCTTGTAAATGGTAGGCTGTCCTAACTGAACGGCCATCTCATCTATCTGGTTCTGAAGGCGTCTTTCAGATTTTTGCGCCGCACGAAGCTCTTCCCTGAGTGCTTCATTGGCCTCCTGCATGGCGCTGAGGTGCCTCACTGTGGTGTCCAAGGTGGGATCAGAAGCTGGAGGAGCCAACACCGCCCATGTCTTCTCCCTCGGGTCATAGCGTGGGAGATACCGGTAGCGATCGTTCTGCATATCCTCAAAACGCCTACCATGGTAATGCAGGTACGCCGCCTGCGCAACATCTTCCATGCTGTCATAGACACTGGCACGCCTGGCTCGGTGGCTATGGGTGGTCACAATATCCTGAGATTGGTTGGTGTTGTTCCAGGCGGTGATGATCACATTGGTCTTCCAGTACGTCGCCTCCACTGGATGTGTGTGCTCCGCACAGTAGTACTTCACAGAGGCAGCAAACTCTGGATAGTACTCAGCTAGCATGGTGGTGAGGAGGCTGTGGTAGTGGGCATCTTCGGGAGCTTCCTTAAACTTGTTCCTAGTGGACCATCCTATCTCTTCTGGCTCCTCTGATGCAGCTGGGGAGGGCACGGGTGTTGGTGCAGAAGCGGCCTGGGATGCTGGTGGAGGTGTAGCAGCGGGGACTGGCGCATCCACATGTGGGATGGGTGCAGCCACGGGGGTCGAAGCGGGTCCATCAGATGCAGCAGCTGAAAATTCCTCCTCCTCCATGGGTTCCTCCTCTTCCTCGTCAGTGACGTGGACGACCTCTGGCTCCACTGGTGGTACTGCTGGTGGTGCTGGTGGAGCAGGTGCTGCTGGAACGAACTGGGCGACATAGGCAGCGGCACTGAGGCGAGGCATCTATAGTTTTGATATAAAATATTATTAGAGTCAATATTTTATGCAATAGAATAAAGAATAGAGCATAAAATTTTTAATAAAATATCAAGATTGAGGTAGGAGCAAATAAATAAATAAAGTCAATCTCCTAGAAACGACCATTTCTATCTAGGTTTGCGTCCTACAGTCGACACAGCTCTGATACCAATTTGTCACACTCCATTTAAAGGACAATATAGAGTGCATACATCTTATGTGCGCCCCAGGAATAGTCGCACACATAAGCCGACAAATTAACAGGAGTATCATCACTGAGTACATACATAACGTTATTACAACACGTAGTTCTTACATAACAAGCGGAAAAGTAAATTGCAATCCCTCAGGCGTAGTGTCTGATCCACAGGGAAGGACGACTGGTTGACCCAAACCTAGAAATCTTCCGGGAAGTCCTCGTAGAAACTGTCATCTATTACCCATCCGGGATTTTACCCAAAAACAATATAGCAACAAGTGTGAGTACATTTGTACTCCGCAAGTATAGTATGAGGATTCATGAGGCTCAAAAAGGTTAGACACGGTTGACTGTAGTTAGCATTTTTAGTAGTTCAATAGTTCATTATTAATCATTATTAAGTGATGCTCAAGCTCCCATTTATCCCACATGATCCACTACTAGAATTAAGATGAGAAAGCATCAGTGTGATCTTATCATCATAGTTCATCACGTATCAAGTAACCATTTATTCTGTGAGTTTTCCAGGCCGCTCGTGACCGTGAGCACGGCTGTTATAACAGTTTTAACACTCTACAGAGGTTGTGCATCTTTACCCGTGAGTCGTGTTACCCATATGCCCGGGGCCCGTCGACCCCCTAACACTTCCAAGGTGAGCAGGCAGGGTACACTATGAAGCCTTCCATAGGCCTCTTCTAACCAGTTAGGGCCGCTAGGTTTCCTCGGCAGGCAGATATAGAGAACCCCCCTTTCGATGGCACAATTCCCGCAGGCTATACACATCTGAACAGAGGCAGTTCTATACCCAACGTGGCAAGCCCCTCTTGCGCCCTTTCGGGTAACCTCTAACAAGTTAGAAAAGATTCTACTACTGAGCCAAAGTCAGAGCCATTTAACTCCCACGGTTGCACTATAAGTCCCAGCTTTTGCCCTACAGATAAGTCCTTACGGAGGGTTTAGGGCAACATGATCAACATCATTTACACCATCACCCTTTAGTTCCACTACTATCATCATGATTATCCGTTGGTTCCATTAATCAATGTGTAGATCATGTTTAGTTAGAGCACTAGCTTTCTACCCAAATGCAATTAACCCCCATAGGTATCAAGGTACAGGTCATCAATATGCTAGGAAGTCCTTATAGTCGAGCAATATTAGACACATGCATAATGAGTATGTTATATAATGAATAGGACAACAAGGTAGGCCCATGCTATACTTGCCTTGGTTCACGAACTGCTGCTGGTCCTGCTGGTCTTCGAAGTTCTCCTGGTTCCCAACGTACTCCTCACCGTCTGAACTCGACCAACACAGCAACATACACATGTCAGGAGCATTCATGCATAGCAAACAAACCTATAATTAGAACAGTACACCAGCAGTATAAAAACAAGATAAAAAGTTTATGAAAATATTCTATGTCTCGCTACGATCACATCGACGCGAAGTTCACGAAAAACGGAGCTACAACGCAAAAGTTACGAACTATTTAAGGTTCCAAAAGCTAGCTATTAAACTAGACTTAATCAAGAAATTCAAAAGCTTCTACAGGTCTAACAGTAGCACTAATGCGTAGATTACGAAATTACGAACCTAACGCAAGTTGAACGGGTCGAATCGGAGCTAAAACGACGATTTTATACACGTTTTACTGCAGTGGCAATTCTGTAAATAGATCAAACTATTTTCAGATTTAAAATAAATCAAAATTCGGATTTAATCAAATGGCCGAGGACTGCGGGTGGAAATATTAAAAAGGATGGGGTCTCTTTAGCAAAATGAACCCCGAAGGGGTATCGGCCAACCAGGGCCGTTGATCTTGAGATGCACGGCTAAGAAAGAAAAAGGGGGGGAGAGAGAGAGCCGGCCGCCGGAACTGGGAGTGATGACGGCGGCGCCGCCATGGCCGCGGCGTGGAGCTCGCCGGCGCTGCTCGGCCGGGCGCTACAGAGCCCCATTCTCCAAACAAAATTCATAGGGAGAATGCGGAGGGGATAAGGATTCTGTTTTCGTCACAAGTGCGGCCGGGGAAAAGCCTGAGGGGCGCCCGCCATGGCCGGGCATAGCAAGGCTCGTCGGAGCTCACATAAACCGGCCCTAGAGGCCACAAATCAATGAATTGAAGGTGTAGGGTGAGGGAGGGGAGCACGGGGAGTCTCACCACGGCTTCAAACGGGACGGGGACGGCTCGGGGCGAAGACCGACGAGGTGGCCGAGCGTGCTCCGGTGACGCGCCGTTGCGGGACTTCGCGAGCTCAAACGAATGGGGGATTGGAGCGGGAATGCAGCCGGGAGAGAGGCGAAGGGGGTTGCGGCTCCCTTTTAAGGCCGGGCGCGGGGGGAAGAAGGGTGCTCCCACGTGTGCGGTAGTGGGCGCGGGCGGTCATGGCGGTTGCCGTGACCGAGGGGCGAGCGGCGGGAGGTTGGAGATGAGGGCGCCGACAGGTGGGCCCGGACGGTCAGCGACCGCGGGAGAGGAGAGGGGCGCGGCAACGGCCGTCTGGCCGGGTTGGGCTGGGCCGCGGCCCAAGAGGGAAGGCGCGGGGAGAAATTGTTGGGCCGGCCGGGAATCGGCTAACAGGCCGAAACCGAGGAAAAGAAAGAAAGCGGGAAAGAATTTATTTTCCTTTTTCAAATTTGATTTTCAAATCACATTTTCAAATGATTTTCAAATTCTTTCAAAAATCTATCAAAACCACTCATCACAAAAATACTTGTGCAACAGCATGCATGCATGAACATTTTCTAACCTTATGATTGATTTTAATTTCCCAAAAATTTATTATTCCCTAAATTTGAATGCACAACAAATTCATATTTAACTCAAATTTATCTATTTTTAAATAATACGAAAATTTAGGGTGTCACAAACGAGAAGGTTGCCCCATCTTTATTTACTAATCCTACCATTCCAAATTATAAGTTATTCTAGTTTTAGATATTCTAGTATTTAGAAAAGGTTAGAACGACTCATAATTTGGAATGGAAAGAGTAATAACAAAAATACAAGATACAATGATGGAATGAAGAATAAGTGAAAACGTTTGGCTTTTTTGTTAAAAAAACATATAGAACACTGGGGAATTCCTATTTCTAGTTTATGAAGGTTTAACTTATCAATCAATTTCAACACAACAGTAAGAAGAAAGGAAGATTTAGCATAGTAAAATGATTAATCCATTATACAGCAACAAATTGAAATGGCTTATATGCATATCTACTTATTTTCATTCAATGATTGGCTTTCCAGACATCAGATTTATGGTGGTGTTAAAGAGTGATCAACATTCAGCAGTCAGATAGGGAAGTGGGGAAGACAACACTGAAGGTATATAGTATTTAGTATTTCTCAGATCCACTAATAATTAATGCCAACTGTACTCATTTTACAAGATTTTGCTGCACGTTACTGGTTGTAAATAGTATATAGTATTTCTCAGTTCTACTAGTTTTGTCTGTAGAACATCGTGTATTCTAAATGATAAGGTACTATTCCATCTTTTCTTTTTTGCATGTTATATTAGCTTTGTCTAAAGTCAAGCATTTTCATCCCCACCATCAATTTTATAAAATCTATGCAGTTTCACAACATGTAACTATATATTATGAAAATATAAGTTAATGAATCCAAAAAACATAAAACTTATGTTGTAATAACATCTACATTTCTTTAAAAAGGTTGATGTTTAAAATTAGAAATGTTTGACTTAGGATAAAGCCAATACAACTTTCTAAAAAACAAAGGGAATAATATGAAGAAAAAACAATTCGAGGATCATCAATTAGGAGATGGTGTAGAAACACTAATGGATAAGCATTAAGAAATTCTCTTAAGTCCATAGACAAATAGAGAAAAAGATGGAGCTATAGAGGTCATCTTAGGTACACTATTCTATTATAAATGATTGAATTTTTAATGGGGATTAGCTAATTTTACCGTAAACAATACCAAAAATATATTCTTTTATTTAAACTCCACTGATATATAACATTTAACATATTTGATCTCCAAGATATTGTCACTACATTTTGCAATGAATATCTATGGTAGTGGAAATAGTAGTTTTACTGTCAAAATGTGTAACACCCGTGTTTTTGCATCATGTTAAAAACCACTAAAATTTGAATTTTTTAAAAAAACTTTACAACAAATTAAAACCTTGACTATTTATTTTTTGCAAAACCATTTTTAAAGAAAATGCTTTCCAAACCATGCATCAAAATCCACCATATGCTTTTAGGCTAGAATTATTTGAATGCTTGAATGTTGATTGTTTGATTGTATGATTGTTTGCCCTAGAATTTATTTTGGCACTAAATAATTCTCCTTGGCAGTTTCCCTTGATTTCCTCCACCCAAATAATCTCCTTGACCCCTCCTTTGAGTTACCAAGTCCACTACATTCCAAAACTCCCTTTAAATCCACTTGAATTCATTTCAAACTCACCTAGTTTACTTTGGGAAAATTTAAAAGGGAATTTCATAACTGGAAATGGAAATTGGGCTCATTTCCCTCCTCTCCCTCTTCTGGCCCGTGATCACGGCCCACCTTCTCCCCACATCGGGCCAACGGCAGCTGAGCCCATGTTGTGCCCGCCTCCTCCCCTCTCCCACATGGGTCAGCCCTGCAACTTGGCCTAGCTCAACGTGCAACACCTTTCCCCACTCCTCTCACTATCGCTGCGACCCCGCATGTCATCATCTCCTACCTGGAGACGACAGTGACAATACCATGTCACCATCTCCACCGCCTCAACCTCGCCACCGCCTTTCCCCAACCGAAGTAGATAAACGCAAGGACTTCACTGCGGACCCCACCAAAGTTTCCCGAACTCACACGCTCCTTCTTCCCCTTATTTCCACCGCCACACGACTACGCCCAAGCACTCGGTCGTTGCCACCGCCATGGAGGTACCTTGGCCGCTACTCTTCCTCGGTCAGGCAGCGGATAAGGTCGCACTGTTGTGATCCGCCTTAGTGGTTTGAATTCGCACGCGGGAAGGAAAGCACTAAGGAGCGCAGCAAAATATCTGCCGTCGTGAACAGACATCGATAGCCTATAAATAGGCCCGGCCAGCAAGCCCCGCCTCAACCATCAATGCCATAAGCTTCGCCTAGTTCGGGAACACTCCCTCTCCCTCTCCCTCTCCCTTTCCTTTCTCCCTTCCTCTATCAAGCTCTAGCTTGGTTCTCCCCAATCCGGCCGCCATGGTTGACACGGAGTCGAGCTCTGAGCTCTCCCTCTCTAGTGCGTCTCAAGTCAATAGGACTTGCCCGCACGCCCATCGACCTCTCCTCCACCAACTCCACCACCGCTAACTCTCCCTCCCTATTTGTGCTACCTTGTTCCTGAGTGAAGCCTGCCACCGAGCCACCATCACCGAGGCCTTGTTAGACCTATCGCGCCAATGGCTCTAGTGTCGACTATGCCTATCATGTGGGAAATTTGTACACCTCTGCAGAGTTTATTGAATCTATTCGAATAGCTACATTCTTGGAATGGGCAGATGCTGGGATGAGAGCAACTATGATTAGACTTCTGCAACTATGAAAATCTGGTAAGATTATTTTACTAATTTGGTAAACTATAATTAACCCCAGAAACTGGTGAGAATAGTAATACTCTACCAGGGTCCAAGCAATAATTCTAATCATCTCACCCTACCACTTTTACCAATATAACCCCCCTCCACATATAGCCTTCCCTTCCACCTCTCCTCCACCCAAAGTTTAGGGCTTGCTGAGTACTTTATGTACTCAACCCCCCTCCATTCTATTTTTTAGGAGTGAAGCTATAGGAGCACATACTGGATGAAACTAATGGAGCTACGCGAGGATAGGGAAATAGAAGAACATACGAGTATGGAGCTATTGAGAATTATGCAAGGGTAGGACACCCGGAGTATACCCAAAGATGGAGCTGTACGACTTCACGAAGGAGCTGCACTAGGACTATGACGATTGGAATATAGGAGCATGCTTAAGGAATAAGTCTAGGGTTATGTCCATACTCCAGGTTGCATGTAGGAATGGAGCCACGATGATATAGGACCATTGTCTTAGAACTCTGATGTATACCATAAGGCTTATGGCCCAAGCTATGTAACTCAAACCATGTAATATGTGTTTCCCCATTAGCAATAAAAGTACGGTTTTTGATATCAATCTTGTTCGAATTGTGTGTATCAGCTACTGATCTAGGGACTGATACATGATACACAGAGGACCCTAAATTAGGGGCCTGATAAAATGTTAGTCATAGGATGCACCACAACGGAGCCTATTTAGACGTGGTTGTAGATGCTCTACCAGTCTACAAATCATTTCCCAAAAGTCATCCATAAATATAGGAAGTCACAAAGCTGCATAGTTGTTCACATGCGTGCAGCCCTGGAGATTTGAACCCACGACCTCAAACCTTGCGTAACTGCCCTAACCACTCCACTGCAAAGTTACTTATGCCTAAAGGGCACAAACATTTCCCTCGTATTCACTACCCATTTTTGAAAATAAGTATTTGGAAACCTAAAAAATTCGAATGAAAACATTTTTAACAGCAAAGTTGTGGATATCGTCGAGTACTACAACTGTGGTTTAGGTGGTTTCTCCATCCGAGGTTGTTTAAAAATTTTGAATTTCAAATGTGACAAACTCAAACATAATTTTCTTAGATAAATGATTTCAAATGAAAAAGTTGTCAACTATAAAGTTGCGTAACTCTTCGAGATCTACAACTTTGGATTTTGTCATTTCTTCATCCGAGGTCGTTCAAAAATTTTGAATTTCAATACGTGAGTATTTTAAACTAAAATTTTGGACCATAGATTATTTCAAATGAAAACGTTATCAGCTGCAATGTTTTATATCTTTTCGACATCGATAACTTTGGTTTTTTATCATTTCTTCATCCGACATCATTTGGAAAATTCAAAAAAAATAAATTCCAAAATGTGAGAACTTCAAACAGAATTTGGTGGATCCAAATAATTGCAAATGAAAAATTGTCAACAACAAAGTTGTTGATCTCTTTGAGATATACAACTTTAATATAAAGTTTGTCCTCATCCTACTTCATTTGAAAAAAATATAAAGTTTACTATGTTGCACCTATTTTTAGAGACGACTATAGTTCTACTTGCCTGGCTGCCTCTACAAAAAGAATTCTAGGGATGGCTCTAGATCCAGCAGCCTTTAGAAATTCATTTGCAGAGACGGTTGCCTCTAAAGCTAGGAGCATTTATAAAGGCGGCTAAAAATAGCAGCCGCCCGTACAAATGCATTTTTGGAGATAGCTCATTCGGAAACCATTCCACATATATTAAAAAAAGGAGGCATCCCTACACATAGTTTTTGTAGTAATGATTATTGCTACTCCATTTGTTTTGCAAATACCTGAAGTTTTGGACAAGGTTTGAGCCAAAGTTGTAAGAATTTGATTACAACTAAATTATGTAACAACTTTAATTTGGAATATATTGAATAAGCAAAGCTATGTATGTAGACATAAATGTATATGTAGATGCATAATAAAATCTATATATCTAGAAAAAAGCGGAACATCTTAGAATTTGGAATAGAGAGAATACTAACAAAAAACAGGATAGAATGATAGAACAATAAAAAAGTGAAAATGTTTTTTGTTAACAATATATTGAACACTACGGAATTCTTTTTATTAGTTTATGAAGCTTAATGTATCAAGCCATTTCAATACAATAATAAAAAGATAAGAAGCTTTTAGGACGTGTTTGGCTCAATTTTTGGAAAGTGCTTGAATGGAATAGATAGAATAGTAAAACATGATAGAATGACGGAACGATAAACAAGTGAAAACATTTGTTTTTGTTAAAAAAATATGTTGAACACTAAGGAATTCGTTTTTTCTAGTTTATGAAGGTTAACGTATCAAACCATTTCAATACAATAGTAAAAAGATAAGAAGTTTTTAGGATGCGTTTGGTTCAATTTCTGGAAAGGGTTTGAATATTGAGGAATTCCTTTTTCCTTGTTTATGAAGGTTAACTTATCAACCCATTTGGATACAATGGTAAGAAGCTTTAGGATGTCTTTGTTTAATTTCTAGAAAGTGCTTCTGCTGCCCAAAAAGTAGAATATCAATTGAACATGTAGAACTATAAGGTACTTTTCTAGAATCGTTGCTTTCATGTAGCACACACAACACCTTGAACGCTACTTTTGGCTTTTAGCTTCCTGCTTTTCTAAATGGATCGAAATAGAGAAACATTTTACAACTGTTTCAAGGGAGATAAAGAGAGGGTAGCTTTCAATAATTGTTTTAAGTAAATAGCTTACAATTTTTTAGCACATAGCTCACAAGAGATTCTCACAACTCATAGCAGTTTTTTCGCAGCTCACGGCTGAACCAAACAAACCCTTAACATTATAAAATGATTAATCTATTATACAACACCAAAATGGGTTTGCTTATTTTCTGTCACACCCGATTTTAAGGACAAAATCGGATGTATAATCCTATGTGTGCCTAGAAATCAGTCACACACATAAGACGACAAATTACAATAGTATCAAGAGGAACATGTTTGTTACATAATGAGTAATGACAATTACATAGAGACAACTATTTATCAAACTAGTGGAACTTAACATTCTAATCATCTGGTGAAGCCTCCAAACACCACAGGGATGGTTGACTGGGGTACATACGCCTAGCACTTCTCAAAAACTTTAACCAAGCTCCATCTTCTGTTACCCATCCGAGATTTTTCCCAAATTTGAATATAAAGCAAGCATAAGTACATGTCGTACTCAACAAATATAACATGAGGTTCATGAGGCTCAAAAGGCTAACATTGGTTTACTGCAGTTAGCTTTTAGTGAATCATAATTTTAGCAATTGAGCATCAAGTTTAAGACAAGCCCATATGACCACATGATCATGTAAACAGGAATAATGTATAGTATAAACAAATTAATCACATGTGTTCTTCTATTCCATAAGGATCCTAAGGCCATTTGTGTCCATGAGCATGGCTGATATACCAGTTTTACACTCTGCGGAGGTTGTACACTTTCACCATGAGCTGTGCTTTACCCTTTCGTCCGAGGTGATCAGCCTCTTGACCCACTTCTAAGGAAAGTCTGCATGGTTCACTATGAAATCTTTTAAATATTTGTCTAATAAGTTAGGGCCGCTACGTTTCCATGGCAAGCATGTGTGGAAACTGTAACACCTCAAGTGTTTAGTCCTTAATTGCATTGCATTTGCATAAGCATGACATGCATAATCCATGTTTAGTATTTCATGTAATGCAATTCATCTGTTTGTTTAGGGTTTGTTTGATTGATTCCATAAATACTTGAGGGTTGGTGTAACAAAAAGGTAAAGTAGTCAATCATGACCTGCCACACCTTAGCTATACTTAGGGTAACATTTGGATCAAGGTTCATGTTGACCAAAATTACAAAATTGCCCTACAAGACAAGTTTGACCCCCATTTGACCATAGAAGGCTCTAGTTTGACCAATTAGAAAGTCTAATTTAGAGACCTTGCATGGAAGAGCACCCTTAAGCAAAGTTGTAAAGAAATTCATGAGGAACAAAAGTCTCAATATGACCATCTCATGAAAGTGACCACAACATGCTCAAAAGTGGCCCACAAGTCAGCTAGTGGTGTAACTCCAGGACTTAGAATTTTTCTAAGTCTGGAATCTGACCCTACAGTTTCACTGGTGCCTACTTTAGGAGCTTGTAGTTTGCAAACCAAGCCAAACCAGTCTTCACTCATATTGACAAACTTGTAGATCACATGTAGCCCTACAACTTTGTCAACATTACCCAAGCCTGGTTCTCACTGGTTCAAGAGTTATCGTGTCATGAACTTCAGCTGTCAGTCGGCATTGTTAACTGAAACCCGGTTTCAGTTTCACCGAGCACTACTTTGAGGCCATGTAGTTTCAAATATAGGTCGAACCAGCCCAAACACCAATTGACAAAGTTGTTGACCTCACAAAGCCCTACAAATTTGATGTTATCATCTGCTCCTAACTCGAACCGGTTTAGGAGATATTCAGTGACAAAATTGCTCTGTCAGTCGGCCATCGGTGTCGCGTTGCATCTTCGATTCAGTCAAATCGGCTCGTCTGTCTGCCGTGGCCGACCGGAGCCAGGACAGCGGCGACGCGTGGGAGCTCGGTGGCGGCCATGCGCCGGTTGTGGCCCCACCAGTCAGACCACACGGCCCTCAAAGGCGCCACGAAGCTGGACCTGTCGCTCACTCGCGCCTCTGCTTCTCCTTCGCCCTCCCTGAGCCAGAGCGGAGCACCGAGGTGCCATTGCCGCCGCGTCCCTTCCCCTCGCTCGTGCGCCGTCGTCGTTGCGTCTTGGCTCGATTCCTCCCGCCAGCGACCTCGCCGCGTCTCCCTCTACCACCTCCACCCGTTTCCGGAAGCGTTTGAGTGAAGGTGAGGCCACATTGCTCGCCTCCGCCGCCGCGGCCGCGTTCGGGACCTCGCCGGAGTTCGAGGCCGCCGTGGTCAGAGCGGCCTAGCCCTTCTCACCCCTTCCTTTTCTCTTAGTCGGTTGCCCAGTGACCCCGGGGAGCTTGGAGTGGGTTCGGTTGAGGCGGTAGGGGCTCACCGTCGCCGGCGTACCGCCGCGCACCTCCACCGTACCGCCATGACCGACGGCGAGTGCCTTGCCATTGCTCCGCCACCCCATTCTTGCCATCAATCGACGTAGTTCGATGACGTGGTCGTGCCCGTTCATCCAGTTTCGCCGGCCGGCTCACCGACGGCGAGTTCCGGCGACCACCGCCACCTCCTCCGCCTCTCTCTCTCTGATCGGTGGGGCCACCGGGTCAGTCGCACGCGCGCGTGGGCGGGAGCCGTAGCAGGCCGCGCGCGAGAGCGGGCCGCGCCGAGAGAGTTGGGCCGCGTCGGCTTGAAGTCCGGCCCGGTAGCAGGATTTGATTTTAGTTTGTATTTCTTTTTCTAAATTGCCACAGATTTTGTACAAGTTGGAAAAATAGGAATCTAGGGTTTTAGTGATCCAAAAATCATGAGATAAATTTTGTTAGAATCTACTGGATGTGTAGTATTTTAGAAAAATATGGATCTGGCATGAGATGTTTAAATTCTGTAAGAACTTATTAGATCCTTTAAATGTGTTTTGGAATGCATGCAAATTTGTTTAATTTATAACTTGAGCTGTAGTATTCCATAAATCATGAAATTTGGTGGGTAGGTTAATCTATGCTAGTCCTAGCTCTGGTAAAAATTTGGGCATTAGTGCTTAAGTAATTTTCAAGTTATAAGGCTATCATTTTATTCTAGGAAATAATTGAAGGAATTTTTATAATTTTTCTACATGTGCAATGTTTTTGTAACTTTTTGGAGAATGTCTTGGTAACCTAGAGGGTCTAAGAAAAATATGAAATCTGTTGTTTGATACTTTTCAATGTGATTTATGAATTATGCAAAAATCAGCCTTTTGGGCTTGTGAATTTTGTATAGAGAGTTTCTGTGAATAAAATTTGTTCAAATTTTTACTGTGGTCTATTTTGAGGTCAGAGAGTCCCCTGTAATTTTTGTAGAATTTTAGGAGCAGTTTACATATATGTTTAAAATTCCACCTAAATAATTAAGTAAATTAAGAAATGGGGTTAAATAAATATTCTAGTTGGTTCCACCTTACTTTCTGGTGTTTTTATACCTAATGTGAACTGTTAGTAACATTAGTTTGGTTTTGGGAGACTTTGGTCATATCAACAAATATTTAACCTTTGTAATTTTAGGTTTTCTGGACAGCTGGAAGTATTTCTAAGTTTGACCTTTGATAAAATTGGTTGCTGGAAAACTTGTAAATACCAAAGTCACAGTAGACTTGATGAACTAGCTTGTGTCAAAATTTGGGAGCATTTGGCTTTGTAGTTTGAGAGTTACTGTTGTTTTAAGTGGCAGTTCAGAATCTGCTACTCTCTGTTTTGAGAGGACAGATTCTGGAACTTGCGAAGTTTGACGTGGAAAACTTAAGAGTTTGGGGTTGAGGTCTGAAAATGAATTGTAGAGTATTTCTTAGGCTTTCCAGATTGTCCTAGATCATATCTTTTGGAATTGTAAATCTCCAGTTGTGATAAAAACAAGTAGCTGCTGTCCAGAATGCTTTCTGAGGTATTTTACTAATTGATATGGTGTGGTATCCTAAGGAGTGTTACTTTTGTAATTGTTAGGTGTTAGGGCCTTAACTGAGGATGAGCAGCTCTATCTTAGGTTAAGTAGATTAGGTGAGTACTTCTCTACCGGAGAGGAAATTTGCACCTACTCTTTTGAAGTGATTTGAATAGAGCGTTAAATTGTTGTAATGCATTTCATTCCGAGCATATTGCATCTTTCATTATGCATTCATGGAATTTATTATGCACTCATGCAATAGGTGTACCGGAGGGGGTAACACTCCTCGAGTTCGAGCAAACGATTCCAGAGGAAGTACTGAGTCAACCGGAGGAGCAGACAGAGCCCATCGGCGAAGGAGACGCCGTTGAAGACCTACCGGAGTGCCCGGATCACAGGCCTTCCACCTTCCTCAAAGGCAAGCCCCGGTGCATGCTGAACCCATCAATTTATAAAGATATCTTGAGTACTTTTAATTGTTTACTGCATTAAGTAGTAGGAGTTGTATGAAAACAACTGTTGCATTACACCTGTCCTTGTCCAGATACTATGCCCTAATCCTATATTAGGTGTAGGCACGTGTCAATGCTTAGCCCTGCTTAGTACGGTAGAAGTCGGGTGATTTCCGGTCATCCGCGAGAGATAGGACTGGGTCGCGAGTGGCTTATGGCTATCGTGATGGAACCATGCTTTAAAATGAAATTGAGACCGGGCGGGAGTTCGATGGTACATCCGCAAGACACTTCACGTCTTGGGTGTGGAGCCATGCCCGTCTGAGTCGTTTAAGGACCGATTCGCTGTACGTCCTTGAGTCATGTTGAACGCAGTCTAACACTTAGTTGGCCGGATAAGTCGTTCCGACCGCGAAGTCGAGTAGTATGGTTCAGGCCGGGAATCGAATGGTAGGTTGCTTCTTGGAGGAGAGAAAGGATGTGCTTGGGGACATTGGCGTGAGACCAAGGGGGGGTTAGAGTCCCTAGCACCTGGCAGAGTGTCGCCCTTGGGGTCGCGACATCATTCGGACCCGCGATTCCTGAACTGTACGAAAGATGACCTGAGCAGCCCTCGCCAGGCGCGTCTCGGTGAGTGTTAGAAATACCCCTCCAGCTGGATAGGAATTCGATTTGAATCGCCGTCGCTCCTGGTTAGTAAGCACTTGACTTGAGCAGCGGCAACGTAGATCTCATTAATTAAACAGATGGTTAAGTGAATGATACAATGTTGCCACAATTTATACCTGCTATGGAATAATATGAATAATTGTTTGATGATAATCAAGTGCATGTTTAGTACAGGTGCTAAGATAGATGACAGGTAAATGCTAAAAATAACTGCTAGTACAGGTTATAAGAGTTTCAACTGCTTATGCCTTTATGCAAAATATGGTGTCAGCTAGCCTCTTGTGTAAGCCTTGCATAATCCTTGGTGTCTCTTTTATTTCTGGTTTTTGACGGGTAAGTCTAGCTGAGTACATTCCAGTACTCAGGGTTTATTCCCTCCTGTTGCAGATGACATGCTTTACCAGGGCTTCTGCAAGACATGTCTCCACCCCGCGGGTGATGATGACTAGATCACACGGGCGTGATCATCTTTATGTACTTTCCTCGTGCTTTTGTGGGATGTCGATCCATCCAAACTGGCAGTAATTAAGTCACTAAAGTGTGTGTTATGCTTCCGCTACTTTCAAACTCGGTTTGTAATAATTGCTACTCCGTGGTGTTAACTTATTTCGGAACTACTTGTGAAATGTAACGTGTGATGTGTATGTTGAATGATGCGATCCTGGTTGTAAGCAGTTTGGTTTGAAATCCTTCGTGATTTCGATTGACTACCGGGATTATATGGGCTCAAGTTTGAAAATTTGAGCGCTTCGGTGCTCGTTTTCGTACTTGTGCTCTTATAATTTGGTCGGTTCTGTTACAGCTGGTACCGGAGCATAATTCAACATTAAGCACATCTTACGAGTAATTAAAAACAAAAGTATTTGTTTGCGAAAAGGGTTAAACTTTAAAAAGTATTTTTATAAGTATGCCAGTGATCACATCCCTTAGCCCAAATAAGGACTCTTAGGTGGCTTATTATAAAGACTAACTTGGGGGCCTTGTTTGTTTTGTTTCGTCGTCCATACGGCGTGATATTGTATGGATGCCATCCACTTGGGTGGTAATGTATGGATCAATTACCTCGACGCTCTGGTAAGTGTGAGTTGTGAGAGCATGATCGTCCAACCGGCGGTCTAGGGGAGAGTAGTTTTGGTGATTTGCATATTTACATGTTTAAACCATGTAACTATGTAAAAGCACTTAATTGTGGCATCTATCAATCGGGTAGCTTTGATACTGAAATATATACATCCGGGGATGTGTATATGGAAAGTATTTAGCCTACTGCTTCCTTGTGTGTTATTTTGGGAATTGTTGGGCTGCAATGGAATTTTTCTGCAGGTACACTAACAACGTAACGTGTAGACCGATAGTTTCGCTTATATGAGAGAACGTATGTATGCCACCGCTTAGCGTTAGCACTTTAGTTTTCTACTAGGGTGAGAGGACGTACGGAACGTGCATGCATCATGTTTAATTATATCGTACATATCATTCACTCCCTCCTTAAAAATTTCAATAGTCCCGACTAAATTAAATTTCGTATCCCCTAAATGATTCTCACTTTAAGTCACATCTTGTTGATACAGATGGCTCGTACCAGGATGACAGCCCGTAAGTCAACTGGTGGAAGGGTCCCTCGCCACCAGTTAGCTCCACGCGAGCCCCGTCCTGAGCCCTCCGAGGTGGAACGGTTGCGGGCTGAGCTGGCAGAGGTGACTGCTGCTAGGGATGCAGCACGGCAACAACTGGAGCAAGTGATTCATGATCGAGATCAAGAAACACTTGCAGTCCAGAGGTTGACAGTGGCAAATCGCAACTGTCAGCGTATGTTGGTCCGTGTGATGGAATAGAGGGATGAAGCCTGGCACGAGGAGAACGTTCTGAGAGCTCGTCAGTTTGAGCTCGAACAACAGTTAGAGAATGCTGAAGAATACAATGACAACCTTCATGAAGAAGTGCACCGCCTGAACAACCAGCTTAATCCTCTGCTACCTAGGAACAACAATGTAGATGAGGAGATGGGTTCCGGAATCTTCATGGCAGAGGATGATGATGAAGTGGAGGTCGATGGACCACAAGATGCTCCACCTGCAGAAGCACCAGGGGAAGAGCCAGAAGAAGAAGAAGACGAAGAGTTAGAGCCTGTCAGTGATGAGGACGGCGGGGAGATCCTTGACACGGACTCGGAGGATGATGTTTAGAGTAGTCATCACGTACCTTTAATGCTAGGATCGCCTTTTGTGCCTTCCCTGTGAAGGAGTGAGGCCTTGTAATAACTTGACTCCGGGATGTAAGGCTGAACCGTATGTTTCCTAAATGTAGTTTGAACCTATTAATTTCGATCACAATGGGATGTCTTATTGTGTTGTGTTCGGTGATGGTGTCACGATTAGCACCCTTCGGTGCCGCGACGAAACCGAGGGCCTCCTATGGCGCGCGACATAAGGTTGTGCTGCTTGGCACGCGCAGGTATCGAGGTGGCTAGTCCTGATCCAACATAGAACTCTCCATTGAGAAGTCTCTTTGTGGTCAGTTTGAAGTAGCCTTTCACAGTCACTAACCATCTTGAGATCAAATCCAAGTACCGGGCAAAAGGTCAAAATCACGTAGATAGCAACGTAAACGATCCGATAACCGTTGTGCTCCCTGTGAGTGAGCCTTTATCGAAGAACGTCTTGATGGATTACCAAGTACGAGTTCGACAATAGATGCGCTTGAATGGATTGTGCGGTTGTGATGAATTATTGTGCCTTAATTATTATGAGAATTCTATTCTTGAAGACAGTTTGACATTTCGCAATAATTCATCTACAAATTTCCCACGTCGTCAGTGCTCATTGGCTATGCATTTTGCAGATGTCGTACAATCTACGTCGGGGTCGTGGAAATGAGGAGGAGGACCAGCCGCCCCCTCCACCACCACCTACTCCGGCTGAGTTAATGCAATCAGTGGTCGAGGGGCAGCGTATGTTGGCCGACGCCATGCGCCAACTGGCTAATCGAGAGGCTCGGCATGGTCGTCAGGGCCCAGAGCCAAACCAGTACAGCGATTTCAAGGACTTCCTGGATACAAAGCCCCCACTTTTTAAGGAAGCGGAAGAACCCCTGCAGGCTGATGAGTGGTTGAATACCATTGAACAAAAGTTTCGTCTACTACGCCTAACTGATGAGCTGAAAACGGAGTATGCTTCCCATCAGTTGCATGGTCCAGCGGGCATCTGGTGGAGCCACTATCGTTCCACACTACCTGCCAATGTCCCGATTGCTTGGGATCAGTTTAAGGCGGCATTCCGGGGGAATTATATCCCTCCCGGTCTTATGGCAATCAAGCACACGGAGTTTATGAGGCTGTCCTAGGGAAACAAAAGCTTGACTGAATACTTGCAGTCCTTCAACAACCTGGCAAGGTATGCCACAGAGTTTGTGGACACTGATGCAAAGAAGATTGCTAGTTTCAAAAGGGGCCTCGGCCCAAAGCTAATGAAGACTATGGGCACTAGCAAGTGTACCACTTTCAATGAGTTCATCAGCGATGCTTTGACACAGGAGAACAACAATGCTATTTATTCTGCTTCTAAGAGCCGTAAAAGGGCCCTCGAGGCAAGTGCTTCTCAGTCAAGGTCCTCAGCTGCACCAAGAGCGTCTCCACGCCCGCCTGCTCAGAATACAAGGTTCCGTCCGCCACAGAAAAAGCCTGCTGCAAAAACTGGGTTCCGTAAGGCATATACTGTCGCTCTGCCGAAGGGGACTTCTGGTCAGAGTAGTTCTAGTGTTCCTCCTAGCAATATGCCTTGCTGGAATTGCAACAAGCCAGGCCATTGGGCCCGAAACTGTCCGTACCCAAAGAAAAATGTCAATCAAGGTGGTCGTCAGGGACACGCTCATTATAACAGCATTGAAGAAATTCCATCTGGTGAGGTGGTCACGGCTGGTAAGTTCCTAGTTGACCAACATCCCGCAGTGGTACTTTTTGATTCAGGTGCTTCGCATTCCTTTATCAGTCCTAAGTTTGCATCCAAATTTGCACACAAGTTGCATACTGTTGAAGGTGTGGGTTATTGTATTAGTGCTGCAAGTGGGAATATTTCCACAAACAAAGTAGTGGGGAGCCTTAAGTTTGAGATAGAAGGGCGAAGTTATTCGCTTGCTCTATTGGTGTTACCGGGGTTAGACATAGATGTTATCTTGGGAATGAATTGGATGAGTCAGAATGGGGTACTCATTGACACATCTGCTCGGGTAGTTATGCTCAGAGATCCTACCGATCAAAAGGGTTTTCTAGTTCAACTACCCAGAAAAGTTGAATTGTCGGGGGAAATTCATGCTGTGCAAGCAAAGGCGTTGGCTGAAATTCCCGTAGTAAAGGAGTTTCTGGACGTCTTTCCCGATGAATTGCCGGGACTCCCTCCGGATCGGGATGTGGAATTTAAAATCGAGTTGCTGCCGGGTACCGCACCCATCTCTAGGAGACCCTATAGAATGCCTCCAAATGAGTTAGCTGAGCTTAAGGTACAATTGAATGAACTTTTGAAGAAGGGGTTGATCCGTCCTAGCTCATCTCCGTGGGGTTGCCCTGCTATCTTTGTAAAGAAGAAGGATCAAACCTTGCGGATGTGCGTGGACTATAGACCTCTGAATGCAGTCACTGTCAAGAATAAGTATCCTCTACCGCGTATCGACATCTTGTTCGATCAATTGTCCAAAGCTAAAGTCTTTTCCAAGATTGATCTAAGGTCTGGGTACCATCAGATTAAAATCCGTCCTGAAGATGTTCCAAAAACAGCCTTCTCGACGAGATACGGCCTTTATGAGTATCTTGTTATGTCCTTCGGTCTGACTAATGCCCCAGCGCACTTCATGTGCTTGATGAATTCGGTGTTTATGCCCGAATTAGACAAGTTTGTGGTGGTGTTCATTGATGACATCTTAGTGTATTCTGAAAATGAGGAAGACCACGCGGAACACTTGCGTATTGTCCTCAGCAGACTGCGTGAGCATAAACTGTATGCGAAGTTCAGTAAATGTGAATTCTAGCTTCGGGAAGTACCTTTTCTTGGGCATGTATTGTCCGATGGAGGTATTATGGTGGATCCCACCAAGGTAGAAGAAGTATTGAATTGGAAGGCTCCTACTTCGGTTCATGAGGTCCGGAGTTTTCTTGGGTTGGCTGGCTATTATCGTCGCTTCATCCCGGATTTCTCAAAAATAGCCAAACCCATGACTCGGTTGCTGCAAAAAGACACCAGGTTTGTCTGGACTCCTGAGTGTGATGCGGCTTTTCACCAACTGCGAACCCTCCTAACCTCGGCTCCGGTTTTGGCACAACCGGATATCGAGAAACCTTTTGATGTTTACTGTGATGCCTCAGGCATAGGTTTGGGAGGTGTTCTGATGCAGGAAGGCCAAGTAATTGCATATACTTCACGGCAACTTCGGAAACATGAGGTGAATTATCCGACGCATGACTTAGAACTGGCCACAGTTGTTCATGCTTTGAAGGTATGGCGGCATTATCTGCTGGGCAATGTCTGCAATATCTACACTGACCACAAAAGCCTCAAATACATTTTCACCCAACCTAAGCTAAATATGCGTCAGAGAAGATGGCTTGAGTTGATTAAAGATTATAATCTTCAAGTGCACTATCACCCAGGCAAGGCAAACGTGGTTGCGGACGCTTTGAGCCGTAAGTCTCATTGCCATTCCTTAGTTGAAACTGATTTTCACCGATCCCGCCTGTTACATCCGGCAATCTTGTACAACATCACCGTCAGTGGTACTCTCAGAAATAGAATCATTGAGCTCCAAAAGACTGATCCGGGTATATTTCACATAAAACGGAAGATGAAAGAGGAAGAAACTAAGTATTTCAGGTTAGATGACGAAGGTGTGCTGTGGTTCAAGGATAGGTTAGTGGTACCTAAGGATCGAGAGCTTAGAGATCAGATCCTGTCCGAAGCACATTCTTCCAAGTTGTCCATCCATCCTGGTAGTAATAAGATGTATTATGATTTGAAGCCACTTTATTGGTGGACCAAGATGCGGAAAGAGATAGCTGCATATGTTGCTAGATGTGACACCTGTTGCAGAGTGAAAGCTGTGCATATGAAAGCTGGGTTGCTTCAGCCACTTTCCATTCCAGGCTGGAAATGGGAAGAAATAAGTATGGATTTCATTGTCGGACTTCCTCCCACAGTCAAAAATCATAACTCTATCTGGGTAATTGTTGACCGTTTGACCAAATCAGCTCATTTCATCCCCGTGAGAGTGGACTATCGTCCTACTGACTATGCTGAGTTGTACTTCAATCAGATAGTCCGGCTTCATGGGATACCTCGTACTATCGTTTCTGACCGGGGTCCCCAGTTCACTGCTCGCTTTTGGGAGCATTTGCATCACCTTCTGGGAACCAAGTTAGTGAGAAGCTCTGCTTATCACCCCAGACATCTGGTCAGACAGAACGAGTTAACCAAATCTTGGAAGATCTGTTGCGGGCATGCGTCCTTTCATCCAAGGGTTCTTGGGAAAAATGGCTACCTTTAGCCGAATTCTCGTACAATAACAGTTATCAAGAGAGTATTAAGATGGCCCCATTCGAAGCTTTGTACGGTCGTAAGTGCCGAACTCCACTAAACTGGGTAGAAGCTGGGGAAAGAAGGTATTATGGCATTGATTTTGTCCAGGAAACCGAGGAACAAGTCCGTACTATCCAGAAACACATGGCTGCAGCCCAAGCTAGACAGAAAAGCTATGCTGATCGTCGCAGAAAACCACTCGAATTTGAAGTTGGAGACTTCGTTTATTTGAAAGTTTCTCCAATGAAGAGTGTCCAACGTTTTGGCGTTAAGCGAAAGCTTGCACCAAGATACGTGGGTCCTTTCCAGATCATAGGCAAGAGTGGAGCTGTTGCGTACAAAATCCAGTTGCCTCCTGAGATGAGAGCCATATTCAACGTTTTCCATGTGTCTCAGCTTAAAAAGTGTCTTCGAGTTCCTGAGGAACAAGTTCCGTTAGGAGATATCAGGCTGGAATCCGACTTAACCTATGAAGAAAAACCAGTCCGAGTGATCGATACTCAAGAACGAGTGACTAGAAGCAAAGTGGTTAAGTGGTACAAAGTGATGTGGAGTAATCAGGGGAGTGAGAGTGATGCTACGTGGGAACGGGAAGATTATTTGCGGGATGGTTATAAAGAATTCTATGAAAAATGGTACGCTTTCCAAATCTCGGGACGAGATTTTTATAAGGGGGGAGGGCTGTAACACCTCAAGTGTTTAGTCCTTAATTGCATTGCATTTGCATAAGCATGACATGCATAATCCATGTTTAGTATTTCATGTAATGCAATTCATCTGTTTGTTTAGGGTTTGTTTGATTGATTCCATAAATACTTGAGGGTTGGTGTAACAAAAAGGTAAAGTAGTCAATCATGACCTGCCACACCTTAGCTATACTTAGGGTAACATTTGGATCAAGGTTCATGTTGACCAAAATTACAAAATTGCCCTACAAGACAAGTTTGACCCCCATTTGACCATAGAAGGCTCTAGTTTGACCAATTAGAAAGTCTAATTTAGAGACCTTGCATGGAAGAGCACCTTAAGCAAAGTTGTAAAGAAATTCATGAGGAACAAAAGTCTCAATATGACCATCTCATGAAAGTGACCACAACATGCTCAAAAGTGGCCCACAAGTCAGCTAGTGGTGTAACTCCAGGACTTAGAATTTTTCTAAGTCTGGAATCTGACCCTACAGTTTCACTGGTGCCTACTTTAGGAGCTTGTAGTTTGCAAACCAAGCCAAACCAGTCTTCACTCATATTGACAAACTTGTAGATCACATGTAGCCCTACAACTTTGTCAACATTACCCAAGCCTGGTTCTCACTGGTTCAAGAGTTATCGTGTCATGAACTTCAGCTGTCAGTCGGCATCGTTAACTGAAACCCGGTTTCAGTTTCACCGAGCACTACTTTGAGGCCATGTAGTTTCAAATATAGGCCGAACCAGCCCAAACACCAATTGACAAAGTTGTTGACCTCACAAAGCCCTACAAATTTGATGTTATCATCTGCTCCTAACTCGAACCGGTTTAGGAGATATTCAGTGACAAAATTGCTCTGTCAGTCGGCCATCGGTGTCGCGTTGCATCTTCGATTCAGTCAAATCGGCTCGTCTGTCTGCCGTGGCCGACCGGAGCCAGGACAGCGGCGACGCGTGGGAGCTCGGTGGCGGCCATGCGCCGGTTGTGGCCCCACCAGTCAGACCACACGGCCCTCAAAGGCGCCACGAAGCTGGACCTGTCGCTCACTCGCGCCTCTGCTTCTCCTTCGCCCTCCCTTAGCCAGAGCGGAGCACCGAGGTGCCATTGCCGCCGCGTCCCTTCCCCTCGCTCGTGCGCCGTCGTCGTTGCGTCTTGGCTCGATTCCTCCCGCCAGCGACCTCGCCGCGTCTCCCTCTACCACCTCCACCCGTTTCCGGAAGCGTTTGAGTGAAGGTGAGGCCACATTGCTCGCCTCCGCCGCCGCGGCCGCGTTCGGGACCTCGCCGGAGTTCGAGGCCGCCGTGGTCAGAGCGGCCTAGCCCTTCTCACCCCTTCCTTTTCTCTTAGTCGGTTGCCCAGTGACCCCGGGGAGCTTGGAGTGGGTTCGGTTGAGGCGGTAGGGGCTCACCGTCGCCGGCGTACCGCCACGCACCTCCACCGTACCGCCATGACCGACGGCGAGTGCCTTGCCGTTGCTCCGCCACCCCATTCTTGCCATCAATCGACGTAGTTCGATGACGTGGTCGTGCCCGTTCATCCAGTTTCGCCGGCCGGCTCACCGACGGCGAGTTCCGGCGACCACCGCCACCTCCTCCGCCTCTCTCTCTCTGATCGGTGGGGCCACCGGGTCAGTCGCACGCGCGCGTGGGCGGGAGCCGTAGCAGGCCGTGCGCGAGAGCGGGCCGCGCCGAGAGAGTTGGGCCGCGTCGGCTTGAAGTCCGGCCCGGTAGCAGGATTTGATTTTAGTTTGTATTTCTT